>VXAC01003621.1:1218895-1335045 GCA_013399225.1 Rhipidura dahli
GCGGCGGCGGAGCGGGCCCCGCGCGGGATGAGCCGCCGCGCCGCCAGCACTGCCGGCCCCGCGCAGGTACCGCGGGCCCCGCAGGGGAGGGCTGGGAGCTCCGCGAGCCTGCGGGAGGCCCTTGGAGGGGAGGGGGCCGCGACGTGGGTCTTAAGCCTTTGGCTGCGGCTTCGTGTCTCCGTTTTACTTTGCTTCGCTGCTCGCGGGGGTCGGTTCCCGACAGCCCCGTGTCGGCTGCGATTCGTTTCCCTAACGACTGGTGGCTGTTAGTGAAGCCTGGGAAAGATGTGGCCCGCTGTAATCTCAGCAAGTGGTCTTTTAAAAACAAAATGTTTCAGAGCCTGTTGGAAATAGTAGAACGTGAGATCTCACGCGCCATTGGATAGTTTTTTTGTAACGTGCGAGTTTGCGGTAAACTGGGAAATAGAGGTTTACAGGTGGTCGTATCTTTCATTCTTGTTGGAGCTGTGGCTCTTGGGGCACAGTCAGAGTCATTCCCGTGGATTTGGTGGAAGCGGAGACACCTTCCCTATCAGTGTAGACTCTTTGGACTAAGCCTACAAACTGCCTACTTACAAACCCCAAAAACTGTGTGACTAGGCACATACCAAGGGGAAAAAAACATGGCACATTGCTGCCTTAGCTGAAAATTAGTTGGCTGTCCAAATGAAGTTTATAGCATCTCAAAATTATTGCAGGAGTTGCCTGACCTGGAGGACCCCTCCTTCTCATGGCAGGAAATAAGTCTTTCAGATGAGCCAGGCTGTATGTAGATGTCCAGAAGGATCATACAGGTTCACTTCATTTTGCTTAAATGGTATTGTATAATCTTAACGTTTTGGAATGTGTTGATACAACAGTTGAGAGGTGGTCATTATGTTGGTGGTTGTAGTACAGGGTATGTAGAAGCAGATTCTAGTTTAGTCTGTATACTTTGGCTTGACAAACAGAAAGGATGGACCTTTGAACTGACACCATTTTTAGAACTTAGAGAAGGACAGAATGTAACTTCTGGTCAACAGGAATTACTTAATTTCGTTTCTAAGTCAGTGGAGCTGGCACTGCTGGCTTTAGTAAGGTATTTACTAAGTTGCAGAGTCATTTATTGGTTTTAAAGTGAATCTGTTTCCTGATCAGGAGAAAAAATTACCTGCCAGTTAAAACTTGAGCATTGTAGTGAATACAGAACCTTTGATTACATCAAAATGCTTGTATTATGGCAAACAGTTTTTCTGCTAGAATTTAATCTTCTCTTTAAAAAAATCCATAAACTTCAAAGAATGAGGGTGTCACACCTTAGAACTGTTTGCTACTTCTCCCTAGGATTCTGACTAATCTACTAAGAAGGTAGAATGGAAATTAATTTTAACTAATTGTAGGATACTGGAGTTTGACTTGTAGGCCCAGTCTTAAAACAGTGCTCTGTATTTATGAAGATCTTTTTATAGTTGCTTATTAGTGTGCTCAAAATACCTGCTTGCAGTGAAGCTTCTTGGTCATTCAAGGGGGGATGTGTTCTAGGCACTCTTAAAAGCTTCAGAAACTTCCATGTGCTTCTTGTTTACTGCATGATTCAGCGAGGCTTTTCTGAGCTTCTCATAGGACATCCTTGGGGATTGGATTTGGGTCCTGTATGAACAAGCTCTGGAAGAGTGGTATGGGCAAGGAGCGCAGTCTGGTGGGTGCAGTCCAATAACCGGGAACAAACAGGTGGAATGAGAGCTGTCTACAGCCCTTTCCTTAACAGCTACACTCGCTCTGGTTTCTTCCCTCTTGTCTTTTCAATTTCACTCTGGGATAAGAACCACGAGTAATTATTTTGCATTGATGTATGTCTGGTTGAAAGGAAAACAAGATGACTTTAAGTTGTAGCAGCCATGGCTCAGAGAGAAATGCAGGAGATGATGTAGCCTGTATATGCTTTCCCCAGCAGCAATAATAATGCCCGGTATGTATCAGGTACTCCTTTCCTGCTTATGTAGGGGTCAGAGATGTGCTCGCTCAGTTCTGTGAACGGAACACGTACTGTAATGTCGGTGATCCCAGGTGTTCCCGTGCACCGGCTGTGCCGGCAGCGGGGCTGCTCTCGCCTGGGAGCACGGCTCGGAGCATGGCTCGGAGCACGGCGTGCCGATCACCGGGGTTCCTCTGGGCTCTGCCGAGGCATGCAGGGGAGGGCTCTTGCAGTTCGTTGCATCATGCAAACAGCGCCATCACCTTATGCTGATGTGTCCTTCGGAGGGTATAAATAGCAGTAGCGCCTATCAGGCACAACGCTTAGATGTTAAACTGTTGGATAAAATCTGCCTCAGCCTTGTGAGAAGGAATAGGATTTAGTCAAGAGAGCCACATGTAGTAGTTCTCCTTTGAACATCCTGTTTCTGATGTTTCTGTTCCCAATAAAGTGAAGACAAATGTATATAAATAAAACCAATAGTATGAAAATGGTTGTTGCGGGAAGACAGAGACAAAGCAAAAAGCCCCATGGACAAGATGCTTGTTGCATCATATGCTGGCGAATATATCAGTTTACTTAAGGGATTACCTGGTTGAGGGGAAGTCAGTCATCTGTATTTTTCTAACCCAGACCAAAGGTTATTTCTTTCTAGTTGTCATTAAATGTAAAATGAGCCAGTGTTTTCCTTGAGCTAAGCATAGGCCTGTGCAGTAGCACTTAACAAGGAGCCCTGCTGGCATTGCAACCTGCAAGGCATGAGAAGTTGAGTGAGTTAGGTGGAACTTAGTTTAAACAATTTCCTTCCTGTTCAGGTCAGCTGTGACAGCTAACCTGTGAGTACTGAAGATTTTTTGTAAATAAAATGTTTGCTGTAATTCTAGCTCCATCTTAACTCTTATCAAGACTGATTCCAAAGGTGAACACTGTTCTAAGCTTTAGAAGGTCTCAGGCAATCATCAGAGGCCCTCCTACAAAAATGAGGAGGTGATGGTTGTCAGATGAGAGCCCTTAGATGTTTCAGGAGCTGAGTTCCAAAATCTCAGTTTCCCCATGGAATTACTTACTCCTTTCCAGGAAACCTTGCCTGATACTTTCTGCTCTACTTTGGGCTCTGGTGGGTCAACTGTTGCTGGTGTTTAGAGCTTGAGAGGTAACTGTATGAATCTCCAAAAGTTTTATGAATGTTACAGGCAGTTTGAGATCTTGCAGGAAGAATCCCAGTTCTGCTGCAGCAGGGCAGAACCATGAGGCTCTCATTTTTTGAACCCTCTGGTAGCTGTTTCTCTCCTCTAGAGATATTTGGGTATCTGGTCATTAGAACTAATTGTTGTACTGCACAAAGAACCATGCTGGTGATCATCTTTATTTCCTTTCCTAACAGACCACTTAGCCTAACACCTTCCATTAGTTCCCAAATGTCTTGAAATAGTTGATAATCAGATTTTTTTCCAGCCTCAAAATGCAAATGTGGGTGCTTTATTTGACAGCTCTCCCACAATATCAGCAAATATACTTCCTTGCATCTTTCTGCAGGGGTCATGTAACACTCTTCACATTAAAAACCACTGATTTTTTTAGTACTTAAACATTTAAATGTCAGCATTCTCTTCACTGAGAAATAGGTATTTTTTAATGCAGTATTTTATTGTCTGTATTAGCCAGGTTTGTCAAAAGATCTCAGATCTCAATCCTTACAGTGCTTTACTTAAGTCAAAAGAATAATGACAGGTTATTCTTACCTGGAGTTTTGTTTGTTTGTTTGTTTTGGGGGGGTGTGGTTTTTTTTGTAGTGGTACATGTCTGTACTAAAGGGTTATTTTTTTAAAATTTTGAGTGCCGCATCAATTAACCATTTTGCACTTTAAATGCTGACTTCCTTTTGCACCTCCCACAGTGGAAAGGGTCTGTAATCTCAGTCTAGTGGAGGTAAATGCAGGGAAAGAAGGCGTAACAGTTTTAATAAGGAGGTTAAAATATCCAAAGGATAATTTGATAATGCATCTGATGTTGAATCACTTGTGTTGTTAGTTCTCAATTTAAACTGTAATTTGTAATGAGAACAGTACAGCTCAAGGAGATGTGGTATGAATGTAGCCTAGGAACATATCAACCATATTATATGTCCAGCTTTCTTTTTATAGAGTCATTTAGAAAGCAGCACTGTGCTCTGTAAAATGCTCTGTAAATTGCTGTACTGTAATCTAGCAGCCCTTTTTGATTGATGCTCCTAAAGCATTAGGCCTTTACTGTCATCAAGTGCGATACTTTAAATAGAAGCACTGCATGTACGTGGTCATTAAAGATTCTGTATTTTCTGTGTGAGCAGAGCTACTGGCCCTTCTGCCCTGCAAGCTTTAATTTGTATAAATAGCAAACCTTGCTGTAAGTTCAGTCTTTGCTTAACGATTGAACAGTGAATAACACTGTGCACAGCAGCTGCTTGTGCTCCCTGACGTCAGCTCGCTGACGCTCCTGTGAGGAGCAGCACGTTCCATAAATATGGGATGTTTGACAAGCTGCTTCAGGCTGATTAGCTGTCTCAAAACTGCAACAGGAGTTAAGAGTGAATTAATACTTTGAAGGCTTACAAGCAAAAAGGACAATGAATGCTGCTAATTAAGGCGTTCCTCCCCAGTGGTCTCTGTATGATTATTAACTTACATGAGAAGAAACTGAGAGACAGAAGAATTGTGATTTATCCCAGGCCATGTGACATGGTAGCAGAAATAGGATTAGTGCCTTGCCCTGCCCTGCTTCAGATGCTGTGCAAGTTCATTGTGCTCCTAGAAACAATTGTATTTTGAAAAACAAGGCAGTGTCAATGTCAAAGCTAAGTATTTATTATCAGAGCTTTTGAGAGAAGTGAACAGAGGATTTTGGTCTCTTGATAAAAATGTGTCTTTTCAGTTGGTTGTGGGTAAATTTGTAGCTGTACAGTTTTACTGCAAGTACTATTTATTGAAAGTAAAGAAGCAGTGTAGCCTGTTCCAGTAATGGTTTATTATACAGATATGTGCTGAAATACCACTGAAATACTTTTTAAGAATTTCAGGCTCAAGAAAATAATTTGGCTTGGTTTTGACCAGTGCTGATAGCTGAAGATACATTATTTTTGAAGCAGAGACCTCCATGTCTGATGGTTAGCTTGGCATAGAATGCAGTCAATATGGTGTTGGGGTGTTCCAGGGTGGGTTTTTTTTGTTTGTTTGTTTTGCATTTTTACATTGAGCTAGCAAAATTGTAGAACTTGTACTGAGTTTTAATTGTGAGCCCTCTTTGTTGTTTTAATTTTTTTTATCTTTGCACTGACCATATAAACTACCAATGCGCATTTATACCTCACACTCACATCCCAAAGGTTTTAACATGTTAGGATTTTGACAGGTAGAGGGCTTTGGTGCTTATCATTTCTTTTGAAGTGGCCTCTAATGACAAAAATATTTTGAAATCTAAACAGAAAGCTGAAGGAAGACTTCATTCCCAGACCTGTGCTATATTTCAGATTGCCATATGCAATGGACACTGATCTCAGTTCCCAGGACAGGAAGGACCTGGACAAGTTCATCAAATTTTTTGCTTTAAAGGTAATTTTTCTCCTTTGGACAAATGCCTCTTCTTCCTTGTTTAAAAAAGCCCAAAAAACAAACAACATACTTGGTGTGGCTAGAGTAACAAGATTGGGGTTTGGGTTTGGGGTTTTTTCTCCTGTTTGTTTTGCTGAAGAACAAAGCAAGAAAAGCTGATGTCAAATTTAGGAGATTACTGAGAGCAACTAGAAAAACATCTTTTCCCACCTTTTTCTGCCCTCAAATCCTCTTCCATCCTGCAGAAGTGTCCTGCTTTAGAATCAGTTGTAGGCACTTCACACCTCTGTCAGCTTTGGGTTTCTAGCAGCATGTCTAACTATCCAGCTGTTGGGTATTTTATTCTGCTGGACTCCACTCTTTCAGCCCATCTAAATTTTTATATTGCATCCAAAAACAATAATACCAGAATGTTCTTTTGAATTATGTTGATACGTTTTAATAAAATTTTTCCTCTCTTGATACATAGGTGCAAGCAGATACTCTGACAATGGCTTTGGTATAAATGTACAGATTCACTTGACTTTAGTTGAGTTGTCCAGGACTGGGATGTTTTTGTAAATTTTTCTGAAATTTTTGCTGAAAAATGCAAATCCTGATTGCAAAATTGACTTAGTCACTCAATGTTGTTACACAGAAAGGTCAGCCTAAAATGATTTTCTCTATGAAATACATTTGCCTGTTAAATGTAATAATTTAAATGATTAGACCTGAAAATCAGTGTAGTAAACTCTACTTCTCTACATCCTGGTCAGCCTGTTCTTTTTTTTCCCTTGGAGCTTGTATAGCTCAGGCTCTGAACTGAGGGCTGTGCTGAGCCCAAAACATTATTGTGTATCCTTTTCTTTCTATTCCAGACAGTACAAGTAATTGTCCAGGCCCGACTTGGAGAGAAAATCTGTACCCGCTCATCATCCTCCCCAACGGGTTCTGACTGGGTAAAGTCATATTTTTTAAAGCAACTCCATAACTCTGTGTGTGTGCTGAGAACACCACATGATTGTTACAGTCTTTTGCAGACAATAATAATTATCCATGGAATAGCTACTATATTTAGTTATGTTCATTGGTGATATGGGGGGTGGGTTGGTGGTGGTTGTTGTTCACATGCAACAAATCATGCAGGACTCTTACAGGCTGATGAGAGGAAAGAGAAATGATGCCTCTCAGCAACTCCTGCCAGCTAAGGCACCTTTCCAAGAGCTGTTTGGGGGTGGGGTGATGATTTCTGTTGAAGTTTGCTACTCTGCAATTCAGGACTTCTTAGTAATGGGCTTTGTTAAAATTGAAAAGACTCAAGATACGCTGTGGGTGAAGATAGGACTGAAGTGAGGGAAAAGGAGCCTATTTTTTATAGCAGGATCAAGAAAAACATTTGAATTAGCAGCCAAGGGAATCTTTGTAAATATGAAAAGCCTGAACCCAGCTGGGAATTTTCTGTTTCATTAATATTTCAGTGGATACTGACCTAGTATGTTATATATGGGTCTGTGAGCCTGTCTGAAGTGTACCATCAGGCAGTTTTTCAAAGAATTTTTAAAAAGTGGAACTATCTCTTTGATTCTGCAGTTCAATTTGGCAATCAAAGATATACCAGAGGTTACTCATGAAGCAAAGAAAGCCCTGGCAGGACAGCTGCCTGCTGTTGGACGGTCTATGTGTGTGGAGATTTCTCTCAAAACCTCAGAGGTGAGAACTGAGTCAAAACAGATGTCCTTTTCTTTTATTGGTGGGTTTTTTTACTTGAATCTTAAGTCAACTGCCAGAGCTCCTGCCCTTTAGTCCAAGACAATGTGAGAATATCTAAATTTCATTAACTTAGGTATTGTATTGTTTAACAGAAGCAATTCACTGCAAACATCTGAGGCCAAACACACAAATGACACAGCAGCAAAATTTAGTTTCTTAGACCATGAGGAACTTAGACATTCTGAGGAAGGCATTCCCTCAGGTGGTATAACTATACAGGGAGACTTCCAGTGCATCTTTTTCTTTCATTGCATCACAAGAAAAGTGGGAGCCAGGAGACGAATCATTGAGAGGTGTGGCCATTGCTGATCACTAATGAGATATGAAAAGGTCTGTGTTCTGAAATGAGCCTTTGTTTGCCATCTTTTCTCTTATTCAGGGGGACTCCATGGAGCTGGAAATTTGGTGTCTAGAAATGAATGAAAAGTAAGTGCATTCTTCACACATTCTTTGTGTTTGTAGTTTTTAGCTGATAAAATGGGTACATGTGGTTAATCCATGGTGATCAATGAGCACATACTGGCTGTGTGGCCAGGGGCATTTCAGAAGGAATTCCCTTCTTTGTCCAGAGCAGCAGTCAAACTGTTTAACAGCAGTGTCAAGAAAGTAAACTAGTAATTGAATTCCTTCCTCATTCTTCCATTACAACTCCTAGGTTTCCTCAGATACAAGAATTCATATTCTCAGTAATGACAACTGTTTTTAATATTGAAAAGATGTCTTTGTTTAGTCGAAGGCTGCATGGCATTTTTCAGCAATTTCTTTTATAGAAGGTAACTAGGTTGAAGCAGGACTCTTAGCTGGTTGGTCAGTACAGGTAGCCACACTGGGGCTTTATTTATCATTTTGGCAATAAAATTAAACAGCTGACCCAAACTAATTTTTATTTTAAATAAAATAAACAAAAGCAACAGCAAACTAAAACAAACAAAAAACCCAAACCCAGGCAACTTAGTTGTGAACAAAAGATTAATTTTTTTCCTTTGTGTTCTCTAGGTGTGACAAAGAAATCAAAGTTTCATACACTGTATACAACAGGCTATCTCTACTGCTAAAGTCTTTGCTTGCTATAACCAGAGTAACTCCAGCCTACAGACTCTCAAGGAAACAAGGCCACGAATATGTAATATTGTACAGGTAAAGCAGAAATTTCCCATTTGAAATGCAAACAGCAGATACTCTAGACTTGCACAGTGTATCTGCAAATGTAGTTAAAAAGGGATGAGTAATAATAAAATCAACTTATTTGGATAGCACTACTGCTGATCAGTGACAGAAGAAACTTTGGTCTATGGATCACATTACAGACTTCACTTGAGCCATTGAAAGAGAAGCTAAGCACAGGGTGTAATGTGTTTGCCTACCATGTTAGGAAGAGTTAAAAAAAATTCTACATTCAATCCCTGGTTAAATTGCTCACTAGCAGCTAGTTGTTTGGTGTCTGGCCTGTATTTGATAATCTCTGCATTGCACATGACTGTAATGTGTACTTCTGCAGCATTGATTCAGGCTCTCTCCTGTTATTCCATGCATCCTCAACTCCACTTCCTGTAGTCCTTGCAGTTTAGTCATCCAAATACTGGGTTCAACTCTCTTTAGCCTGTGAGTCTGACTGGCTTGTGGTTCATAGTTATCTTCCAGACCCTGGTTTTGGCTGTGAGAAGTCTTTGACATGTTTGCATAGCTAATTTATGTGATTGTAAATCTCAGGTTTGTTATCATTTGCACAGCTGAGAACGCAAAAAGAAATTCTAGCCATTTTCTCATTTTTGCTTCTACTGCTGACTTGGCATGTACTTAAGAGCAGGTCTCTTTACAGCACGGTTAATCTTTTATGTTGTGTGATGAGCATCAGCTTTTAGACTCAGACCTGTCTTGTGAAGTTCATATCACTAAACATTTTTGCTCTGAACTGTAGACTTAACCACAGAGGCTTAAAAATCTTAAAGATAAATTTCTGATTGAATTACCATTTTCTCTTCCTCCTTCAGGGCTGATCTCCTTCTTCCTCTGAAGTAGCTCTAAGGATTTTTGAGATGGGCATTCCAGCCGTTTATTTTGGGCTTTTTTTCCTGAAGAGGAAAAGTAGTTCCAACCTTCAACTCAAAAAATTAAACAAAGGATAAGGATATGTATAGTATTATGTCCCAACTGGAACTAATAGCTTTTCTTTTTCCTTTTCCTTCAGGATATATTTTGGTGAAGTGCAACTGAGTGGCTTGGGAGAAGGTATGATTAGACAACACACAAACTAGACCAGAACTGTGTTTCATTCTGACTAGTGTTTTGTTACTATTCCCAAGTACCATAAGGAAAATTAGTCTGAGGCTTCTTATCTGGATCTGCCAGTGAAGCCTTGTGTCAGAAGGTGACAAGTATAATGGTGGTACTTGGACAAAGTCTAGGGTGATTGCCATGTTGACTCTAGTAATCCAGAACTGACATAAGAATATGGAATTATGTTGATAAGGGGCAGGACTGGTAAAGGAGATCATGATCTACTGAGGAACAAGAAGCACTTCAGAATAGTATTTTAGACCAAGAAGCCAGGAAGCAACATCAGAAGGCTTGTAGGTGAAGCCTACCAGCAAGGCAATCTAGTGCTGCTGTTTTATTATGTATTCTATGTGCATTTTTGGAGTTCAGATTGCAAGAGATAATGGAAAGACTGTAGAAATAAGATAATGTAACCTTAGAATAAAAAAGTATGGCACATAAATAATCACTGAAACCAATAATTATTCCTTAACTTTACAGGTTTCCAGACAGTCCGTGTTGGGACAGTGGGTACCCCAGTGGGCACCATCACTTTGTCTTGTGCCTACAGAATCAACCTTGCTTTCATGTCAACCAGGTGAGAAAATGTGATCATGCCAGAAGCTGTTTTACAATAATTTACTGTTAAACCCCTCATATTCTGAGCCCCCAAATCTTTCCCTTCTGCTTATCCTTTCCTGCTGAGATTCTCTTTCATGTGGAACACTCTCTCTCACGCTTAAGCCTTGCAGCAAGGGGAGTATTTGGGTAGCCCTGAGCCAGGCTCTAGAACTCCAACTTGTTGATGCATGCCTGGAGTTGCAGAACTAAATTGTAAAGATGCTCTGGTCCCATTAATAGACACAAGGGTTTTCTGTGAGGGCACCACAAATTGGGAAGAGTAGAGAGAAAAAGCCAATAACACCATTGCTTGTTGCCTTGCAGGCAGTTTGAGAGGACCCCTCCTATCATGGGGATTATAATTGATCATTTTGTGGACCGTCCCTATCCCAGCTCTTCACCCATGCATCCCTGCAATTACAGGTGAGGAAATATTGAGTTGAAGTCATGGGCCATGGTCAAGGCATCAATTATGCCCAAAAACAGAGCCTTTTCCACTATTTGTTGACAGCATGGGAAGGGACACTGGAGAATTAGTGTTAGTCATATTGACATAGTTGAGCATGTGATGAAGGGTGACATTTTTTCCCACACAATGAGAAGACTGAGTGCAGCAAGCCCCAGTATTTTCCCAAATTCTTTACAGAAGCACTTGGACACAAAGGATGTTTAATCTTGGTTGCCTTCAGGAATTTGAAAGCATAATGGTTAATCCTAATGCAGAACTATGTGTCCAGATGCACGCATCCCTGGATATTTCCAGTGGGGGAAGATCAGTTTAATTTCTCTTTGAAGATAAGAGGTTTGTGTTTGCTGAAATCAATGTGAAGGCATTCAAGTTGGGACCAGTGGTGTTGTTTGACAATGGTTGTGTAAACACCAAGCCAGCTGCAGTAGCTGCTACAACAACAGCATTAGTTAGAAACACCTCTGTTATTTTACATGGGGTAGAAGACAAGCACCTAAGGAAAACCAACGTTCTGCCAAGTAGATGAGAGCCCTTCATAATTCTCCTTTCAACTACACCCAAATACTCTCAACTTCCCTGCAGTGTTTGTCCCAGTGTGTTTTACTATTTGTTTGTTTAAGGAATATTTCCACTTAGAAAACTTGTCTTTTCTTGCTGCTTTAGAACTGGTGAGGACAATGGTGCCGTATATCCCTCAGTAGAAGATTCCCAAGAAGTGTGTACCACATCTTTTTCCACCTCTCCTCCATCTCAGGTAAGAGACCAGGCTCTTTTTACTTCTAGACAGAACAATTGCTGTAAGAACAGTTTGCATATTCCTACATCAGTTATTGTGCAAACTGAAAGCCTTCTGCTGCTGATTAAAATTTAATGTGTGGGTAATTTATGTTGTTACACTCTTGAGTAAAATCTGTTGAAATTAGATACTAATTTCAACAGAAATCCAGGGGACTAGAAAGACTGAATTACTGAGAACGATTAAAAGAGCATACTCCTGAACTTGGCTGAGATGTGCTTGAAGAGGATAGCAGTGTACTTACACATTTACACACCAATACTGCAAGAGGAGGAATTCAAGACACTGAAGCCAGGCAGTCTAAGTTGGGATAACAGACTGACATTGAGAAAGAAACACTGAAATGCTGGAGAAAGACAGAAAAAAGATAAAAGCTATATTTGTTGGACCATCTAAAATTAGTTGGGGCAGCAGAAATAAGTATTGGCAAAAAAATTGCCCATGCAAATTTCTTTTAAGTTTCAGTTTTAAAAGAAATAGATAGTAGTTTCCTTTTGAATATGAAAACCCAGAAACTCCCAAGTTCTTTTACTGTCTTATGTATCTGATTCCACAGTTCTGTATTTTGAAGACTTGGCCAGAGTTGCAGTTGTCCTATTGCTTTAAATATTCAGGATTGCCCTGCCTTGTTGTCCAGCCAAGCAAATGGCTCTACTGACCTTTAAAGACAATCTAAAGACTCTAAATCTCTTTTGCTGTCAGTGTGAAACACAGAATGAAGTAGAATTGGAATGCTGTTCCAAACTGAAAGAATTTGCTATGGGTCTTTCTGCTGCTTCAGAGGAATTAATAATTAATTAATAATTAATACATTCTGGTTTAGCAGAATGTATTCTGCTTTATGAATGAGCTGCTCTTAGGAAGCATTTTTGTGCCAAAGTGATTTCAGGTGACAAGGCATCAGGCAATGTTGAACTAATTAGCCAGCACTCATGGTAAGTCTGATGGAATGAAGCTTTTCTTATTCTGCAATACACAGTTCAGGAAATGAGTTTGTGTCTGAGTTGTGTCCTGTGTTTTCCTAAGGTGGGGTAAATACAAAAGATTTCATAAGGAAATTTCCACTGGCTTGCTTGTGCCAATGTTACTGAACAGCAGCAGCGTATGTACCTACACTGATGTTGACATTTCCCCCGGGGTCATGAAGCTTTACTGTCTTTCAGGGGGAAAAGCTTTATGAAACCACTTGAACCTTGAGGATCCACATTAAGTATGAGCCTATGTCCTTGGTTTTTCTGTGGCTCATAGTTGCCATATGCTGTGTCCTTATTTCTAAAGCAACTGCCAGTCTTTGTTACCACAGTTAGAATTGTAAGGCTGCCTTGGCAGAGTGGACTTTAAAGTAAATTGAAAGGGGAAAAAAGAAGTTAATTTTTTCTCCAGCTTTCTCTATGTCCTGTTTAGCTAAATGACTAGGAAGATACTAGGAACTGTGTGATTTTTTGGACAATTTGTGTCAATCTCTACCTGCTTTTTCAGTAAAAGTGAGGCCTAACTTGTGTGATACAAGGAAATAGTTGTTACCTTCTCTGTGAGTTTGCATGTCTGTGTATGTGTGTTGTGAAAGTAGCCCAAAATCCAGGATAGTCTGGCCATGAGTAGTACCCAGAAATGAAGCTGAAACTTTCCTTAAAGGAAAACCATTGGTAGGAAAATGACTGGGAGGAGGTATGGGCCTGAACCAGGTTCGGATTGCCCTTTTTGCATCAGCACCCTCTATGAGATTTTTACTTCTGGAGTTTTGCTCCTGTTGATGGAGTTCGTGCTTCACATCAGTGTGTTTGAATTGCACCGTAGTCTGGGTCCCCTTTATTCTAAGGGTGCAGCACAGACCTGCCAAGATAGGATCCCTCAGAAAGCTGGAGGATAAGGAGAGTGTTGAAATACAAGTAATTAGTAATTTTAAAAAAAAAGTACTTGACTTTTTCTGGCAACTGCTCAGCCTTCTCCTTGCTAATTGGCTGGTACCAATTATAATTAACTGTGGAACAGAGTCTCTGGCAGTTACTTTCTGTCAGGGTTCACTGGACTCTGAAATATTACCCGTGTTCAGTGGTTGACTCAGATTGGAAAACAGTCAATTCTTTACAAAATGAATGTGCTTCTGGCAATACTGAGACTTCTGCTCTCTGTGTAGGTGTGGCTGCTGCAGCCAAATCCTTTTCACTAGCATTCAGTTCATCCAACTCTTCATAATTCCTCTCTGAAGTCCTTCTCTTCTCTCTTTCTCTTTCCCCCCTCACTCTGTCTTTTCCTTGTTTCCTCTGTTTGTCTGTGTCTGTGCACAGTGTGTTTTTACTGTCACAAAGGCACATTTTCCGACCCCTCCTCCTGTGGTGACAGACACCTTGAAGGTCCCAGTGATGGGACTGGGACTGGCCTTTTCACATCAAGTGAGTTGTCAATGGAATATGCTCTACGTGGTCAGAGTATGAGTTCTAGCATGACAAAACAAAAACAGGAAGGTACAAATTTGACAGTGTGGAGTGTTTGTTGTGTATGGGAAAGACTGGTGGACCCACAGTGAGCCAGGCACATTACATAGACTGGCTTCTTAAATGCCTTGGCAGATGAAGGTCTCCCAAAGACAGGACAAGCACCCCTAAAAACACAACAGCTGCCAAGGATTGTTAGTGAAAGACACAAGTAGTAAGGCACAATTCTGAGTGTTTTCTGTTAACAGCCAATGTCCCTAGAACCTGTACAGTCATTAGATTAATTAGCCTCATGTGAATGAAAGTGCTGTTCCTCATTTTGATCCCTGTAAGGGACATCAGCTTTGGTGCTGCTGGAGCTCACACTGAGCTCTGGAAGAAGTGTTCCTCTTGAGGTCAGGCAAGTCAGAACAGCAAAGTTTTATCTAACCTGACTGGGTAGATTTCTGCCTGGGATTTGTAAGGAATTTCTCCTGGATTTCACTGCTTCCAACACTTAATTCCTAAAGCAATCTCACAAGGCTTAGCTTCCCAGTTCTCTTTACCTTGCACACTTATGGGACCGTGTATTCTTTCCCTGAAGCTATTTGAACAGGTCTGGAAGATCACCTGTTTTAATTTGCAGTGGGAGTAGGTCCAAACAGTTGATAATGTGGTTGTTTTCAGATGAAAAAATATTAAATATTAGCTCTTTAGTAAGGTCATGATGGCATTCATGCATCTGGCCAGTGTCAACCCACTACACCAGTATTTGAAACAGGCCAGTAGAGCACTGACTGGATTGCAGTCATACCTTGCACAGCCTCCCCATTCCTTGTGTAGGGAGCCAATCTTGTTTTCCTGTCAAGGCTCAGACTTAGTCCCCTGGACTACTGTCAAGTAGTCCTCATAGCAATAAGATTTTTTTAGAGCAATAACCTACATTATTGATACCAGTGAAAATCTAGCATCCTTCTGCCAGCCTAAAATGCTGTGCCTCTGACTTTTCCTGTTCCTTCTTCAGTGACTGGTGATTATTCAGGCTGTGGGGCATTCCCCTTCCCTTTCCTCTCTCCTGTCCCTTTGCCCTTGTTTTTTCTCTTCTTTCTTAGCTTTCCAGCTCTCGTCTTTCCTATCAGCCTGCTGCCCTGGGAGTTGGATCAGCTGACACGGGGTATCCTGTACTCTTTGCTGGTGGCTTGAATGCTGCGCACCCTCACCAGGTACTTGTAGAGAGTAGAACCAGTGTGGCTGGTATTGCAGCCATTTGTGTCACTTGTACACCCAAGAGAGGCATTGAAACTAGTGCATGCATTGGTCTCCTGTCTGTCAGAATGGAAATAATGTAAGGTAAATGCAGAGAAAGCACAACTTCCACAGGAGCTGGCAACTGGCTCCTCAGCATCCCTGACTTTACTGGGGTGGGGGTCATGTGGAAAAACTCCACCAAGAGAGCAGGCACCACACCTGTGTGCCTGCACCAGCTTGTCACTGATTCCAAACTTTGCCTGTTGTACAGAGCTGCTGCCCCTGTAGCTGTCCAAGCACAGTTCTGTAGGCTAGACATAGGATACACTGACAGTTCATACTGACATAGTTATATGGGTTCATCAGACAAATAAGCAAAGTTGACAGAAGTCATTTTCTGCCAGTGACATTGGTGTTACACCAGTTTTGCTGACACAATGTTAATAGAATATAATAATTTCAGTTGGAATGATCCTACGGAGAGCATCTAATCCAACTGCCTGACCAGTTCAGGGCTGACCTAGTTAAAGCCTGGTATTAAGGGCATTGTCCAAATGCCTCTTAAAAACTGACAGCTTGGGGCACTGACCTCCTCTTCTGGGAAGAGAACACTGTTCCAGTGTTTGACCACCCTCTCTGCACAGAAATGCTTCGTAATGTCCAGTCTAAGCCTCCCCTGGTGCAGCTTCAAACCACTCCCATGCATCCTATCACTGGATCCCAGGGAGAAGAGATCAGCACCTCCTATCTCCACTTCCTCTTCTCAGGAAGTTGTAGGGAGCCATGGGGTTGTAGCAAGAAGATAAAAGTTTTTTCCTCCTTTTCTCCCCATGAAGCAGAGAACTCTGCAGTGTAAAACAGGCCTGAAGTGGAGAGGAGTAGAGTAGAAAGGGAATAAAAAATGAGTTTGTATTGTGATTATCCACTTCCACATGACATCTGTCTCAGCCTTATGGAGGCTAGAGCCCAGTCATATGCCAAAACCCCCACAACTTATGCCCAGTATGATGGAATCTGCTTTGTATTGCACTGTGGTGTTGGTTTGATTTTTGAGATCTCTAACTCAACTGTTCCTCTTTGTCTCAGTTGATTGGTCCAGGCAAAGAAGGGGGAGTTCCCCCAGTTCCTAGCCAGCCAGCACATGGCACTCAAGCTGACCAAGAGAGGATGTGCACCCCACTGGATGGAGTCCATTATTCAGCAGCTACTCCTTCTAGTAGGTAGGTTGGGTTTAGATGATCCACCACTTATACTAACCCATTTATAAGCCTATTAAGATAAAACTTTTTATTTCCCCTTTTTATCTACTGTCTTTCCATCCCTCAAAACAACTTACAGCTTTCTCTGATTGGGGCTTTTTCAGCCTTTCTCCAAACAATGATCTTGCCCATCTATTTAAACCTGCTAGTCTATGTAATATCCTTCTGTTAGGTCAACTTTATTATCAATTTTATAATTTTTTTCAATCTTCCTGCTGGTTTTGCTGATTGTAAAACAAGATGAAGCAAGTTCACAAATGAGTCTTAAATTCTCCAGAGACTTAATGTGTTATTATTACCAAAGCCAGTTGTAGTTACCATAAATCTGTTCACCATTTTAGTAACAAACTTTAGGCACAAAGTTACTTAAAAGAAAACAATGCAACCTCAAACTGTCCTAAATCAACTCCCTCTCAGTTAAATCCTCTCCCTCTAGTTAAATCCTTTGGGTTTTTTGATCACCATATTTATTTCTTGAGAAATCTCTCTTGGGCTCACATAGTTGTGAGTTGTAGAGATCTTGCTTGGGGAAACCAAAATCTATTTGCACTAGCATTTTCCTGGGTATACTAGCTAAGTAATCCTCTTTCCATGAGACTAAACCAATTTTTGTTTAAAGTTCTGAATACCTGTGGTAGGAAAAAAACCAGACCAAACAGGTCATGGAAGTACCTAATGGCCATGGAGTGAATTAATCATACTGGGAGTGTCTTTTGTGATGTACCAGATTGCTGCCTTTATAAACCGAGTGACAGATACAATTGGGGTTCTTGCCTTCACCTCCTGAGAGATCTGTGATTACTGTTACTGAAAAAAAATAGTAGTGATGAGCAGGAGTTGCTGTGAACACACACAAGTTAAAAGTCCATTTCCCAGAAGAAAAGCCTATTTTGGTTGGCAGCAACTTTTCATTCAACTAAATAGGTTTTGTCCAGCTTGAAACAAAAATCTGATTCCACAAGTGTCCACTCTCCTTTTGTGCTCTCAACTGAGGAGGGTATGCTACAAGGACAGATTTTTGTTGTCGTACTTCCAATACTAGGATTAAGCCAAGAACAATGAAGGAGTCTCATAAAGAATGTTATTTATCTACAGTTTGTGCCAGGAGGCACTAATTATGTATTTTCCTCCCCCAGTGAGGACACAGAAACAGTATCCAATAGCAGCGAAGGAAAGAGTGGCTCCCCCCATGACCTTTTGGAGACCATCTTTATCCGGAAGGTGGGAGCTTTTGTCAACAAACCCATTAACCAGGTAATGAGCAGTACATCTTCTCAGAGGGCAGCATAATACCTTTCTTTTCCCATCTGCTCATACATAGAGGAGCAAAAAGCACTCCAATGCCAGGGCAACTTCAGAGACTGAGAGTGCATATTTCTGCCTGCTGCATTTCCCTACAAGGTTTTGCCAAGGCTCATCTTGTTTTTCAAAAAATCCTTTTGGGATGTGATAACCATTGAATTTGCTCCGTGTTTCAGAATAGAAGACTCCACTTGGATCTCACAATGATCTGCAACTACCACAGGTCCATAAACTAGGAAAGCTGGTAGCAAGCCTCCCTTCCTTGAAGGAACATGCAGTAGACCAGTTCATCACTAGAAGCAAGTATTTAAGTGGCAGCTTAGAGATTTACCCAGTTCCTAGGGCTGCAGTTCTAGGCCTTTTGGATACAGGAAGGAGAATTGTTTCAATTTGTAGCAGTTCATTAATCCTTGGCTATATTACACAAGATACATATAAAAGCAATCCCACCTCAAGGTGTGTCTGTGCATTAGGTCAACTGAGTATCATCTCTGAATTTCATGCCTTTTAAATGAGGTTGTCAGCCTCCTGCCTAACTGCTGACATGATTTTGGGCCATTTTTAGCTGGCCTGACAAAGACGTTCAATATCCTTTTCTGTGCCAGGTAAGCAGAGCGTCTTAGTGAAATTCTGTTTGCTAAATCTCCTCAGGTGACCATGGCCAACTTAGACATTCCTTTTGCCATGTTTGCTCCCAAGAATGTTGAGCTGGAAGATAACGACCCCATGGTAAGACTCTTCCAGAGGTATATGTGCCTTCTCAGCATCCCTTATGCAAACATCCATGCTATTCTCTGCTTTGAATACACTTTAGTTTTGGAGAAAATAACTAGTTATTCAGATTTGTTTGGTGTCAAGATGTCTCCTGTGTTGAATCTTGGGCTCTCTAGACATGCAAATAACAGCATGTGTTTGCTGCCCCTGCTCTAGTTAATGTTTATTATTGTCCAACCTCCTAACTGTCCCCACACTGCCAAAGTACACAGACAGACATGATTGTAAGATCAGTACTCACCATCTTTGATTTCTTGGGCAGGTCAATCCTCCTGAATCCCCAGAAACTGAATCTCCTCTACAAGGCAGCTTACACTCAGAGGGCTCCAGTGGCAGCAGCACAGGGAACACCCATGATGACTTTGTTATGATCGACTTTGTAAGTGCCCTCATCAGAGCTCTTACACAATACTTGCACCTTAGGTGGGCTTCACATGCTGTGTGCAATGGCAAAATGATGTCAGAGTAGTTTTCAGTGGGAGTGGAAAAGACACG
This sequence comes from Rhipidura dahli, assembly GCA_013399225.1. NCBI lineage: Eukaryota > Metazoa > Chordata > Aves > Passeriformes > Rhipiduridae > Rhipidura > Rhipidura dahli. Next base: position 1,237,820 of record VXAC01003621.1, read on the forward strand.
TCATTCACAGTACCACACTAGGGCTTGACAGTCCCAGAACTGCCAAGTACTGGTGCTGGGAGTCAACAACTACAAATTAAATACCATTTCAGTTCTCTACCAATACCTGGGCTTGGCATCTTCTCTCTTAACACCTAAAGGAGCCAGATTTCAAAGAAATGTTCTCTTTCAACTGCTCAAGTGATATTGTGTTATCAAGTGGATGTTCTTCAGTTATCTAATATGCATTATTGCAGCAACAGTTATAATGCCAAGATGTTTACTGATTGCAGGAAATTACTTTACCTGAGGTTATAACAAAAGAGAAGCCAATGTCTCTGGGAATTAACAGTAGTATCTTTGATTGTAGAAACCAGCATTTTCAAAAGATGACATTCTTCCAATGGACCTGGGGACATTTTACCGTGAGTTTCAGAACCCCCCTCAACTCAGCAGCCTCTCGATTGACATTGGAGCACAGTCCATGGCAGAGGATTTGGTATGGAACCCTGACATTTCTGTTTGTGGGACTAATATGTACTTTATAATGCTCTCCCTATCCCTAGTTTGAAAAACAGAATTGTAGAGTAGTTTGAGTTTGAAGAAACCTTTAAAGGTCATCTAGTCCAATGCCTCTGCAATGAGCAGGGACATCTTCAACTAAATCAGGTTGCTCAGAGCCCCATCCAACCTGGCCTTGAATATTTGCATGATGGGACATCCATTACCTCTCTGGGTAGCTGTTACAGTTTTTCACCAGCTTCATAAAAAATTTTCTTCCTTTTATCTAGTCTGAATCTACTGTGTTTCAATTTAAAAGTGTTGCCCCTTGTCCTATCACAACAGGCTCTGCTAAAAAGTCTGTTCCCATCTTTCTTAAAGAGGTCCTTTTAATACTGAAAATCCACAGTAAGGTCTCCTCAGAGCCTTCTCATTTCCTGGCTCTGAGGAAGTCTCTCAGCCTGTCTTCACAGGAGAGGTGCTCCAGCCCTCTAATTATTTTTGTGGCCCTCCCCTGGACCCACTCTAACAGGCCCCATGTTTTTCCTATACTTCTCTCAGGGAAGAGAGACCCTGCCCAAAGGGAGTCCTTCACTAATATATTCCAGATAAATGTAGATTTGTTTGTGGCTCACCTGAGCCTCTGAAACTGGTGTGTTTGTCTTGAAGCTGAAGGCTGCTACAGCATGCTTGCTCTGGTTGTCATTGAAAGCCCCCAAACTAATCCTCCCTCTGGGGTATCACACTTGGTGGCAAACCAGGCCTTGACCTTGCAGCCTGAGCAGAGTTGGAGTTCTGGTGTGGCTGCTGAAAGTCATGCCTGTGTGAGTGCTCTCTTAGGCTCTCTGGTATTGTACCATACGTGGAGAAAAATGAAAACCATAGTGTGAGAGCAGCAAGTGACTTAAAGAAGGCAGTGACGTGAGCGGGTTATTGTGCTGCAGCTGGTGGGGATTGCACAAGGTGAGGCTGCAGCGCCCCTGCTGTTCCTGCAGAACAAACAGACTCTGGGCAGAGTGTCCTTCTCAGGGTCACTTGCTGGATGCTGCTAGAGGGCTTCTGGTTCTGTGCACGTAGAAAGGAGATCCCAGAGCATTGGAGAGGGATTGCATGACTCAGATTTTTTTCCAAGTGTGCTTAAAATTTCTTTCTGTCTGCTGTGAATGAGCCCTGATCTGCATCTTTCCTTACCCTTCCAGGACTCATTACCAGAGAAGCTGGCAGTCCACGAGAAAAACGTCAAAGAATTTGATGCTTTTGTGGAAACCTTGCAGTGAAGCTGTTTCCCAGTTCTGCTGCAGCAATTCTTCCTCCTCAAGGCATCCTGGAGATGGCATCAACAAATATCTCTATCGCCCCTGCTCTGCCTTTTGTTCACATTGACTAGTTCCTTCCATCAAGTGAGCTTTCTTTGCTCTCTTCAACGACAGATATGGCTTATCTGCTGATTTTCCTCAACTTTTCCACCATACAGTTCTGGACCGCTTTTCCTGCTCCCAGTCATTTTTAAGACTTCAGTAGGGACACAGGAAGTTAAACTCCAGTGACTGGAAACTTATTTTCTCCTCAGTCTGTGTTCTGTATGGAGAGGCTTTGTGAAAAGTTGCCATATAGTTTCCTCCAAGGGTCCTATGGTGTAAGTTCCCTAGGCAGAACTTACTGCTAACAGACTTTTTCCTACAGTTTCTGATCCTGTTAGAGCATAGAAAGCTTTGGCTTATTTCCAGGGTCTGTGAGTTCAGCAAATTCGACAGTTTGAAGTCCAGGACATCCATTCCACAGAACTGGGCATTTCATCCTGACTTCAGAGTGCATGCTTGAAGCACAGGGAAAGATGTCAGCTTTGGGACCTGCATAATCAAGTTACCTTTGTTTTCCTGCTTCTAAGGAACTGGGTTTCTACATAGGCACTTTGTGCAAGGCCCTCTGTTTGGTGGCTGATAAGCAGGAGTGAAACTACAGCAATGCTTTCCACATTTCCTTCCCAAGTGCACCGACACTCGGCCATGCTGAGTTCAGCAGTGTTGACTGTTGGCAAGCCTGCATGTCACAGCTGCTACAATGCTGAATTCATAAGTCTCTGCTTCTGAAACACAGCTGTAAATACTAGGAATCCTATTTCTTTAGGGTTATGTAACTAGGAGTCTTAGTCCAAGATTTTTTCCTCTAATCCTTGCAAGCCTTCCTGCTTTATGGTTAATAGATGAGAATAATTAAGAATTAAAAAATATTTATTGCTTTTAAAGAAACCTATATTTAAAAGATGTTCTGTTTTCATGTAGTACTGCGGGTCATTCTGTCCTGATCACTGCAGAGAGTAAGTGTGCCATGGAACCCTGGCCAGTGAGACTGGTCTCTCTTTGCAAGAAAATATCCAAGATATTTATTTTCTAAGACAGACTTGATTCATATTATACTCTGTTTTGGGGACTGTGTGTCCATTACATCCAGTCAGGGTTCATTGATGGAATGAAATGCACACATCAGTGGAATGGAGTGGCAGGGACTTGGTAAAAAGCTGTTTTCTGAGAGGCATGGATGAATTTGTAGCATTCTTTGGCCATTCAGAAGGCAGCTTCTTTAAAGAAGCACACTTTTTTGGGAAGCTTATGGTACTTTTTAATCAGCTGGCTTTTGAGTAGCTGAAATTTTATTTTTGTAATAATCCAGCCATTGACAGTGTGACTGGCTGGCAGTGCTCTACGGGTGATTTGGCTGTTGCATGTCTTCTGCATCATGGAAGGATGGGAGGAGAAAGTGACACTAAACAGAAACTTAGATAAGGTGGGTTTTCTTGTGGTTCTCTCTCCTCCTCCCATGTGTAACTAGAGTGAGCAACTGCAAGACCCTTTACTGTCCAAAACCACTTTCCCCCCCCCGTCTTTTTTTCAAGTGGAGTTGTGTTGCTTGAGTACCAAGAAACCATCTTCATTTCCTCAGAATGGCTGAGTAACCAGCCTAGTTAGTGCAATGTGGCAGCTTCTTCAGCTTAGCTGCATTCATAGTTGAAAGAGACTGCCTGCAGCTGATGGGGGAACCCCAGCTCCACTCTGGAATACTATTTCTGTGCCACTGCTGGAGCAAGGAGCCAAATTCAGAACAGAGCTTACTGTAAAGTCAGAGCAATGCAATGCTTTGAACTTGACCAGATTTTTTTGTTGAGCAACGTGTTTGGTGGGAGGCCTTGTAAGCTCTAAAACTCTAGGTGAGAGCTTCATTGAAGAAAAGTTACCCACCAGAACCTTTTTATTTTACTCAACCAATTCAACTTTTTAACAACCTCACAAGGAAATTGCTTTGTCTGTGCAAAGTAAGGTGCACAAACATTTAAGAAAGCTTCCAAGATGGAACAGTTTATTAAGAGGGCTTTAGTTACATGGGCTGTAACAAATACTTGATCCCCAGCCAACAGCCACCTTGTTTCACAGATGGAAAGTGTCACAGAAGGGTGCAGGTATACAAGGAATTAATGGATCAGCTGCCTCTCACCTGTGCACAGGTGTTGGTCTGCCACCTTCTGGGAAGTAGGTCATGGACAGGGCTTGTCACCCTTGGTCTCTGAAGTGATACAATCTGGGCTGCAGAGCATCAGAGATGAGGCGAAGTGCTGTTTCACACCATATGAATGGAGAAGAGTCAAGGTTAAACTTCATCTAGCCAGCATTGCTGCGGTGCTCTTCTGCTGACAAGCTGTGGAGCTGGCAGGGAGCACTGCCGTTCTTGTTAGTCCCACCCAGGAGGTCAGGGCTTGTACTTGTGCTCTTTTACTGATGGAGTTCCTAACGTGGCAACAGCTCTCCCATCTCATAAGGCAGAATGTCACTGTGGCATGTTTTCTTCTGCTTCAAAAGGCTGGAAAATTGCCTGTGTAAGCTGCTAGTGTTGAGGTGGATGGCCATAGCAATAAGAGATTCTCCAGGGCTGAGTTACCTGCCTCTTCTCTGGACATTCCTCGGTTTCAACACACAGTTGCTACATCTAGGCTCTGAGTTCCCTGACCACTGCACAAATGCTCTGCTTCAGTAAAGATCTAGCTGCTGCTGTGGCCTGCCACAGATTGTGTTATGAAGGCTGTTTATTTCAGCTGCTCTCTGCTCGACTCAAGGACAGTATGTATGTAGCTGCTGATTTACAGATACTTTGGGTGGAGGGGAAGGCTCCTCAAGTGTATTGTTTTGGAAAGTCTCCAGTGTACTTCAAGTATTCAAAGAATTTCCAATAAAACTTTTATGTAAGCAACACTCTCTGCTTTTCTCTGTGTGTACCAGCAGGTCTGGGACAGCCCTGGGCTCATGCTTGTTTTCCTCCAGGAAACAGGAGCATCAGGGCCTGTCAGTGAATGCAGGACAGAGCAAATTGCTGCCTCCATCAGATAGGGAAAAATGGACTGGTGCATTATATAGTTGGAGCAGTCAGTGGGATCCCACTGTGATCAGCCTACTGGCAGGACAACAGGGGACAGACAAAACAGGTACACGGAAATGGGGAGAACAGTCATACAGAGTTTGACCCTGCTGCCCTCACCAGTGAATTGGGAAACTGAATTATGTGGATCTCCCATCCTCACTGAAATATTAACTTGTCCTCACAGGAAATGGGTGGGAAAAGGGGGGGGAAATTTACCTGCAGAATTTGCACTGTACATGGTTGCTACTTTACACTTAAAGAAGTACAGGAATGTTTTGAGTTGACAGGAGCGTTAGCAGAGACTAGTCAGATATGGAAAGAATAATGAAACTTAACAGCTGTATTCTAGTATTGATAAAAGTTAACACTGTTAACACACAATGCCAGGTAGGGTGTCAACACCTTCCCTTTAAAGGAAAGACAAGATTATAAAAATCTGTGCACTTAAAACAACTGCTGATTTAAGCTGCAGTGTAAAGGGTGTCTGGTTATTATAAAAAAGACACAGTGGATAAAATGGCAGGAATGGAAAAAAAAATGACTGTGTATATTAGAAGCTTCTATGAAGGGAATATTCCAGCAAGGGTAATTAATGAAAGCAATCTTTTCTTAATCACATCTTCAGAAGGTAACACAGTAAACTGAGCATCCCAATGCAATCTTACAGATAACTGATCTATCTACATTATATGCAGGTATATGTGTGTATATATGAGTGTCATTTCATGAACTTAAAAAGATACCATACAGTGTTAAAACTCACAGAAACCATCCTGTAGGATCTGGGGTTTACTACAGGACTTTCAGGATCTACCATTTACACCATGTCACCAGTAAGACACAGGACTGAAAAAACCATCAGCAAGTGAGAAAGTAAACAATCACATTAGTATGATTAATCATCAAGGTAATGAGCAATTAAATACCATCCCATTGTGAGCCTACTAGAAGAAAAATAAAGAAAAAATGTTCTCAGAAAAATGGCCATAAAGCCACAGGGCAGCTACTCATGAGAACGTGTCCAGGTGCAATGGTGTTTAGGCTGCATTCAGTACTGCTCATGGCTGCACATAACGTAGGTAGGTCCTGCCAATGCCAGCTCCCTGTTGGGGACAGATGCACCTCTCCAGCTCCTCTAAGCAGAGGCTGCTATAGTACAATGCCAGGTCACTGTAACAAAACCCAGAGCCAGGACCAACTGCTGCACTGAGAAGTTTGAGATCTCACTGTATAGCTGGCATGTTAACCACGCTGATGCCATTATAGGGGCCATGTCAACATGCAGAAGGAGAACTGGCAGTTTATGAACAATCAAAACTGACAAGCAGTACACAGTTTAGACATGAAAGTGTTGATACCAGCATTAACACATCATCCTGACACATCATCGCTGACATCCTAGCAGTCAGGCTACTGCCCAATGCTGATGGTTTCAGTTCCAGTGCTCTCCAGTCTACTCCTAATTCTTGCATCCTAACCAAAAAGCTTACTGAAGTAACAGGCAAATTACAGTTTTTAAGAAAAGGCAGTGAACTGAATATGGATCAAGGGGAGTGTGGTGGTCCAATCCAGACTATTGTTCATCAAGTTAGCAATCCACATACATTGAAATGAGATGGTGCAGGCTTCCGCTGCATCACCTGCATCACCCAGGATAAACTTAGCCAGCTAATCATGAGGTGGCTCCCACCTGGCACCCTGGGCAATCCTAGGCAGACTGCTCATCATGACAGGAAGATGGTAACATGGAAGAACAGCCCTCTTCAGGAAAGAGCCAAATCTGTGCATTTTTGTATTAACTCGGTTTCCAGCCCAATACTGCAAACTAGTATTTCTTCAGTTACTCACACAGGAGCCACTTCATACTATCTTTCCTCCCTCTCAGCATGGCTGTGGTTGGTGGCATAGACAGTCTCACTTCTGTTTCTTCTGGATGTGCCACTGCTGCTGCCACTTGACAGACATACCTGGATCTGAGATTACATTTTGATTTTTATTGAAATACAAAAAGTGCAAACTGTGAAATACAAGATTGGTGCAGATTAAAAGAAAACAAACAGTGTGAACCGTGAAAACCCAGGCCTGCACCTGGTGAACATCCACAAGGAAGGCAGGGAACACCAGCAACAAAAGCAAAGCCAAAATTTTTGCACAGGAGCCCCTGTACATAAAAAAGAAACTGGGACCAAACAGGGCCTCAGCTCTCTCAAGTTAGCACACATTGCCACAAGGCATCTGGATGGCCCCAGACCCCCTGCACAACCCAAAAGCTCTGGTGTCAGTTCACAGCTTGGGCCAGGGAGTGATCAGAGGCCATTAAGACAGCAGGAGGCTTAGCAGAGAGGAATGTTCTAGGTGCTAAAAGCAGGAGGCTGATGCAGAACAAGTACCCCCACAGGAAGAAATGGCTAATAGCTAACCTGAAAGTTAAGCCAGGGAAGAGACCCTACAGCAAGGAGAAAACCGACACAGACCAGCACCTTAATTGTATACTGCCCCTGACCTATAAAAGGCAGAGGAATCCAGCCCAGCCAGCACCCTGCCCACGTGAGGAGGGAATTCAAGCCCCTGGCCTTGGCAGGTGCAGGTTCTGGTGACCACCCACCTGACACAGGCTGCAGGCAGGGCCAGACCAGTTCCTTGCTCAGGTCACAGGAGGGGCATTTCAATACAAGGCATTCAGGAGAACAGACTGCAAAAGCAACCCTGGTTACTGTGCCTGCTCCAGGGCCCTCAGCAGCTCCAGCACATGGAGCAGCAGAGGAAAGGGGATATTTACAGTGGGTTCCTTCCAAGATTTGCAAGCACTTTCCCACCATGAGCAGCAGAAGTTCCCTGAACACTCTCTGAATCTGCTCCCTGCAGGCACTGAACCCGAGCAAGCTTTTAGCCCTGCCTGCAGGGGATGTACCAGCCTCTATTTTGCTAAAAAAGGAAATGTCATTTCAAGAATTCACTTAAAAAAAAACCCAAATCCCAAAAACCCCACAAAATAAACCACCAAACTCTAGTCAGAACTCAAGACACTTGCAGTAATTCCATTTTACCCCTGGACAGGAGCTATTCCAGCACTGCTCCTCTGGCTATAGGACAGGGAACAGTCCTTGCTGCTCTGCAAGGCAGGAACATGACACCTTCCCCAGAGTGCATAGGGCCCAGGCCTCACACACACAGGCACTTGGATTCCAGGTTGCCAAGCTTGAGCTTGTTTGTCCCAGAAATTAGCAGGGCTTGCCTTTTGGCTAGAGATGAAGGTGAGGCCAGTGTCAGCTGCAGATACAATCAGAGCACCAAGTCTCCTTCCCCCACCAAAACCTTCACAGAGCAGGGCACCTGCAGGAAAAGAGGGGCTGCACTAGGCTTCCTCAGCTTCCACAACCTTGCCCCTTAAACACTGGGGCAATTACACCTCTCTCCACCCTAGTCTACCCCAGATTACTCCTCGACAGCCCTGCTAACTCACTCTAGAAGAGATCACAGATGAATCAGGAGCAGATTATCTCTGCCTCCAAAACACTTACTTGGTTACTGCTGTGAATTGTTCAGGATGAAACAAACAGGGAAGGCTCTTACTCTTTGAAGAGGGAGACTTGAAGTCAGCAGCCTGGCAGCCTCCACAGGGCAAAGTCTCACAGTATCTGGAATGGGTCAGATCCAGTCCTATCTTAGAACATCTCTTGTTCCAGCCTTAGTAATGCTCACTTTCTTGTTCACTGTTCCCACCCACATGTTGGTGCTCCTCCTCCAAACCAGCTGGCTGAACCTGCACTGCCTTGCGGAGCTGCCTATGTTTGCACCCATCCCCATTCCAGAGTTCAGCAAAAAGAGCAATCTCCTTAATTCCTGCATCAGATGCCACTTACTTTGATTACACCAGGGGCACTGACCTTTGGTCAGTGTTTAAAGGCAGGTTAAAATATAATGAAAAAGCAAGTTCTATTTAGCATCCAGTAGCTTTTAAAAAAACAGTTCTGCTTGGTCCAAAAGATCTGTCCCTGAGGCCAGATGCACCAGGGAGGTCTGACCCAGGCACACAGGGCACAGGATACAAAGATATATCACACCAGTGAAGTAAGGCTAGAAGCTCCCTCCTAAAACCCTGACAGGCCTAGGCTAAGGAGAAGGATCTCTTTTAGCTCAGGTAATGGGAATGAGGCAACCCAAACCAAACGCTCCAACAGCTGCTCTGGGGCGGTGCCAGAACCACCCCACTCTGAGCCTGCCCTGCAGAGAACCTGATCTCTCCAGCTGTGCCCAAGGCATACAGGATGCACCTGAGCAGACGGCAGGGTGGAAGGTATAAACCCAGGAGGAGACACAGCAAAGGCCCTTGGCATGGAACAGCTGTTCCCTCACAGCTTTGGCACATGAGTGCTCAGCACCTGGGCAGAAGTTTGTAATCCAGGCCTGGTGCACTCCACAGTGAGGGTTAGCCCCAGTCCCCAAGCCTTCCCTCAAGGCCATGCTCTCTGTTACACTGCGCTGGGGAAAGTTGTGCTCAAAAAGACAACTAACTAGTCAAGGCAATCTGTGCCAGTCAGCACAGATATATGTGCCAGAAGAGGAGGCCATGTGCACAGATGGTGATCCTCAGCAGCTCAGTGCCACCAGGGCACTTCCTCCTGCCATTCAGACTCACCAGCTGTCAAAGGGTCACAGCTGGTCTGCACGTACAGCCAGGCCTGGCATGAACCTTCCCAGACAGGCTGGAAGTGCTGCTGGAGGGATAAACACACCTGAGCTGGATAACTACGGGAGGCAAGTCACCCACTACAGTCCAGCAAACACTGATTAGTGTCTAGAGTGGGTGAGCCCAGAGAGACTGGGCTTTGGACTAAACTCACCTTCATTGTTTTGGAGTCTGACAGGCAACACAGCCTATTGCTGTGAGCCTGTCCTTCACCTGCCTGCCAAAAGCAGGGGGTCTAGAGTGGTGTTTGCAAGTGCAGGACATGCTGCCACCTGAAGCACAAGGGCTGCTGCTCCCTTCCCTGCTTTAGGTGCCTCTGGGGAAAGGCAGGATGCATGTTCAGTGCTGAGAAATGGCACTCACAGTAAGAATGTCTCCATCACAAAACCCAGCAAGCCCGCCCTAGCCTAGACAGCCCAGCTGAGGCAAGGAAGGGTGAGCTGGGGCTACTGGGAGCTTGAACAAAGAGATCCGTGCTGAGGAAGGGAGCAGGAGGGCAGAAAAACTGCACGTAAGGGAAGGAGGAAAGGAAGGCAGGTCATCTGATAGGGCAGAAAACTGGTGATGAGCCCTGGAGGAGCTGCGCAGGTGGGTTAGGAGTCCAGTCTCAGCAGCTGGGAGACCAGCTCCCCTGCCCATCCAGAGCTGCAGGTCTCCTGCTCACTTATTTGCACACTTTCACCATCATCTCCACAGCCCTCACTCTGCTCATCACCCAGATCAATGGTCCCTTTGTACTGGAGACAGCTTGGTCACAGCTCCAAGACAAAGAAGGGGGAAGGTGGGCACAGTGTGCAGGTGTGGGCTGGCCTGGATTCAGGCCTCTGCAGCCTCAAACAACTCCTTCTGGTGGTCCAGCAGGAATTTGGTAAAGGTATTGATGGGATTGATGGCTTTTAGAGTGATAGCCACATCTTTGGCCCAGAGCAGATTTGGGCCAAACACAACTGCCAGGTTGGTGTTTGTCATCTTGTTTCTGTCGCTGTGAGCAGAGACCTATGTGGGAAGGAAAGAGACCATTGTGAACCCTACAGAACAGCACAGCAGCTGCCCTCTACCCTCCCCAAAGACAGAACTGACAGACTCCCAGAGAAAATGAGAGGAGAAAAGCTGACCAGGCCATATCATACCAACAGGACCAAGAGCACTGTCAGATACTATCTCTACAAGTCCAGATCACCACTCATGATCTTCCCTCTTGCTTGAATAGCCTTGCAGTGGCTTCCTCAGCAGCAGAAAGTACTGTAAAGCAGATCTGAGACCCCTCTTCTACTCAGCTATTTTGTAGTTGTACCTCCGCCCTGGGGAGCTTTCAGCCTCCCTGCCATAGACCACACAGGCTGTATGTCTGCACCTTTTAGGCTGCCAGGCTGCCTGCACCTCTCAGCCTTATGACAAGCAAACGCTCAGGCTCGTGCTCACCTGCACCAGAAAGGCTGTCAGTAAACGGAGCACTTGGTAGTTTTCTTCTGGCAAATCCTGGAGTGTTTTGCGAACAACATCCACACGTTTCACCTCCTCCACACCTAAAAATCAAGAAAGATGGGACAATCCTCAGCACCCATCTTGATGAAAGCTGTGTTGGCAGTCACAGGGTATCCCATGCATGTCCCCACTACGACAACTTTGTCCTTAGCCAGTGCAACATTCAGGGGGTAGCACACTTGTTACAACTCACTCTGGAAGCTGACAACATGGCTGTAGAGGCCAAAAGTGAGGAGGGGCTCAGGTAGCTCCCTCAAGAAGGTCTTGAGAATCACTGCAGGGAGGTGGACATCTTCGTACTCCTGGAAATCTACAGGCACACCTGAGAAAGCAGAGCAGAGACTCAGTGCTCACTGGCCAGAGCAGCACCTCCTCCAGACAAAGGACAGGACACGATGGGCAGAGCCCAAAACTAAGGAAGGGGTATTTTAAAGAACACAGAATCCCGAAGTACTACATCTTCTAGCAGAGTGGAAAAATATGTCCCAAAATCATACAAAGCAGTGCTGAATCCAGCACTACATCTTTAGAAGTCATCAAATGAAACATGACTAAGTTTCTTCCTGGTCATCTTCAGTCCCTCCAGTATAACCTGAGTAAGGTGGTATATCCCACTGCAAGAAACAGGGAAACTTTCAGGAAAAAAAATGGTAGTAAGGGGAACATGAGTGGAAAGGAGTATGTTTTACACATAGCAGAAGTATCAGATGCTTCTCCCTTGCAACTCAGGTCATACCCCAAGATGAGGCCTCATCTACAGACCTATCAGAGAAGAAGAGGATCTATAATGGACTAGTTCCAACACAGTTGCAGTTGAACAGTAATAATGAGGGGAATGAGAAGGGCTCTGATGTGTTTGGGCACTTACCCATATTGTATTTTTGCTGGACCTCTTTGACAACCTGTGTATTTGCTGATCTCCGGAAAATCCCCTCTGTATTAAGAGCTGTAAAGTAACAGAACATGGATGAGAAAAAAAATCAGCCACGTGAGAGTCTCTAAAAATGCTGGCCTTAACAATTATAAATCCATGATGTGTGGCATTCAGACAGATGTCAATGAGACCCTTTCTTAGAGTATAACAATTCTTTCTGCTTCCACTATCAGACAAAGGACACAAGAGCATTTGGCTACTCTTACACAAGTGGGAGTATGGACTCCTGGAAGAAGGAGGTCTCCTAAGCCCTGCACAACCTCACTTGAAGGATAACTCCCCTAGTTCAGCCTTTACACCCTATTCTAGACCGCTGTTCCTTCTTTACCTTACCACAGTCTTGATGGGAGCTTGGACAGAACAGAGGTCACTGGTAAGGGATTGCAGCTTCCCCAAACACTTACCATGCTCCCGCAAATGAGCAATGGTGTCTCTAACCACCAGAGGAACAGGAGACTGATCAGGGCTCTTCTCCCTGAGACTGCAGCAAGAAACAACAGGTTACACATGACTGGTACACAGGAGTGGTCCTGCCCTGTATGCAGCCCCCAACTCTTGAAGTTGCCTACACAAGCTGTACTACATATGATCTTGCTATCGCCATCCCTGGTTCAGCCATTATTCATTCCAGCCTTCCATCCTCTTCACCCATCATGTTACATCATTTACTGGAGCAACCAGGAGTTCATTACTAGACCACAGGAGCATTTTTCCATCTTTTGTAAAAATCCCAGCCTTTACATGCCAGGGCAAAGAGTTTCCCAGAAGGCAAGGATGCTAGTTATGAATCAGGTGAAAAGGGTTGATTCCTTTTTCCTTTCCCATAGGAACAAGGGTAAAAAGAAGCTGACACATTTTAGCCACCACACTCCTTTGAAAGAAGATGTATCAACACAGTGGCCATCAGGGAAAACCTTGTGATGCCAAGGTGTTCACTGCCACCCTCACGTTCAATTGTCCAGACCACTTGACAGCTTGGTGCTGTTCACCCCTCCCAGGCTACCAACAAGCTCAGGCACACAGCACCACCGCAAACACCATCTGGAAATGTTGCAATGAAGCTGGGGAATGTCTTCCCAGACTGCCTCAGAGGATCTGTGTAGCTACACAGTACTGGCTCCTCCTCGTTCCCTGGGGAGGCAAAACCACACTCAAAGCTAAAAATACCTTCAACACTTAGTATCACCAGCCCTCCTTGCCAGTGTCTGTGTTTGCCTGTGTCACTATGCAGGAATGGGGAGTGGGATTCACTACAAGGGTGAATAGAAGCGCTTTTAAAATAGAATTTATGATTTGCAAAACAACTAAGAAACAAACCTGCAGCACTGTTTGAAGTAGCATAGTCCTAAAGAGACCTCTGTCAGCCTCCTACAGACTTCTTTTGCTTAAAAGGAAGTTTCTAGTGCCATAAAGCTGTCCCTATGGATCTTATTTTGCTCCTCCCTTAGTAACCTTAAGTTGCAAAAACAATCTAACCCACGGATCAAGAGGGTGGAACTGAACTGAGTTAGTCAGGATCTGGACATGAGCACAGAGTTCCTCAGGAAAATGGTTTAAGTTTCGTAGGATGTCTGAACTGCAAGAAATTTCACAGCTATTTTTGCTGTCATTCATTTATAAATACAGTGACCTCATATCAAGCAAGTCAGGGCAAAAGCATCACAGTCCAGAGATACTCACTGCTGTAGGGAGACTCCAAACTGCTGGTTTGGCAGTGGTGGGCGTGGGGGTGTTGGCTTCTGGGACACTTGCAAAGGTTTCTGCAGGGATCTCAGGTACTCATCATACCTGCAGCAAAACACAGACTAGTGAAAAGCCACTCCACCTCCCAGAAAGTGCGTGAACCCAGCACTACACACCCACTGGTAACAGCACCAGACTAGTATGGGCAATTACACCTATGAAAAACCGGGACACAAGAACAAACTTTAGGCTGCCAGAAGAAAAGCAGGGAGAAAAGGAGTATCTATCTGGAATCAAGAGTTGGAGTAGCTGAGTTACAGCGTGGGCAGGAGGCCAGGACAGCACTGCTTGTGATGAGACAGATGCATATGTGGGTGTGGGACAGGGAAGCAATCTGGTAGGACTGAGATCATGGCAACCTTGGGAAGCCCCAAAGACAAGCTGAGCGGTACAAAATGAGCTAAGCAGGTGCCCAGACACAGCAGATGCACACCATGAGCTCCAGGTCAGTGTTAAGGTCAGCATCTTGCAGAAAGTCCCAGAAGGGTGCATGGGAGATGCAGGACTGATGCTCCACTGGAGGATTTTTAACTCAAAGACAGAACTGGGGACTGGGGCCAAGGACACACAGGAAGGACTACAGAGAGGAAGCACAGTCTTGAAGGCAACTTGTCACCACACCCTCCAAAACCACTGCCTGAATGGAACAAACTCTTCCTTCCCTTGCCACTCTTTTAAAAAAAGCCCCCTCTCAAAGAGCCCTAAGCAAGTGGGAGACAGACAGTATTCTCACTTCAGCACTTGGTTTGGGATCCCCAACTGTTCCAGCTTCACATACTCCTCCAGCTCACTAAGGTAATTCACATAAAAAATCTTCCGTCCAAATTTAAAGCTGAAAAACAAAAGGTAGATATGTGAGGAATGGGGAAATCCAGTAACAGAACTGACTTCTTACAGAAAAGGAGAGTAGAGGGCTGCAAGAAACATCAGTGCGGCAAACAGTAGGTATGGCTGAGCAGCAGAGATGTCACCCACATAGTTCTCCCATTCTATCTATTTTACCAGGAGATGCAAAGACATTAGAAGCCCTAGCAGCAGCAGGCTCCCTAAAATGCTGCATTTCTCCTTCTGATGTTCAGCAGTAAGCTTGAGAAAGTTTTACTCCAAATTATTTCATAGAGTTATGATTTCAGTATCACAATAAATTAAATATAATTTGGACAGATACTCTCACTTCTTTTTTCACTATTAGGAGAGCCTGCAACTTTTTACTTCTACTTGGCTGGAGAGAAAAGGAGCAGCACAGAGCTGCAAACTCTGTAGGTTCCTAAAGAGGTATTTCTGGTGTGTGAGTATTTCTGAGCTCAGAAATAGGAGGAGATAGAATAGGGTGAGAGACTCCAGGATAGGCTTGGTAGCCTGGGCTCACATTGTGCCTTTCTGGGAATGCCCCACTGTTCCCCCAGAGTGTGAGCATGTGGGTGAGCCTCCTATAGTGCTCCCCTCCTACCTGATCAGAGGTTTGAAGAGTATCAGTAGGGTCTTGATGAACATGGTTGGGTGCACGATATACAAGGCTTTGATGTTCTTCTTGTACCTGTCAAGAGAAGCCCAGTAATGACAAGCTGCACTTTAAGCAGAGGAACCAACCTTTTACAAGATTAAGGCACCCTGGTTGTTTCATCCCTTTTGCACTGAGCATCACCAGGCCCCAGCAGCCAAGGCCTCTGCTCTCCCATGCTCTGTAGCTGTGTCAGGCCACTCGGCAGCCTTAAGGACATGCTACCCTGTATTCCAAGATTCATATGAAAGCAGTGAGCAGCCTCACCAGGAACCTACAATTACACCATGGGGCTGACACACTTGCACCAGGTCCTGGGTTTGCTGCTTGCCTTTTGGCTTAAAGGATGTAACTACAGAAGGAGCTGTTTATCCTGTGATTCAGTCTGCATTAAACTCCTCCTCCTGCATTAATACACCTCCTTAAGCAGGAGAGTAAGTGACAGTATATTATGATCACCAAGCTACACAGGGGGCTATGTTAGGCATCTGTGTTAGGCTACACACCAGCACATAACATCCTTGCTTGCTGGAGCCTTACTCACTTGCGATCAAATTCCCTGTAGGCATCCCGCAACCAGCTCAGGGATGGCTTGTTCTCACTGGTCAGGCCATGGTGCAGGTACACCAATGTGTAATCACTCTCCACATACTGGTCCAGTGTGAATTTCAGGTACCTGAGACAAAAGAACTGACAAAGTCACTTTGTGCTCTGCTACAGAGAGGTTCTTCCTCCCTTTGGGACTCTTTTTGTGTGCCGTAACAGAGGACTTGCATCACCAGCAATGAAGGTAAGCACTTGGGAGGACATGTCCAGCTAAAGAAGCTACTGCAGATGGATCTGTCCCCAGGAATCCAGCACCTGAGAACTAGGTCAGATTTAAGAAATTAACAGCAGCCTTACTAAGACTCTACTTACCCCAGTAGTTTCACATGATCTAGTTGATGACTTGGGGGCATCCGGCAGGCACTGAACAAAATTACTTTTCTTCCATATTTGTCATCACCTGCAGATAAAATGCCAGAGATTACAGGGAGTTTAAGGACTTCGCTGTGGTCTTGGCAGCAAGAGATAAAGAAAGAATGGGAAACCACCATAACAAGGCAGAAGTCTGGTTTGTCACAGCTGCCAGCAAAGCTAAATCTGATTTCAGCAGTTACCCTGGGCCTAGTGTGGAAGCAGAAACCTGAACACCAAGGGCCTGGCAAGTCAACAAATGAGAATGAAAAACAGATGCCCTGCTCCAGCCCTGCAAGAAGAGGAAGGACTGGAAGCCAGGATGCCTCAGGGCACATAGGGATGGAGGCAAGTCCAGAGCAGAGTGCTCAGAGCATTAATCTTGCAAAGCTGTCCCTGGGCAGTGCTCCTGATGCACACGTGTCCAAGGAGGCACAGGGAAAACTGCCCTTCACTGGCACAGTAACTCCTTCCATCCGGCACACCATCCCAGACTGCTTATAGTCTGGTGCATCTGTTTCTTGCTTCACCTGAAGCTTAGTCCTGCAGAGAGAACACAGGTCATTTCATACCCTGGAAACCAAGAAATTCCTAGAAAAAGAGCAGTTCCAGTCACACCCCAAAGACGAGAAGCAAGCATCATCCTAAGTCTCTTCTACAGATCAGCCAAGCAGGGCTGCTGGATTCTCCAGGGGGATTGTAGAATAAGCTCTTCACTGCTTCCTAGATTTTCCATCCACAGGGAGATTTTTCCAGCCTGAGACGGAAGGAGCTGCAAAGTGCAGCACAACAACGCATTCTTTGTAAAAGCCATGCAGAAAACAGTCCCCATTGCACTGGAACCAAATAACCCATAGAGCGCCGTCATGTCATGGAGGACACTCCCAGCCACCACTTGAGGCTTCAGAGACAACAAGCCAAGTTTTCCCCAAAGCCAGTCTTCAACCATCAGTGGACTTCTGCCAGCAGAGATCTCAGCCCCATGAACAAAGCCCAAGCAGATGCGCACGGCCAAGCTTAGCAGACATGCTGGGAAATAGAGAGATTGGGATGAGTAAGAACCAGGTCACAAATCTTGTGGACATACAGAATTTGAGGGAAAGTCTGATTCTCTCCCAGACACAACAACCAATCCATTTCCACAAAGATGACTTCTTTTTAGCAGCAGTGGAGATGAAATGGTTCCTTTAGTGTGAAGTGTTAAAGTCTTCCCACCTTTTTAGCTACCCACCCTGCTCTGAAATCCTGTGTTTTCTTGTCAAGCAGAGAGTGCAACAGTGAATGGGCCTACTGAGACTATACTCAACAGCACCCTCTTTCCTCCCAAATGGTAAACCATCTCATACAGACCACAGCACAGAAAAGCAGCAAGGATCACTACTTATGCAGGACAGACCTGCAATACATAATTTCTCTTGAAATAAATCCTTTTCCCTGCATAGATTTACAATATTCAGATCATGCAGCCATTTTCTCACCTCAACAACCACTTGGCTCTACACTTGCCATGCAGCAACTGAGGTCTTGGAGTAGCAAACCTGATGTTTCTGGGAACACTGCCTTTCAGTACCAGAGGACCATCTGGTGCTGCAAATGGCAGCCAGAGAATTCATACACCAGCCATGACATTAAGATGCCACCAGCCGCCTTTTGCCTCCATCTTGCCAGAACAGATTCTCTTGCTACCTGTTAACTTTTATTTTCACCTTGTGAGTCCCATTTTCAAGTCACTCACCAGACAACACAGAATTTACTGATGCACACAAGCCAGAAATTCTACAAAAGCTAAGGACACTGCGGCAGCACTAGGTACAGACCAGGAAAGGGGCTTAGGCCATCACACTGACATACACATGCGGAGATACGGGGCAATTAGGGAGGACGCATGACCTGGAATGCAGGACTGGGAGAGAGTGATGCAAGGCTCATCTGGAACAACTGGATACAGTCACAGCCAGGCCACAAGACCAACATGACATTGCATATCCCATGGTAGCCCACTCTCTGCCTAGCCCAGAGTTTCTTGGTAGCTTGCTATGAGCTTAGGGACAGGTCTAATGTAATTGAGTTTTCTGAAAGACTAAGTGCAGGTTACAAAGTCCTGGGAAAGGAATATGGCATATTGTGACTCCTCCCATTGGTCTTGAGCAACTCATATGTCTCTATCTGAAGGACAAAGGGTCCTGCCTGCACAGAGCACCAAGAAGATGTAGCATTTGAGAATCTGTTGAGTTTTATAGTCATGAAAGAGAACGGTCAAAAAGACAACAGATCTTTGCAGATCATACTTAGCTCTATGCTTAATTCAGAACTGAGAGGCTGCATTTCACACCAGAGTGGATGGTTTGAGGGCCAGATGCAGACTGCAAGCTTGATCAAGGCAGGCCTTTGTGGCGTGCAGTACAGCACCACGTTTGTGCCGTGTTGTGGGTGGCCATACACTCAGCTCAGGCTCCTGGGCACTGATTCTCAGACCTGACAAGTCACAATTCAGGAACCACATAGCTTCAATAGTTTTCTCTGAAATGACATAAAAGCGTACAGCAGGGTCTATGCAAAGTCTAGAATCTTGTTCCTTATACAGCCTTAGTGAAAATGTCTGGGATCACTGGTAAAGAATGAACAGACAATCCATGATTCTGCCAAAAGGGAGATGGCATGTATCCCCTGGACAATTTCCAGGGCCAAGTACATCAAAAGATAATCTACAGTGCCCTGGATGACTGAAAAAGGAGTGGCCTGCTTTGCCTTCCAAATCAGAATGAATTTATGCATGAGACCTACAAAGGAACCAGCATGCCTTTTTCTGAGTTCCGGGTTTTGCTCCAGTTTCATCACACTGAGCTCAGCCTGTCAACACAGAAACTTTCAAAACCATCAATTCCCAATCTTGTTTCTACCTGACATATTTGATCAGTCTCCCTTCTCCACACATGACAAAATCAAAAATTCAGCATCAAAGCTGAACAATCAGTTGCTCCAATTTATAAACAGGAACCAAAGTCCATTCCATGCATTCCTGTTGGAGGAAACTACCTGCAGGTGGCCCCTCTGCCTCCTACAGAACAGATTCTTATCAGGTTTGATCTTTCGCAGATGCTCCATCCCTTGTACTATTTGCTTTCCTGTTTGCAATATTCATCTTACGTGTCTAGGTTTTCACCCCTTGTTTGCAATTGCAAACAGCTGAAGTTTCCACAGAACACAACTATAAACCATGAAGTAATCACTTGGCTCCTCAGGCTGCCTCCTACCTCTCCCAGATGAGGAATGTTCAATAGTTAACAACAAAGCAATAACCAATTATAAACCATCAGTACTCACAGAGCGTCCCAACTTTGTAAGTTCATACATTATTTTCAATGTACACTGGAATTAAACTACCTCCCTGAAGGGTGTAATTCAGATTATTTTGTTTTTAACAACAAAGAGAAAGACAGTAGCCTCTAAAGCCTCTCCAGCCAAGACAGCTGCTCATCTAAAGAGATATTAACTTGTAGCACCAATGGACACAACCTCCTGAACATCGCTATGATACTTTTAAGGCCCAAACTGTGTTTTTCCTTTCACTCAAAAAGCAGCATTTCCAGGGCACTTCTGAGACAAGGGGCAAGGAAAATCACTGCTGCGTTTCCAAGCTATGAGTGCAAGGCCAAACTTCTAAAAGTGACAAAATTTAGATACTGAGGCTAATGTTTCAGATTGAAACTTGCAGCAATATGAACACAGCACAGCAGAAATTCAAATCAAGATGGCAATAATGTCCTGAGACAGGACTATTGAATGAATCTGCACAGCCAACATGGAAAATACATGCTTGGCTTGCAAATCCTGTTATTTACTATTTCTAGGTAAATAGAAATATATCTGTTACATATCCTGGAATATATCCTTTAGCATTTATGTCATGATTTGAGGCAGCCTAACTGCAGTCTAGAGACTCTGCTCATTCCTACTTTCATCAGGTAGCCTCGGTTGAGTGCCCACCCTGTTGAAAGATTCAAATGGGAACATCCAAGTACTTTGATACTGAGAGAATGCAGATGCATAAAACTTACCACCAAAAGCAAGTGTTACTGGTAAAACAGCAGAGTTAAGAGAGTTCAGGGCCAAGGAGAGGGCACTACTATGCAAGTTTCACAAAGCTTAGTATGTTTAATCAGAGCCACTGTCATGAAAAAACCTGTCAAATGCAATTTCAGGTTCCTGCTAAGCTTATGGCACAGCTAGGAAATGTTTAGATATAGTAGATTTTAGTTGCCTATTGAATTCCAGAGTGGATTTAGCCCTGCAGGAAAAGAAGGTAAGGAGCTCAAAGCAGAAGTATTTTAATACATAGTATCTTCCACCTCAATATTCCCAATATCCAAACACTGCCAGAATCAGAAAGCCTTATGAAGTGAATATAGCTGTAACTGATACAATATATACTAGCGGGTTAGATTAAAGAATGCAGAATGGGAGGATGTCTGAGAGCATAGAAAAAGGGGGAAAAGATTCCACATAATGAGGAAATGAGAATCAGCATTTTCATGAATTGTGCGAAGGTCTTAGAAAAAGAATTTCACACCAATAGAAGTTTTCATGTACACTGAGAAGCATGAAAGCACCAGCAGCCAAATTACTGAGACTTAGGACTGAAGTCCGGAGAGCATTAACAAATGCTCAGCAAGCACAGGGCAGTCAAGCCTGGGGCAAACAAGTTACCAGAACACAACATCTCTGCAGCCAAATGGAGAAGAAACAGATAACAGCTGCTTTCAGAAGGAGAATCCAGTTTAAGTGCCAGCTGCTTAGCACATGAGTGCAGCAGCAGATCATGTGAAAGGATAGGAAGCAATCCTAGAATGAACTTCCAAAGCACATATAGTAACAAGATAAACTGGAGTTCAAACTGAACTGGTCCAAGCAGGCCACCACCATGACAGGAAAGGAACAGGATTTACACTGAGACCCATGAGCCCCGAAGTGCCCAAAGTAAAGCCCACACACCAAATTTGGCTCAGATGATTCTGCTGTGCCTGAGGCAGAGGTGCAGCCCCCAGACAACAATTTTGTGCAGCCTTTGGACTCCTGAAAAATTGCCAGTGCAGCCTAAGGCTGAGCAAAGTTTGGGCTCCCCTGAGACAGTCCAGCTACAGGCCATGGTCATGCTAAAGGAATACCATGATCTACAGAACCAAATGTTAGTGCCACAAAAAATCTACCTACCTGGTTGGGCCCCATCAAGTGCACCCTGGTCTGGAGGAACAGAGAAAAAGTTATAGCAAGCCAAGCTTTGCATCCTTTCCCAGAAAGAAATCATGAGGGTAAAGTCAGAGAGCCTAGCCAGGTTGCCACTGGGATGCATCTAGCTGCTGTCTTGCAGCATTCAACCTCATTCCATTTCATCTTTTCCCCATGCTCCTCTCCAAAAAACCTTATCTAACCATTAGAGGCAAGAACAGCAACCTTGATTCCCAAATCTCTTTTTTGAATTTGCAGGTAATTCTGTATAATCAAATTTCTGTCCCTTACTGTTACAATTCCTCTGCCACCACAACGGCAACCGCTGTACTGCCACTTTTAAAAAAGGTTAATTGCAATTAATTCTGAAGTTCTCTGAACAACTTCAGAAATGTACAGAGAATGACACCATACCATATGAATAACACATCCCACACCCATAGCCTTTTTTTCAAGATTAGTAGGTTCTGAATAAATAATAAGCTGCCAATTAGAATTTAAAAAGAAAAAGGTTCCTCTGGTTTATGAAGGCATTTATTATCACACTCATCCCCTTTCCATCACTCTCAAAGCTATATACTCAACAGACCCACATGGGCCTATCAAGTCAGGAGCCTCTGCAGAGCGGGGCTCTAGGAAGAAATTCCCCATTCTCTTGGTCTCCCTTAGAAACTGAAATTCCTTAGAGACTCTCCCTTCCCTTGACCTTGCATATCAAAATATGGTGCACAAGCTGGGCTTGCTTTGGATGGATTCAGTTTTACAGAGGCAACTCATCATTTTTTATCATACAAAATACTCTTAAATGAACAAACAAAAAAGTTAAAAGCCAGAAACTACATCCAAAATCAGCAGAAATGCAGGCAGCCTATATTAATGGAGCCAGTAACAATGTACCATGCCTGAAGGGAAAAGGACGCTTGTTACCCTTTGCTAATAGGCCTTTGCTGAGTCCAACAGCCACCAAAAACACACTGCAACACACCTTCAACACAAGTTCTATCTGCCACTTCTACCTCTGCCTACCTAGAGAAACAACAGCTACCGGTGTTCCAAGACTGATTTTACTTCCCCATGTCAATCACCAACACCAACACCAAATCATCAGCTCTAGTTATAGCTTTGGCACCTGCAGCCACAATGTTTGTTGGGTAGGTTTGGTACCAGATTCACCAATGAAAATAGATTTACTGCTGAAAATGCAGCTTCAATCCAGTAACACAAAAGAAGGTACACTCATAGCTCTCCACCTTGTTTCCCATTTCAATAACAGGTCTTACACATATTGGCATCACAGCTTTTCTGCAAGGGCAGCCTCACAGACTGACAATTAATGGTGTGAGGCAGCAGATTTCCCACAAAACTAGCAGAAACATGCTCTGAGCTTCAACAAAGTTTTGAAATCACTGGGCAGGGATTATGTAGCTGGAGTATATAGTGACAGCCACTTTCCTGACCACTGATACACTATCTTCTACCCTCCATGGCAGCGAGAAATTCATATGTCAATATATGTTAAGCCTCCATTTTCTTATCCCAAAAGAAAGCAAGGCAGTTATTGTATAAAATGGGAATGCTGATGAACCTCATAGCCATAGTATTGCATGTTGACCACAAAGAAGAGACCAGTATTTCAGACTGGGCAGCAGAACGAGGAAGGAACACCTTGCCACAGCTGACAAGAGCCCTCCTCTTCCCACACAGCCACAGGTTTCCAGTATGAACTGCCATCTCCAGAGACCTCCTTCAGACTGTTATTACCTACCTGCCTTAGTTTTGCAGTTCAACTTGTGCTAAAATTCAAGGCCAAGACTATGTTACATCTAGTCTGCCTCAACGCCCAAGAAGATGGAAGTAGCACCTTTTCCATGTAAGAACTGGCAACACAGAACACTGAAACTCTCCACATAACAGAAACCTGGGATAGTTCCTTAACAGCCCTCAACCAGAAGCTTGTGTTTCCTCCGAATGCTGTGTGACATGAGCAAGGAAAAAAACACACTTAGCAGAAGTGGATTGTGCAGTGAAATCAAACTTCCTCTCTTCCAGCTTCTGGCCACGTGTAAAGAAGAATTTCACTGCTACAGTGCTCACAAAAAGAGGCACTCAGAGTCAAGAAGAACAAAACCACGCAGAGACCTCTTGAGAGCCTACGTAAAACACTCCATAAACACACACCTTAAGGCAGCTCTGAAAGGACCAGCAGAGCACCATCGTCTTCCTTCAGAAAAGCACTGAGTCCCAGAACCAAAAGAATGTTTCCTTAAACTAAAATGTTGATTCCTAGCAATACTCCAGTTCTGAGTACTCCCTCAGGACTGTGGTCTGGATGCCTTTTGCTGTCATCTTTGTATAACACACCACCACATAGGACAGCAGTGACATGCCTGCTCCTTTCCCATGGACAGCTTCTTCCAGCAAGATCCCAGTCCCCAGAAGAGACAGGAGCATAGGGCACAAAGGAGAGTCTCCATGAAACAGCTGCACCATTTTTAAGTGAAAAACAAACCCCAAAAACTTATTTTCCCAACAAATTCTGCAAAATCTTTTTTACTATTTTCCCCTCTTCAGGTCAGATAGCCAAACTTTTCAAATGCA
Organism: Rhipidura dahli; assembly: GCA_013399225.1. NCBI lineage: Eukaryota > Metazoa > Chordata > Aves > Passeriformes > Rhipiduridae > Rhipidura > Rhipidura dahli. The sequence goes on from VXAC01003621.1 coordinate 1,261,841, forward strand.
CCATGCCTTGAAATGAATCAGAAATTAAGGTCAGCTAGAAAATGAGTGGGCTAACTTCCTGTCATCAAAACCGGGCTTATACTAAGTTATTAACACCATGCACAATCCCAGCAAGAAGCAATTACTTTTCTGACCACACAGGATAACACTGGGATCATGGAGTACAGCCCGAGGATGGGAAACAGCCTTCTACTTCTGTCTCAAAATAGCATCATCATCCCAGAATATATTTTAGCACAGGCAGGAATAGAGTTAGCCCTAAGCTTTCTGCTCTGAAGTGTAGAACAGGGAAGAACATGGGACAGCAAGCTAATAAATCAATAGAATGGATGAAACTATCCTTGATCTGCTGCAACATGCTAATATTTACAAAACAACTAGGGTAGAGTTATTTTGTTTCAGCCTCAGCATAGCCAGTGTTCATTGCACCTGGAGGTGCTGACAAACACAATTTGCCAGCAGAGCCAGATCTAACAGTTTCATATTAATCCTCCAGTGAGATTTTTATTCTCTAGGCTATTTCTAATAGGATTTTTCCAGACTTTCCCAAATTGTTTGCCTCCAACAACAGTCCAGAGAACATTCTGTCCAGAGAACTCTGTCTGATACTCTTAACAGTTAAAATTCAATTATGGACCCAAAAAATATTAACAGCTTCATCCCAGAGCCCAGATTACAACTCAGACCTCTTTCATCAACTTCATAAATTCTCCTTTCAAGAGATGAGAAACCAGCAAGTTTCAAACCTATATGGCAGCAAATCCTCTCTCTGGAGCTGTGCTCCAGGCTCAAGAAAAGCACCACACCACATGCGGTGTGTGGGACATCACACACTTTCAGACACATCAGCTGCCAGTGAGAATTGGCTAGCAAGAGCCAAGAACAGAAGCTTCTCTGAGCTGTTCCTGCCCTACACAGAGACACTGCAGGGACACAGAGCTCACTAGGAATACAAATTTAAACCACAACAGGGAAGAGTTCAGAATGCAGGCATGGCTCCCAGTCAGCCGCCATCCCTCCCCAGAATCTTTTCAGGAAGCTGGCTAATTCTTCATTTGCTACCCTAGACCGTGTCAAATGGCTATGTTCCAACAGCTGCTGACACACCTCCACTGGAGTGATACTCCATTCAGACAGCTTGTCAAAGAAAAAATCATGTTACCTTGGAAAAGAAAACCTGCCGACACAGTGGTGTTTATGTCAGCAAGCAGCAGACAAAGTATATCCTTGGTTTGGGCTGACATTCCAGTCTTATCAATGTCTCTGATCTAAACTCTGCTAAGCACTTTGTCTGAAGCTTAGTCTAAAGCCAACAACTGTATCATTTAACTCACCCTTTGCCAGAGTCCTCAAACACCATTTACCTCTGCCATTTGCATTCCAAATATTCTAGTTATTACCACTGAAATGGTGGAGTCCACACATCTGTCCCTTTCCAGTTTCAGCAGCAGAGAGACCAGGGTGCAGACCTCTATAAACCCCAGTCCTGAAACTCCAGCTCCAGGGAAAAGAAGCTTAGTAACACATTTGCAAATGAGAACACTTCTGGCAAATCTGGTCTGTCAAACTGAGCAGGAGACAGTAAACAACAAGGTTTTGAGTCAGCCATTATAGTTTTGTTCCACAAAAGATGGAACATGAGACATCAGGAAAAAGAAAGGTCATTTGAGAAAACTGCCCAGAAAAGAATGATATCAAGACAACTTTTACCAAAGTAAGTACCTGAGACTCTTTCCTTTGTGGTCAAACTCTGCTGCAGAACAACCCTGAATCAGGAGGACTCCAGATTGTGTTACTGCTTCCTTGAAAATTCACATGTGTGGCAGGGAGCAAGGTACAGAGAGATGACAATAGGAGGGGTAGGAGGTGGCAGTAGGAGGGCTAGGAGGTGGCTATAGATAGCCAAGCAGAAAGTATGAATCAAGTCACAACAAGCTGAAGAGGTGCTTTTTTTAAAAAAAAACCCAAGGAACACAAGACAAACTGGCCTTACCCTTCACTCAGACTCACCACAGCAATCTAAAGAATACCCCCAAAACTCTTTCTTATGGAGGTCCCAGCAGTATATCACCAAGGGTTAGTATAAGACAAGCAAACACAAAGAAAATGCAAATGGTTGTGACCATGAATTAACAGGTCTTTCCTTGCAGTGGAACACAGGCCTATTCCCCCTGTTTCAGATTTCTGTACATGTTACTTCTACACAGGATGGCAAGCTCTGGCCATTCAAATGAGAGATGCTGCCTACTGTGGATTACTCAGTCAGCTGAGGACCTTACAGATGTATTGCTTAAGTAGGTAATTTCTGTGGCATTTTCATGCAAAAACCACTTTTGTGCTCAGGATGTAGTAAAGGACCATATCTAAAACAATTCAGCAAAAGAAACTGAGTCCTAATAATAATATAATCAAGACAGCAAAAGCCAAAAAGGAACCAAAGTTTAGCTGAAGTCAGTGGAAAATTAAACATATCACAAACATTCAATAATTTTGGTGCTCCTTCTCTTCACAGTGTCACCTGTAATTGCCACTAGGGCCTGGCAAACAGCAGATGTCCCTAGAGCCCTATTAGAAAAGCCCTTCCTTAGCCCAGCTGCAAAGACATCAAAGGAGAAAATGGAAAAGGCTCCTACCTGCTACTTCCACAATGTGGTGCCTGGCGATATCATAGTAGGGATCATCCCACTGCAGGTGAGTGACAGGCTCAGGGGAGCCTTTGGAGTCATCTGCACAAAGTAAAGAAACAAGCAATCAGAAGAAGGGATCTGGAGCACATCGCCAAGTACAAAGAGATAGAGGTATAAGAAAAAATGGCACCTCTACATGAGAGGGACTAACGTATGCAACTGTACATCTTGAAAATCCACTTTTGAAATTCTGAGGAGACAAGAGCAGCAATGACTTCAGAAGAGTCCTATCAGTCCTGTGAGGTCCATATGCATTCCTCAGAATGTACACTCTAACAAACAACTGATCAGATACATCACAATTATTCACAAAGACAAAACCCAAAGATACCATCATATGTTTTCAGAAAAGGAGGATCTTAACATAGTCCCTTGATGGATGGTCATCCTGTATGTTCTTGAGCTAATTTGCCTGACCTCTTTGGCCAGCAGTTTGTAGCACAGGATTTCAGAGCAACAACTCAGATCTCCAGCCCCACCTCCCAGATGGAAGTCTGAGACCATTCCAGAGCAGAAGGCCAAACTCTCCTGCAAGAAGCCATAGTGGAGGACACTCAAGGATTTACAGCACATCTGTACTGTCAACACCAAAACACAGCCAGGCAGAGGATTGACAAGAGTATATTTACAGCAGCTGGCTTTGCACTTTTTAGTGCTGTTCAATACTGAGCCTGATTCACTAGGGTGTGGTGCAAGTTTAATGTGTCTATAAAGCTTTTAAATGGAACTGGGGTTCTCTGTTCATGTAGATATGACCACAAAGCTGCAGGACAAACAACTGCTTTTTGGCCAAAATCCAGATCCCAAAAAGGCAGGATACTTACCTGACTTGGGAAAAGCAGGGGCTTCATCTGCTGGCCAATTCTTATCATCTATGGAGGCCAGTTTGAGCTGGCTGAGGGACTGGTTGGTATCATCCAAGTTCATGTCATCCTGAAGCTCTGAGAGTGGGTCTGTAGCCATGGTCCCCAAATACTGCAGTTTATTTTGCAGAGTCTAGAACAAGGACTGCACAGATTGTAAGGTGAGGCACAGAGATCATAAATTTACCTCCCCAGAGAGGCACCTCCTCTTCTCAGTGATTTCCCCCCAATACTCCCTTATCTTTACTTATCCAGAGATTATGTTTCCCCTCCCCCTTAATACAAGCAGGAACTCCTCCTCCTCCTCCTCCAAGCCTGGGGACAACATGTCAGATTCTTTCATGCCAATAGCTATCAGAGGCCATCAAGAGCTGTACCAACCCTCTCAACGAGTCTCTGCTCGACCACAGCTCTGGACAGAACAGTTTTTCTCTCCTGAAACAGAAGCAGCACCAGGACGCTGAGGAAGGCGACAGGCTGCACCAGCCCCTGCCTGATACACTCCCTGTACGGCTCGGAGCTCCCCCTCCCTCCGAACGGCTGGCACAAAGCCTGGCTGTTTCCACAGTTGGCCCAGTGCTGGAAGCTTTCCCAAGAATCACACCCCTCCTCCTTCTCCCCATAATGGAGAGCCAGAGCTCTCAACAACACTGAAGTGGGTGCTTCAGTGTGCTGGGATCTGAACAGAGAAGTGAACAGCTCCTTAAAACAAGAATTTTTGAGGCTGAACTGGTAAGACAGGGAGAACAACACACATACAACCCTCATCTCCTTTCAGGATCACCCAGTAAATCCTTTTTCCTACATAACTGCTAGCAGCAAGGAATTGTCTCTTTCATTGAAAGCCATACTGCCTGAATATTTTTCACCAAGCATGCCATAATACTGAGGAGACCAAAAAATTAAGAGAGTCCAAGAAACAGACAGCTCAGTGCATTTGCTGTTGTTTGCAAATATTTCTCACTCTCATCTGAAGCAGAAGAAACATTAAAGCTGGGACTGAGCTAGCACAGCATACAGGACCTCCTAGGAGTACTAACTCTGAATTCAGTGTCCTGGAAGTAAGCAAGGAAACATTAGAAAGGACACCTATGTAGATCTGGATTGCTCAAACACACCACATGGGCAGTAATTCAGTGGTCAGCAGGCAGCAAGCCAAGAGGAACTGTAGAAAGACAAAGTGACCCCTTGCATCAACGTCTCTGTAACACTGTTTCACAGAGATATTGTGCATATTTTGCATTATGAGGAGTGCAAAGGGTTCAAAGATGATCTGAGGAGGCACAACACCTTAGTGTGAAAAGTATATTCACAGTAAAGCTATTTCCTTTAGCAGAATGGAGAGTGGGCAACGATGTTTAGCATCATCCACCCCTAGAGCTTGAATGTGTATATTCATCCAGAGAAAACAATGAAACAGTTACTGAGACTGAGCACAGAGGACAAAACCTGTGAGAGACTGAGCTCTGGAAGGTGCCACATCCATGTTCAGGTCTATACTTGTCACCAAGCTTGGGCATGCATTTTGAGAGCACAGGAAATTGGATATTCAGTGTTTTTCCTCTCCATTTGGATCATTCCAAGCTTACTACTTACTTCTTGTCCTCCCTTATCTGCTACTCACCAGCTGACCAGTTTTGACCTCTCTGGGGCTCCCAAAGGACTAGAAGCTATTACTAATCAAATGCACTGTTTCCCAAAATATGAAAAAACATGACACATACAGGCAGCAGTTTGCAAGACAGCACATCAGACACACAGGGTCCCTCCACTGCAGCCATGCAAAGACCCAAGCAAAATTATTCCCTGCCCTCTGGCAAGGGCTGCCAGAACTGCCTGACCTCCTCGACCCTGACAGGGCAAGGAGCAAGAAATCAGGTTCCTTAGCACCATGAGCTCATGCTGGAACCACGCAGCAGTGGAGCTAAGGGACAAGGACTCCGCACCCCAGGCAGCTGATCTGATTTCTATGGTAACGGCAGGCACTGACTCCTATGACTCAGCGAGCTTTTAAAGCATTTCCCACAGGAGCTCAGCAGCCCCAAAAGCCAGTGCTCCATGCTGAGGAAGCATCTATGGCTCCCCAGAGCAGCCTCCCAGCATTCACAGGCCCTGGTGGGGACAGAGGACCCATGTTCAACTGCTGCTATCCACTGAGATGCCTTTCATGGGAGATTCTTGGGGATGCCTGGTAGCAACAATTTGCCCAAAGACAGCTCCTGAAACATCTGGGGACCAAATCCAAATCCCCCCACAAAGCAGTGACGGTACTGCCATTGGGCCACCAAGTCACCTTGTCCCTACACAGATCACCACTTGGCTTCACAGTCAGCTTGCAGCACTTATCCAGAGACAGAAGGCTGGTTATTAAACAACACTGAGGGATCTCCCCTGAGGTGTAAAATTAATCTTAGTGTGGCACCATGTGGAGGAAGGAAGTTATTTGTAGGAGCCCGGTGGAGAGTGCTCTTGCCTTACCCCTTGGAAAAACAGACAAGGCCCTCCAGATACCTTCATGTGGTTTTCACAGCCAGCTCCACTCCTTGGCTCTAGGTAAGTGCTCCATAGTGTTAATGGAAAGAGGATTCAGAGCAGATGACCTCTTAGATTTCAGGTCCTTCTTGGGAACCAGACTGTAGCACTCAGAGAGCCCCAGAAGGTTTTTGCAGAATTTTCTCCAGCCCTTTCCCAACATGCAAAAGGCAAAAGCACAGGGTCTCACATCAGATAACCATACAGCAGTTTAGGACATATAATCCTCTAAATGCTTGGGAACTAGTAGGCTCTGAGAAGGAGAGAACTGGAGTTAGAATGTAAGAAACTGAGGAAACTGTAAGAAATTGAGGATCTTCGTATAAGGATACACATTTCACTTCCCAATAGTGCAGCTGCATGAGATGTTTCTCTGTGTACTCAAAAATGATCCATAAGGATCTGTCATTAAACAGAAAGTCCATATGTATCACAGGGATATGGTTGTTAAAATGGGCCAAGTGTTTGTTAAAAACATTTCATGCTTTTTAACACCAAAAGAGCACTTCAACAGATTTAAGTCAGTTTAAAAACTGCACCTGTTTTACATAAATGCCATGACAAGATGCAAGCAGTACACTCCAGATAGCAAATAAGATAAGAAAAAAATACATATCTAGATTTAAAAAACAAAAACTCTAGCCAAACATTTAAAAACTAAAGAATCACACATGGCAGCAGAAGCATTTACTTACTGCCAGGCTCTAAAGAGCCAACATCTCCCTTTTTTCCCGAGTATTTAACTATGTTTTCTGCAACTACACTGCACCTGAACACTTGCTGTTTAAAAAAATTAATTTTACTAGATAAGAGAGACATGATGGAGTACAGCACATCCTGCTAAAGGAGAGAACACAGCCCATTAAAATACAATTTTCACACAAATTCTGAGCAGAGGATTCCTTATATGAGATCCAGAATTTATCTGGAATAAAAGGAAGAGCATTCACTCAAATCTAGGAAATCTTGGTAGCTGCTGTTCATGCAAACTATTTTTTTTCTGCCAAAATTTTTTTCTGAATTTTAGTTTCACTATTTTTCTAGCACTTATTTCCAAGCTACACCTGCTTGGTAGATTCCTTTTCCTGTTTTTCTTCCAGATACACTATTAGTTCAGAAGCAAATTACACTTCAAAATATTTCCATGCATATATTACCACACCCTGGAGCTGTACACACAATAAAGAATTACAGAAGCAAAGTGGCCTCTTTTTCCATGCCAGATGAACAAGCAATGGTCAGATGCAATGCAATCCCAGTTCAGGGATTATTTTTCTGACTCTGCTGCCATCCACACCTCCTCCCAGTTTCGGTTTATTTGCACAAATGTCTCTTTCTGTACACATCAACCAAGTCCCTGCACTTTGCTGTAGTGTTAAAAACAAGCACATCGCAAGAAAAGGGAGCAGTTACTCAGCAGCAGACCTTCAGAGTACCCAGGTGCGTGAACGAGCTCCAGAACCAAGACTCACCCACAAAGCCCACCCCGTGCCTTCCCTCACATCCAGACTGGTAATACCATCAAGAGCATCACTGCCCTGGTACTACCCTGAAAGAACCTAGAGGACAAGGGCCAGACCTTGTCATGGCTCACCATGACCAGTTAACTCAGGACAGGCACACTATTGCTCAGGGAAGCTTTTTGGTCCGTCATTATTCAAACAGCTTTTTAACTGAGCAGTCCTCCTTCCCCAGTCATCTCAATCCGTTTGCTGAAGGCCACCTCCGTGCCCGCTGGAAATCCACCCTAGCGAGCAATCAACCTCCCCTTACAGGCTCCCTGCAGGGTCTGAGGGCAAAAGCGATCAACTCTCCAAGTGTCCTCTCCGGAGCTGCTGCACAAAGCACAGAGGCTGCCCTCAGTGCCGTGCAGAACCCGCCCGGGATTCACATGTGAGGGAGGCAGTGGGGCACGCACAGCCCTGCGCGGGCTGCACCCCTCCTCCTCCTCCTCACCCGTTCTGTTCTCTTCCGTTCCCTTCGACTTATCTCCTGTGAGGCCCCTGAGCCAACCTCAAGATTGCTCACACGAGGCTCACAGATCTGCTATTTACACGGTTAAAACAAAGGTCCTCTAGTACACGCGCACTGCCTGAAGGCAGGACAAATACCAGCCCGTGCTGCTGGGCACCGGGGTTAATGGCAGCCAGCCCCAGTCGCCGAGGTCGGGAGCAGTCAGCAACACGGCCAGCACCGATCGCCGGTGACCTGGACCCCGCGGGCTGCCGGGCCCGGCTCTCCCCGCCCAGGTCCCCGCGGTGCTTCACCAGCCGCGCACCGCGGNGCCCCGCCCCGCCCGCTGCCGGCCGCCGTCCGGGCGCGTCCGCTGCTCCCTCGCAGCGTTCCGCCGGCACGGAGCGCCCGAGGCTGAGGGCGGCTGCGGAGGCGCGGGGGTCCCGGGCCACCCCCGCGGGCAGAATCCCTCGTAGGTGGGTGCCGCAGCCAGAGTGGGTGGGGGTGAGCGGCCCGGCCTTCCCGAGCGTCGGGTTTGCGCCTTCAGCTGTCCCTGGCATGAGTGCGCCCTGCAGCCCCTGCGGGACGGCCGGTCCGGACCTTGAGTCGCTTTTAGGAGCTACTAGCCGAGGAAAGAGCGTATCGCCCTGTTTTATGCCAGTCATGACGATGCCTCCTAAAAATACNCCTCACACAGGGCGAGCCAGGCAACCCCCGGGCGGAGCGCTCGGGGCTCCGGGCCCAGCCCCGGCCCGCTCAGTCTCAGCCCCAGCCCCGCCGCCGGACCGCTTGCCCGCCCCGGCAGCACCAGGACCGGCCGCCGGGTCTCGCCGCTGCACACAGGGCCTGGCNCGGAGGCGCGGGGGTCCCGGGCCACCCCCGCGGGCAGAATCCCTCGTAGGTGGGTGCCGCAGCCAGAGTGGGTGGGGGTGAGCGGCCCGGCCTTCCCGAGCGTCGGGTTTGCGCCTTCAGCTGTCCCTGGCATGAGTGCGCCCTGCAGCCCCTGCGGGACGGCCGGTCCGGACCTTGAGTCGCTTTTAGGAGCTACTAGCCGAGGAAAGAGCGTATCGCCCTGTTTTATGCCAGTCATGACGATGCCTCCTAAAAATACTGCTCGTGAAACACTAGGGATGCTGCACGGATACTGTCTGTGGTGAGAAATCAGAGATCCGTCCCTCTTCCCTAGTTTAAAAGGAAAAAAGATCATAAAAGTAATGGTTCTCATGGCAGAGCCCCAGGATTACTGCACAGCAGAATATCCATCTCCAGCGTTCATCCTCCTCTTACCCAGCAGCAATCATATCACATAACAGGCAGCGTTAATGCACCCATCGTGCCTTTGTGTTTGTGCAGGGGATCCTGAGGTCTTCCAGGTGGTAGCTGATGAAACCATAGTCCTCAATGACTCTGTTAGCAGGCTGTCCACCAAACATTTCCACAGGCTACAAGAAGCTTCCAAACATGAGCTATGACAAGCCAGGGTGCTGGGAACTGAGAATCAGCATGTTGAGCACATCTCAAAAATTACGACCAGTGGCAGGTGCTAAGAAGAATAGGATAAGGGTGTGGATCCCAGATCTACAGCAGAAAAAGTGGAAATGGGACAGAAGGCAGCAAGTCCTGGAGCCCTGGTTCTGTTGTCTCCCTTAAGGAGGGTTTGATTCTGTGCTCTCTTGGCTGGCAAGCCATGCAAGGTGCATGCTGTGGCCAGCCCACTCCAGAAGTGCCTGCAGGGACTGTGGTGGCAGGGCAACTGGGCAGGAACCCCAGAAGTCCAGTCCTACAGAAGGAGAGACTGTAGAGATTTATTAAAAGGAGAGGAAAGCTTCCAAAAACTTTAGACTGGCATCCCCAGAGCATGGGGGAAAGGGCTTACTGGAGGGGCCTGAGTGGCAGGAGGAGTTTATGGATCTGGTGGAGGATTATTCCGGCAGCCCAGGCCTCCCACTAAAAGCCCTGTCCCAAAAGGAGATGACCAAGCACAGGTGGTGCTCCAGGGAGTATGATAAGGCCTTCCTGTGGCTCTGCCACCCCAAGAGGCACCACTTTGTTCACCCTGGCCACAAGCCCTTCCTGCACACAGAGTGTGGCAAGGGCTGTAGTTCGGAGGGGAGCTTCAAGGCCCACGTGTTGGCCCACAGGGCTGTGTGACCATTCCAGTGCACCCAGTGTGACAAGGCTTGCTGCCTCAAATGAGACTTGCAGGAGCACCAGGTCCTGCACACCGGCCAGCATCCCTTGTCCTGTCAGCAGCATGGCAAGGCCTTTGCACGCTGTCTCTCTCTCCACATGCACAGGAAGATCCACTTGGCCACTGGGACTGGCCCAGCTGGTCCCAAGGGGTGCCAGTGTGGTATGTGGATATCACCTGGCCAACCCCAGCTCCTTGTGCAGCCACATGTGCGTGCACATGGGGGAGTGCACTTTCAGCTGCGAGCAGTGCAGTGAGTCCTGCACCATGGCCACTAAGCTGTGGTGCCATCAGAAACTCCACCTGGCTGGAAGCCCTGCAAATGCGAGCTCTGTGGCATGGGCTACACCCTTCCCAGAGCCTTGTGCTGCATGTGCTCACCCATAAGGTGGGAAAGGACTCTGAGGAACTCGCCATTGCAGTGGCCTCACTTGCTGTGGACCTACCCCTGTCAGCAAGAAAGATGCCACAGAGGAAGGGCCAGGAGGGAATTGTGGCAAAGCCCACCCTGCTCATGGTGCAGGTGCTGAGGCCAGCGGGTGAAGCTGAGCTGCTGATCACAGCCAGCAGCCACTGCATTGCTACTTACCAGTCTCAAGGCAGACCCCAGATCCTGGAGCACACGGGAGTAAGGCCATATGTCCATCAGCAAAAGACATAATCAAAATCATCCTCTCTGAGCATGAGGACGAATGCATTATGATGCAGGATGAAGCCTCACTGAGTGGCCTCACATGGCCATCATCCAGGATGGGATGGGCTTTGGAGGCGTGGCAGAAGAGGTAGAGGTCAAGACTGATACCTGGCTGTCTCAACACACCCTGGCTGATCTTCTTCTGTACTTGAAATGTACTTATTGAAATGAGTTAAAAAACCAAAACAAAACCTATCTCTCTTATCTCTGTGTTAGCAACAAGGCCCTGTGGTTCATCCCCAGGCAGAATTAGTAGTCTTGGAGGTAACTGCCTGTGTAAATGTTGAAGCTATGAGCCTACACATGCCACATGCTGGGCCTGGCACAGGGAAGGCATTGGCTGCAGATGGGAATAACTTCTTAGAGAAGGCACAGCGTTAATGAGCAGTGCTTCTCTTCTGCCTGTGTTACATTGTCAGTCAGTGACAGTGCACTGCGGGGAAGGCAGGAAAAGTCTCAAAGCAGCGACTTTGAACACTGCCTTCCTTTCAAGTTTTTTAATTACTTGTTGCTATTCAAGCGCTTTCCTGGGCTTTTACTCTTGGAGCTAAGCAACGTTTCTGATCATTTGAAGGTCATGCTGGTGCCAGACAGTACTGGTTAGCAGCTTCCAAAGTGTTTACAAGGTGTCTTGTAATATGAAGAGCATTTTTTACAATTAGCAGAAGCAAAGTCCTGCCTTGGAGCTAGGGCTGAGTGTTCCTTCTCTGTTGTCACCTGGTTTGCTTGCTGTCAGCTGCCTGCACTTACAGTGACTGGAGAGTCTGTCTGAGGACATGAAAAGGATAGTTTTGTGTCTCACTGTGCAATTTTCACTGTCCCCAGATGAAAGGCTCCCCACCTCTCGACATAAAGGTAGACTAGTTCATCCCTGCTCAGAAGATTTTCCATTTCGTCTCCACATTCCAGTGGAGATTAATTCATTATTTTTTCCCCTTGTTTCTCTTTTCACATTCTTGTTTCCTCTCTTCCACTTCTTTCCTGCCCCTGCACCACTACAACTACACCCCAATATCCCCCCTGCTTCATCTTCTTCAGTGCCTGTTTGCCAGCTGGGGCATGCTGATGTAAATTAGTCCTGTTGCAGGAAGGAAGGGCACAGTTCCCAATGCTGTGTGAACTTGACCTCCCAGGAAGAGTCTGACAATACCAGACCTAACAGAGGTCTTTCAGACTGCCCATGCTCTGCACTCTCTTTCGCACATTACAGGAACACCACTTTCATTTGCTAACTCTTCAGTTTTAGTTATTCTTGCTCTCTGTCTTATGCCTCTCAAACATCTGCAATTCCCCAAATTTTTTTGTTTAGTCTTGCTTAGTGGCTTTATATTCTCTGGGTTTCTTATGCCCCCTGCACAGGAGGAAAATATAGAGGCACCAGGAAATCATAAATAGCACAAAGTTCCCTCTAGGGGTGCTGTGAATGCAGTTATGTGACACCCCTAAAAGCTGTTCTTTGTAGTTTCTACATTTTTTTTTTTTTTCATAAACTTTTCCAACCAGTTTTAAGACAAGGTGCTAGAGTGAGATCCATGACACTTTGGTGTGACGTAAATATGGAAGGTGAATTCAGTCGATACACCTTTGGGTATCCTAATTTTTAATTATTTTCTTTATAGTTAGGGAGCAGGTGAGCTAAGTCTTCCCTGAGTGCTTGAAGCACAGGCATATGAGGGGGCTCATATTTGAAGCTGCAGTGCTTCCTACTGTTCTCTCTTTGGTGCCTATCCAAACTCAAATATTGACACAGCTGCAGAATGTTCTCACTGGAGCTGGGCTCATGTGCTGTGTTTGAAGCATGTGTCCTCTGTCACAGCACAACTGGGAGAGAAGGGGGAGCAATGGGGGGAAGGGACAGGGAGAACCCAGACCCCTATTGCCTAAACAGCTGACCTGCTTTTTTATTCTAAAATAACAAGAGAGAAATAGAAGGAGCAATTATGAATTAGGAGGTCTTCACAGAAACATTGTTTACCTGACAGTTGATCTGAGTAGGTGGGAGCAGGTCTGTGCTGTGCTGCACGTATCACCTGGCTGCAAGATAAACTTAGCTGGCCAATCCTGACTGAGGAGCCTGTAGGTGACTTTCATTGGGCCCCTGGTGGTGATGCCACCACTGTGTCTTTGTCTTAGAAACAGAATGTTCTCATGTGAACAGCCTTTTGACAGCAAAATGATGTGTAAAGTTGTTTACTCCAGGGAAAGTCCTACAAAAGCCCTGAAGACCAGGGTGCTGGTGAACCTCAGCATGGATGGGATCTGTACAGGGTGCTGTGGCTTGACTAGAGAGCTGTGCAGTGCTGTATAACTTGGTGTTTGCAGCATCTGAAGGGGTGTAGGATTATCTAATACCAAACCCTTTCTTGTATTATGTCCAGTAAAGGGTATTTTAATTATAATATTGTGGGCTCTGAGTGCCTTTTTTATTGGGATACGTAACAAGCCCTCACAGCAGTGCATTACATTGGGTGTAGTTGTCAGGATCCTGGTGAGAAGGGAAGAAGGATAGCAAGGGAAAGGATGTATGCCTGCCTGGTCCCACGTGCTGGCATGGGGAACAGTTTCAATGCCAGTAAAGGTTATGCTTTGGGACAGCAGACACAGGATTACCCAGCCGGCTGGAGATCTTGTGTGCCCATTACCCTTACAGGTTCAGGCAGCAAGCACACAGCTCTCCTAGGTGGTGGGGTCCACCATGCTGGCAGGGCTTCACCAAGACTTTGGGGTGCTGCTGCAACACTCCCAGGTGACAGCTGCAAGGTCTGTTGGATGCTTGGGTCCTTCATGCTGGCAGGGCCTCACCAGGTGTGAGTTTATGCACATAAACTTAAGTGTTAGATTTAAACCTCACACCATGGTCAGGGTTCGGCCCTTGGCCAACTTGTAAACTGGATTAAACATGACCAAGGTGTTTGAATGAAAAGCAGCAGGCTGCAAGGGAAGGAGACAGTTCTCTGGGTCCTGAAGTTATCCCCCACTTGGCAGCTGCCTGGTCCTCAGGAACAGGGGAACAAAAATGAAACCCTTATCCCTGTGTGAAGGGATAAGGGTTTCATCTTTGTGATTGTATCCAAGGTGTTACTTTGATCAAACTGTATAACCCACTTTAGGAACAGAGTGATAAATGCCCCAACTATTGAACCAGCAAACTGTATCCATCGCAGAACAGACAAAGGACCAAGAAAATGGGCCAAGGCCAAAGCCCCTATATTCTGCACCCTGGAAGCTGACAAAGTAGTTACACAGGGAATAAAAAAAACTGCCAAAGGCTTTTTTTTTACTTGAAAAGAAGAATGAACACATAGAGGGAAAGAGATCAAAACTCCCAGCCGCGTAAAAAGCCATAACTCAGTATGGTAAAGGTATCTTAACTCTCTTGTCCTAAGAAAGAAAATAGCATTTATCATTCATGGGTGAGTGAAGGCAGAAAGAAAATGAAATTATAAAAATTTGCTTACAGGAATGGAACAGATAAATGTTGGAGGGGTTAAGTCAAAGCCCCTGGAGAGGTGATAGCTGATGCATGCTGTGCTGCTGCAGAGGCTAACCACAGGAATGGGACAGAGGAGCCCTAGAAGCACATTACAGAATGAGAAAAGGCCACAATGTGAAGAGTCAGCATCTTTAATTACTAACATTGTTGTGAGACACCAGAAAGGGCTGGTAAGTGTCCTAGGATGTTGTGAAAGTCTCCAATTACAAAGCACAACCAATGTAAAGAAATAGAAAAAACCTAAGTGATGGATGTAGCCTTGAGTAAGCTAGAGATAAAAGGTTTCAGCAGTTACAGTTAACAAGTTGCCCTGAGAGGTGGGTTTGTCCTGTATCAAGGGGAAAGAACAGCAGCTGGAAGAGAAGCAGCCAGACAGAGTGACAGAATCATCATCAGTTTCAGTAAGGGTTTTTCAAACAAATGCTTAAGCAACAGAATGAATGTAGGGACCAGAACAGATGTAATGTTAAAGGAAGATGGCATAGGTAAGTATTAGAAGATATTCATACCTGTCTGCTAACCAAGCTTAACTGCTGTAGTACAGCATTGCTTAACATTAGCCTTATGTACTGCATGATCCCATGGAAGGTGGTAAGACCTTTCCTTTAAAGGAAAGACAAGGAGATGGTAAAAATCTGTGCCTAAGTATAACAACATTGACTTAAGCTGCAGTGTAGAGGCTGCCTGGTTATTATAAAGAAGAGACAGAGATGCAGAAATGAAAGTGACTGAGGATATTGAAAGCCGCTTGCACCTCCTCCTCCAGCGAGGAGCGGTGGTGGCTGTGTGGGACACAGCAGCAGCTCTGACCTCAGCACTCTTGTTTGTGCTCTTTCCTGTCCCTGCCTGTGCTCTCTGCCTAAATGCTGCTTCCCCTGCTGAGTAACATGGGTGTTTCTAGGGTTGTGTCTACTCCCACGCACACTCTCCACCCAGGTCATCTCCAGCCAGGGAATCCCAGCTGTTCCTAAAGGCATCTCTCCAAAATCCAGAGCAGGGGACAGAAACGTGTGTGGATGAGAACAGGAGACACTCTTAGGTGAGGAAGGAAGCCTCTGCAACTGCTCTTTGTACCAGTGGCCAGAGTCATTCCTCAGCCACCCTAATGCTAATATTTGCACTCCTTCTATGGAGATAAACATTACAGATGTATCTGCTGCACGGAGGCACAGCACAAAATATGCTCCCCTGCTGGCAGAAAGAACTTTTGTGGCAATTCCTGAGACCACCCCCACGCTGCCCTGCTTTTTGCTGTTTTTCCACTTTTGCCAATGGTCTGCTTGCTGCAGCAATCATTAGAGCTTTCCCAGCTCTGGTAGTCCAATTCTTGACTTAATAGCGGTTGTCATGACATCCAGAGAATTCCTGTCTCCCTGTTCCTGGAAGCCCTTGTTTTCCTGGCTGGTTTTGGGTGTGCTAGCTCCCTGCTCATCAGAGTTTCTGTTTCCTTTTGGATGGACTTTAGTACGTTCCACTATGGGGGGATGAAAAGGGGGAGCCCAGCCTTCATGCTGCTTCATTCTTCTGCACTCAGCTGGGAATTATAAGGCATTGGGAGGAATGAACTGCCAATAGCACTGCTGACCTAACTGGGAGGAAAATTTAAATTCCCAATGGGCTGTCTAAGGCACCCTTTCTGCTCCTTGTCATGGGCAAGGGAGAAGGGGGAGCACTTAAACTGTGTGTTGTGGTGCCAAAATAGCTGAGGCTGAGCTTGCTGATAACTGCAGGAAGGAAAGACAACTGCAGACTAGGGAGAATCAGTGGAGCTTGTAGCTAAAAGGAGAAGGACTGGGAATGGCTAAGGAGGTCTCAAGGTCTTCCTGTGTTCGAGGCTCCTAGAGTACATCTGAGAAGAGTCAGTGGCAGGGACCTGACCCATCATGGTGGGGAGGTAGTGATGGTGCCAGGGGCTGCACAGGAGCAAAGCCAGGGAAAGGGAGCAAGCTCTCTGGCTGGGATGACTGTGAGCTGGCAGAGGTACCTCTCTCCAGCCCGAGGTGTCCCTGTGCCCTGGGATAAACTTGTCCTCTTGCTACTCATGTCATCTTCCCAGATATGAAATAGGAAGTTAAGTAAGGAAACAAAGATGCTCTGAAGGGAGGGAGAGATGCCAAGAGAGGACGGATAAGAGTCCCACTGTCCCTGACACACCACGACCTGGAGTCCTGTTTCTTCATTCTGGTTCAATATTAACCCAGCAGGGCTGTGACTCCGCTTTTTCTGCCTCCTTTGCAATTCCCCTGCAGCCAGGGCTGTACAGCATGGCGCACACCAAAACCAGCCTACTGAGGGGCCTGCTCTTCTCCAGCCTTCTGCACCTCTCCTTGAGCCATGACGGAGGTAAGACTCAAGGGCAGAAGTACCAGTAGATGACAGGACAAAGAAAGAGGGGGTTAGTTCTTTCCAGAGGTAACACATGTGGCAAGTTTTCTTCCTCAAGTCAGGAGGACAGGCTAAAAGTTTGAAGCTGGGAGCAAAAGAGGGTGCTGAGAATGGAGTGAACATAGGAGGATGCAGCAGCATCTGTCAGCTGGTGACAATTCAATGGATTTTACAGGTCACCTGCTAAATGGCAGGGAAGGGGATTGTGGCTGAGTCCAGGATCAAGTGTAACACAGCCATGGAGCTTTTGGGGATAGAGTTCCTCTGCTGATCTCTCTTCTGATGGCTTTAATTCTCCATTGCCTCCCCAGCTGTCCCTTATCAAAATTTTAGGTCATACAAAATATGCCACCTTCCTGCTCACTGCTCCTTTTACTGGAGACTCCAACTCTCTTTTCTTAACAGAAGGTTAGTCCTCTTGGACTCACCACTGTGTGGGGGAAGACCTGTTTCCAGGTCTCAAATCAGGGGCTCTGAACATGAAATGGAACCAAGCTGTGCTTATCACAGTGGTCTGAGGCCAGCAAGACAAAAATACAGTGGCTGGGGACAGGGACAGCAGCAGGCTCAAAGCAAACAAGCCTCTATTTAACTGTAAATGAGCAGAGCAGCTTTGCTGAGGAAGCAGTGTTCCTGTCATTTCTGTTACCAAAGTGATGGGAGCTGTGACAGGATGAATTCCAGAGAGCCTGCTCTGATAATCAAGTGTAGGCCTGACAGGGCTTCTCCTCTCTATATGGTGCACTGGAGGAGGCTGGGCTGCGGGATCACCACATGAGCTGCATGTAGTTTTTGGAAACTAAAAGGGGAGACAAAGGTGCCCTCTGGCTGTGAGCAGCCCTTTGACTGGCATTGTTCTGACCCGATAGTTTTCCTGGAAAAGGGGCAGGCATTGTCACTGCTCAAGCGCCCACGCCGTGCCAACAAGGGATTTCTAGAAGAGATGCTTAAGGGAAACCTGGAGCGAGAGTGCCTGGAGGAGATCTGCAGTTACGAGGAGGCTTTCGAAGCCCTTGAATCCATTGATCAGACGGTACGTACCAGGGAACAGCCCCTCAGCCAGCCTCTGCAGGGGGACGGGAGCAGCTTGCACGTGCAGCCGGGGGCCAGGGTTGTAATTCTCAGTTTTGTGAACCAAAGATGAGGCTGATGTGTGCGTGCCCCAAGGGGACTCAGGCGTTCTTAGGGAGCTTCTCTCCTTGAGGCACTCCAGGGAATACAGCTGAAAGCTCAGGTTCTTTTCTCTCCCTCTCTATGCATGAAGTGACAAGGCCCCATTGGTCCTAAACAGCATCTTCCACTAGCTCAGCATGGTGCCTCACACATGTGAGCTGCTGTCCCAGACACTCACAGAAGCACTGGTGTAGCAGCCAAACACTGAGGGCAGGTGCCCCAAACTCCTTTGAGATCCTGTCCCTTTTTCTGGTTTCCAGATTCACTCATGCTGCTAAATTTGTGCTGTATCCTTTTGGGATTTGTTCCTAGCCCCAAGGCTGCTGTCCCTGCTGAAATCCACAGCCGAAAATACAACAGATAAACAGTTAGGAGCCTAAGCCAGCAAGACACTACCTCTGTGGAGTACTTCAAAAGCAATCAGTCTCAGGCTGCACAGCAGAAATGTAGATCCAAAGAGCTGAGCAATAGCTACATGTGATCTGTGGCCTTAGAAATTACAGGTTCAGCTGCTTGGATTTCTGCGCTGTAGCCCACTGCATGATAGAAGGCTCTGCAGGTTGATGAAGGTTGTAAACATCTTTGGTCTCTTTAGAAGCAACAGTACTGTAGCGATTCCTGAGTCTGATGCATGGAAATGAGGCTTTGTACTGGATTTTTTGCTTTATCTGACACCACAGTAATTGGTATGAACAGAGCTAGGTTAGTCTTTCATTTTGATGAGATGTTCTCTTACTGGTTTGAACTGCAGTAGCCAAGAAAGGCTTGATGGTCTGTGTCCCTAATTTTTTTTTCTTTTTTTTCCCCCTTTTTACAGGACACATTTTGGTCAAAATACCAAGGTAAGTTGTTTTGAGTCCTGCAGGTACTGTTATCCCTTAGGATGCACTGTCTCATCCTGGAGAGATAGCTCCCTCTTAAGAGCTCAGTTTCCAGGGCTAAGCACTTGTGTTTTGTCTTTAGATGATAACCTGGTTCAAATGATGATGCTTATTTGGATTGCTTTCATATAATGTGTCTCTTTCTTCTTATTTTGTTAGTATGTCAGGGCCTGCGAATATCCAGGACAGTTCTGGATGCTTGTCTAGAAGGTATGAACTTCATGCTGTCTTCAATCTCCTAGATACAGTGAGTGACAGGAACTTGCTTCCTGCAGAGATTGTGCAGAAAAAAATTAAGCTGATGTTGGATCCAATTAGAAAGAAAAATACTGGGAGGGAGAAACTTGAAATTATGTCTACCTCTTTATTTCCCCACTAACCATTTCAACAAAAAACCAGGCTTGTGCACTGAAATAGCATGGGGTAAATATCCTTATCCTTGTGACTGAGTCAGGTGTGAGCAGCCTCTCAGAAAGGCTATGAGCCAAAGCAAAGCACAGAGCCTCAGGGATAGCTCCCTCTGATGAGGCAGAGAAAGCTTAGGCTGTGTGCTCTTTTCACAGGAAGAGGATGACTCTGCTCATGCAGGCTCATGCACACAGCAAAAGTTAAAGGGATATGGGAGATGGTACTTCTGACCTTGAAAAATGCAATATCCAGTTCCACTGACTCTGGCTTACACTGTGTTGGGATTTTGGCAGGTAACTGTGCTCTTGGGCTGGGCCAGAACTATCGGGGAACAATTAGCCACACCAAGTCTGGGATTGAATGTCAAGTGTGGACAAGCAAATATCCACATATTCCTAAGTAAGTTCATCTCCTGCATACCCCTTAAGAGTTCTCCAGGGTGTCATTCCTTCCCAGCCTAACCAGCTTTGTCTCTCATAGATTTAATGCCACCATTTATCCCAACCTCATTGAGAACTACTGCAGGAACCCAGACAACAACTCAGAAGGCCCATGGTGCTATACCCGAGACCCAACAGTGGAACGGGAGGAGTGTCCCATCCCTGTGTGTGGTATGCCACAGCACTCCAGAGAGCCCTTCACTCACAGCAAAACACTGCACTGAGACTGTTACTAAAGCAGTCAAGGAGAGGGGTTGAGGAGGGGGAATGCTTACATGAACAGAGGTCAGTAGGAGTAGAGAAACAGCATCTTAAACAGTAAATGAGCTGAAGAGGAAAAGTCACTGAGTTGCTCATACACAACACTGATCTAGATCTAAATTAAAACTAGTGTCAGCAGTCCCCTGGAATATACTACAATATTTTCTAGCCAGTCACCCCAAAATCCTGGCTCAGGTATCTCTAGTTTGTGAGAGCCATGAGTCATAATGTGTTTTGGTCTGAATTCCTACCTTTACGAAAAAATAACTACAGTTTTT
This sequence comes from Rhipidura dahli, assembly GCA_013399225.1. Classification (NCBI taxonomy): domain Eukaryota; kingdom Metazoa; phylum Chordata; class Aves; order Passeriformes; family Rhipiduridae; genus Rhipidura; species Rhipidura dahli. The sequence continues at coordinate 1,282,080 of VXAC01003621.1, forward strand.
GCGTGACTGCCTGCCTTAACATTCTCTCCTGTGGAGCGGTGCAGTTTAATACTCACAATCTCAGGAAAAGAGAAGATGCCCTTCTCTCATCATTGTACTGGACATGGAGGACCATCCCTCTACACTTACACATTCCCATTTCTCCCCAGTACAGACCTATCTCCCCTGGGGCTCGGCCTCTGTCTCAGGACTGGTAAAGGAGAGAACCTTCTCACAGCAGAATTTTCTCTTCCAAAACAGACTAGAAGCAACAGCTCTTACAAGTGAAAGTTAGAGGTCAGCAACCATGTTGACATGGGGTATTCTGAAATCTTAAAAGTCATTACCATTCAGCTCTGGTCTGCTGAATCTAACAAAAATAGAAGAAATACTGCTCTGCCTTGAGGCCATCAGGCATCTGTACCATCTCTATTCACCATTTAATTTCTGACCTACAGTAGCTTACAGTTACATTTACATGTGCATGGATATAGCAGGATTAGAAAAGCCATGGTTTTGTGCACAGTTCTTTTATAATCATGTTGACATGGGCCAAAAAGCAAAAGCAGCCTCACTGATTGAGGTGAATGCTACTTGCCCAGCAGCTGTTGTGCACCTGAGTGAATAGTCAAGTGGAGTCTCTATATATGGGGACTCGCCCTGTGCACAAGGAGAAAACACCTTGAGGCCAAGCAAGAACAGATTATTGGGTACCCATTTCCTCAGGAAATGCTGCTTAAAACTTGCAGTCATTAGGATGCTAGCATGAAAAAGTGTGAAAAGTCTTGCAGGGAAAATTTTCACTTATTATTACATTTGGAAACATTGGCTAAAGTTAAATTTGTCATTTTAGTAGCATATCACAGTAAAAGGCTCCCCCAAATACAGCCTAGTTAAGCATTTGAGAATAAGGTGTTGGAGGACCTAATACAGCAGCATTATAATACCTGACACACCTACCCTTGGGCTGATTCTCAAAGATGCCCCAGAAGGGACCACTGTATTGTTCCTCATATCCTAGTGACAAAGAGAAGTGTGATGAATAGTGCCAGCCTCACTTCACAATACTGCTGGACCACCTCTGACACTGCAATATTTTAGAAGGCCACCACCTGCATGGGAACACACAATGGGATCTCCCAAACATAATGGGAGGCCCCATGGAACTCTAGGCTTTAGTAAAGGGGCTCTGTGCTGTTTGCTAACAGCACTTCTGAGTGAACAGCTATGGCTTAAATCACAGCTCTCTGTCTTTCCAGGTGAAAAAAGAACAACAGTTCCATTTACTCCACGGGCCACACCACCTGCACCAGTGGAGCCTTGTGAACCAGATAAAGGCATGCTTTACACAGGAACCCTCTCAGTCACCGTGTCTGGAGCGAAGTGTCTGCCATGGAACTCTGAGAAAGCCAAAGAGGTGCTCCATGGAAAACACATTGATCCAGAGGTGGAGCTGCGGGAGAATTACTGTCGGAATCCAGACAGAGATGACGAGGGTGTCTGGTGTGTCACAGATGAACCACCCTACTTTGACTACTGTGATCTGCACTACTGCGGTGAGAAGTCTGCATAGGTTTGGGTAGGCACACAGTTGAGGCAGCAGCAAGTAACACCAGGACTAGAATGAAGTGCTTGGCCTGGGAGGCGTAGACAAGGATGTATGTGCACCATGCTCATGAGTCCTGTTTGTCCATGTATCACATGTACTAACCTGCCTTAGGTGCACAGCACTGTTACCTCTCTCAGGCGTTCTCTTCTCCCTGAAAACTCACAGTGGTGGACAAGGCACATTAAAAAGAGCACTGGTGTTTTAAAACATCATTCTTTCATCAGACACACTGTAGGGGGGAAAGGAACATTTACATTGCTGATAATTATGGCAACTGCAGTTAAGCCTTTTACCATGTTTGTCTTTCCATCTCTCTCAGACAGCTTGCTAGAGGATGAGAACCAAGAGTTCGAGGGGATATCAGGACGTTCTACCATTCCTCAGGAGTTCAAAACCTTCTTTGATGAGAAAACTTTTGGCTCAGGTGAAGCAGGTGAGCAAAAACTCTAGATGCAGCATGGTTGTAGAAGGGCTGTAGCTTCTTCCTATTCACTGTTCCTCAAAACTTCAGCTAGCCAAATGCTGCTAAAAGCAGGGGAAGATACTTAAATTCTTTGGAACTGGATATTTATTTCTGAGAGTTCTTCAATCATGGAGCTAGTAAGCACTTCCTTCCTAAGATCTTCCAGCTTCACATACTGACTGCAGACAGCAGTTCTGCACTGTGAATCAGGTAGAGTAGCAAAGCCAGATTGCCTGTGTTTTCAGATTGTGGCATTCGTCCTTTATTTGAGAAGCAGAAGGTAACAGACCAAAGTGAGAAGGAGCTGTTGGATTCCTACATGGGAGGCAGAGTTGTTGGTGGGGATGACGCAGAGGTTGGCAGCTCCCCCTGGTAAGTATTGTCTTTGCATAGTCTTTGGGAATAGTGTCTTCCTTCTCTTCTGCTCTAGCAGATAGAAATGAAAGGGCTTTCCTATCTCAGGCAGTATGCACAAATTAAGGATCTTAAAGCTTCTCCAAGTGATTGACAGACCAGTACTAAAATAGCTGTAAAGAAACTTACCTCTTGAATCAAGTATGCAACCACTGGATGGTGTGTTTCATCTTCTTGTCTTCCTCTTTCCAGCTTTGCTGGAACACAAAAGTAGGGACCTCTCCAGGTGAAAGAAATGGGGTAAATGGCCTACTACATAGGATATACATGTCCAGGGGAGACCTTTGCTACAGAGCTACTTATGCAGTTTTGTCAGTATAAGTGCAATGCTGTTTCCTTCTCACTGCCAGTTCTGCACTTTCTGCATGACATCAGGACCCATTCAGCCAGCCACGTCCTATGTCCTGCTAAGGCTTCATTTCTCCTCATCTCTCAGGCAGGTGATGCTCTACAAAAAGTCTCCTCAGGAGCTGCTGTGTGGTGCCAGCCTCATCAGTGACAGCTGGATCCTGACTGCTGCTCATTGTCTTTTTTATCCACCCTGGGACAAGAACTTAACTACAAATGACTTATTGGTGCGGATTGGCAAGCACGTAAGAGCAAAGTAAGAGTCTGGATGAAGTGAGAAGGAACCAGGCTTCCTCTTGCAGTAATGAAATACTTTGAAGTTGGGCTGTCATTCAGTATCCAAGGAAGTATTATAACTAATGTTTCATGCCTCAATAACAGGATCTAAAGGGGCTGTCATTTGCTGCTTTTGCTGATCCTAAAGGTTAAAGTGAAAGGGAGCAAGGAAGCCTGAGAAATCTAAAAGGGTGCTCCTATGTAAAGACAGCATTGTCTTGGAGGGTACGAAGCTGAGAGTATTGCGAACTCCAGAAGACTCTCAGCTGCTACTGTCCAGTGAGTTCTTTCCTTCATAACTATTTCAGATATGAAAAGAATAAAGAAAAGATTGCTTTGTTGGATAAAATCATCATCCATCCTAAATACAACTGGAAAGAGAACATGGACCGAGACATTGCACTCATGCACTTGAAGAGACCCATCAGCTTCAGTGACTACATCCATCCTGTCTGCCTGCCTACCAAAGAGGTTGTGCAGAGGTGAGGAGAAAAGAAAGAGAGAGAAAGAAAGAAAGAAAAAGATGACTTCTCAAGGCTATTTGCAGCAAGTGCCAGGCAGGAGAAAGCTGTTGTATTTAATTATACTTGTGCTTCCTTCCACAGGCTGATGCTTGCAGGTTACAAAGGGAGGGTAACTGGTTGGGGAAACTTGAAAGAAACATGGGCCACTAACCCCAGCAACCTGCCCAAAGTTCTGCAACAAGTCAATTTGCCCATTGTAGACCAAAGTACCTGCAAGGCATCCACCCGAGTTAAGGTCACTGACAACATGTTTTGTGCAGGTAAGTAACACTGAAGCCACAGAAGTCAAGGGCTCTGAGCTGCTGGTGTGACACGTGCAGCAAGGTTACTTTCTGATAAATTTGCAAATGCCCTCCACAAAGAATAACTTCCCTCTGACAAGAACTTTCTCAGCTCTCAGAAAACATGAAGGCTGGAGAACTTAAAGCTAGGAATAAAGTTTGCAACACCAACCTGTGTCAGGCACTAGTCTAATGATACTAGGTAGCAGCAGCAGTTGTGGGAGAACCAAGCACAAATAAAATTATCTTTACACCAGTGCATGGAACAGTTCAGTGACTTCCTAAATTAAAGGCTGCACACCTATTATCCTATCTACTAGCTTGTCTCAATTGTTTGGAGCCCATTCATACTTATGCCCACAAATTCTGAAGGCTCTTTCCTTCCTGAATCTCTTCTAGCATTATACCTGTTTTTGAGTGAGATGTGGACAACGAATTCAGAGACTATGGATTGATGTACCAGTTTAATATTTCCTGCTGTATTCTTAATTTGTGCAGACTTTATCAGGTCCTACACACAAGCTTTCAGTGATTTCTGACTAAATTTGTGCTGCTTGCATCTAAATACATGCTTAAGTTAGGATGGAAGCCAATTACAGGAGTGTGCTGAAAATAGAGAGTTCTTATGGATTCTTTTTCTACACAACATTCTTTGAAGTAGCTCAGATGCAGACACAGAGGAATAGAGACAAAGGCAATGGAAAAATGCAGAGATACTATCTAGTTCATCAGGAATGAGTTGAAATCCTTTTCTTCATAGTGAGACTTTAGGAAGACAGCTGGGGAGAGGGAAAGCAGAACTTAGAGTGACACGAAGGTAAAAGTGTATAGTAAACAGAAGAACAGGGAACACAGAATATTACAAATAAGTTTCTAAGACAAGAAAAGCACAGTAGCTCAAGCTACAGCTGTTGTAGAGTGTCAGTGCAATTGACACTAACAGCAATTCTGATGAAAAAACAGGCATGAGAACACAGAGGGTGGATTCAAGAATGTTGCAAAGACAGATGCAGAGTTAGAATTTTTACATATATGAAAAACGGAACTCCAAGAGTTGACAGAAGCAGCAAACATTCTCACGGGTCCCAAAACATTTATGCCATTTATCCCAAAACTTTAAAGAAACCATGGCCAACACCAGCCACTCCCCCTACAGTCAAATGTCCATTTTTCTTGTCTGTAGGTTACAGTCCTGATGACTTAAAGAGGGGAGATGCCTGTGAAGGAGACAGTGGTGGACCTTTTGTAATGAAGGTATGTTCAACAAGTTCAAACTTGTAAGACATACAGAGATAGCTTTGTTCTGTGCTGAACTCCATAGTCTAAAATGCAGTGGCAGAGTAGAGCCACCACTGGGTGGCTGAAGCACACCCATCTCATGTCCAAGGTGAGCAATGGAGACAAATCCTGCAGTCATCCAGCCCCATTTCTATACTGAGCTCTCAGCATATTGGGAGATCACCTGCAGGACATTTGAGGGATGGCCAATTCATAACTAGAGATTTAAGAGTAGAGACAAAATGACTCCAACTGTTGGAGATGCCAGTCTGAAAGCTAAAGTAGCATCTATCATTAAACAGGCTGGGGCACACCCAAGGTTTAGAACTGAGCGGGCAACCAGGCTGCTAAAAAATCCAGAGCATAAGTCTTATGAGGCGTGGCTAAGGAAGCTAGGCTTGTTTAGCCTGGAGAAAAGGAAGCTCAGGGGACACCTACTGAAAGGATGCTGTAGCTAGGTGGCAGTCAGCCTCTTCTTCCTGTCAAGTAAAGGACAAGAGAAAATGGCCTCAAGCTGTGCCAAGGGAGGTTCAGGTTGGACATCAGAGGAATTTCTTCACTGAAAGAGTGCACTCAGTGCTGTGGTTTAGTTAACATGGTGGTTGGTCAAAGGCTGGACTTGATCTTGGAAATCTTTTCTAATCTTAGAGAATCATTATCACAGTCTCTTGCTCCTTGTGCCAATCCCCCTTTTTCTTCACTTTAGAACCCAGAAGACAACCGTTGGTATCAAGTGGGAATAGTTTCATGGGGAGAAGGCTGTGACCGAGATGGCAAATATGGATTTTACACCCATCTATTCCGCCTGAAAAAGTGGATGCGAAAAGCCATCGAAAAGCATGGGCAATAGATGAAGCATTTACCTTGCTTGCTCTCAGTTTTGCTACAATGCTCCACTTAAAAACATAAGTATAGAAGATCCTGAACTAAAAGAGGTTATCGCCTTACAACTTGACAAAGGAAAGTCTTATCCCTTGAAAATAAAGGCTCTGAAACCCATCTTCCTTTTATTCATGCTGAGTTGAGTTGCAGTCGGATCTAAATCATGACAGTAACCAGGAGTACCACGGCACTCACTGTACTACTAATTACCTGTTGTGCTTTAAACAAATTCCCCTCCCATCAGCTATAATCAACAGATTTTGGAACTCACATAATGGCCTTGTCAGCCACAACAAGCAACACTGTACCCTCATGCCCTGTCCCTTTCCTCCCTTCTAGTTTTTGACCCATGTACGTACCAGAGATAACCACCCTACAGTACCTGTGGCATTACACAAAACAATGTCAAAGTAAAGCAACTAGAAGCTGTTTTGATCAGATAAACATTGTTCTCAGCTACAACAGCAGGCAATAAATACCAGCACCACTGTGTGCAATTCATCCTACAAAGGAATAACAGCTTGAATACATTAAGCAGCACTTCCAGTAAGTTCCTACACAGCAGGTGGTGCTGGATCCTTTTTGTGTATTTTCCACCTGCATAGCAAGATTCAGAAGGAAGCAATTCATGCAGTCATTGTAAAAGCCGCCAAGGTATAGTTCAGGATGCTTCCATGTTTGCTTGTATTATAAAGGCTGTTAAGGGATCTCTCTAAAACAAGCTTCAGTTTTTCATAAACTCCTCTTTAGCAGCAATTTTGGACCACTGAGGACCCAGGAGTACAGCAGTAAACATAAATTCTTGACCACCCAATCTGTGTAGCCCAATTTCCTGCTAAGACAATAATGAGATTTGAAAATACTCCTTGCTCCCTATGGCACCGTATTTCTAAACTCCTCACTCATAGTGCCATAAAGTCACAAAAACAGGCAACAGTGAAATTAGTTGTTATAAAAAAAGTTACTGATCAATTAGTGTCTGGCCACCTCCTTTTAGATGGCTCATTTGGGAACCAACTTTAAGCAGCTCAATTTGATTGCCCAAATAAAGCATAAAAACCAACCTCTCAAAGAAATCTGAAGAACAAAACCTCAAGAGCTCACATTTCACGACTGTTCACAGTCATTGATAACCACAGACATTGAACACTGAAAATGTTTAGCACTTCTAATGTTTAAAATTTAAGCCTCACCCCTTCACTACTTTCAAATCATCTGTGACAAAAGAGGGGAACCAGGATCATACAGTTTCTGGAGAAAGCCACTGTTCATATTGACTTGTTACAAACAATAGAGAAGAATAATTTTTAAAATTCAGTTTAATGTTATTTAAATATTGTCTGGGCTAAAGGTTAGGCTTTATTAATTTATGTGCACAAGTTTTAGTTCAGAACTCCCAGGATATTGAGTCCAACCAAACACTACAAAGACACAGGGCAAAAACTCATTCATAAAAACAACTCTATCTTCTGCTACTCAATTATTCCTGTATTTCACTTTTGATTCAGCTTTAAATTTAAAATACTTTATGCAGTTTTGCAGGCATTGCTGTTTTAACAACCTGAGCTAATTAACAAACAGTTCTTCAGAATGTCTGCTGAATATGGTCAAGGAACATATGGATTAATTTAAATGTCACTAAGTTTCAGAGAGCAGCTAGTAATTGAGAGGTAGTGGCAATAACTCTAGTGTCAGCCAACACAAACTATTCACAAACTGCCCCAGTTTAAGTGCACAAAACCACAGCACTTACCAATAAGGGCCAAACCCCAACTTGTAACAGAGCTGTTCCACAAGTGCGTGCCCATTTCAGGTTATGAGAGGAGACTGTGACTACTAAATCGAGGTGGTGGAGCAATGAATGGTGTCATAGCAGTTAATGCAGGATGGAGAACGCTCGTGATCACCTGCTATCACAGTGTGCAAACTCACCATAAGCACCAAGCAGCATTATGTCAACTGCAACCCCAGCCAGGGGTCCTGTGAAAGGAAGATTTCAGACATTTGCAGAAGCTCTGGCATAGATCTGTTGTACAAGTACTAATTAAAAGCCACATTTTTACTGTAATCAGGCAAGACAGTTTCAGTAATGGCCCTTATGCAGAGACTGCTGGTTCACATAGCAAACAACAAAAGCAGCAGTTACAAGGAACAGATTAAAATCTAGCATATAGGTGTGTTATTTTAAGTCTGCCTGTCCAACTCTTCAGTTACTCTGTTCTAGCTGTGGAACAGATGTACAATTTATGCTTCACAACCAGTTCTCACATGGAAATGGTAGTAAGGTGAAAATACATCACCTCCCTAATAATGTAAGGGCTAAAAAGGATACACAGTGTGTCTGTCAATCTTCGTGATTTGGAGCTTCTGAAAAAGGCTAATCAACTCATTAAAAAAAAAAGAAGTGGCTACAACTTCTGCAGACTAGCTCTACTTAGCTGTCTTGGTTACAAAATAGTAGAGATCACTGACATCTGATGTTTAAGAGCAAAAAGAATGCAGTGAGTGAGGTCTACCTGCATGAGGAACATTGCTTAACCAGATGAGTTCAGGATAAATGAGTCCGTACACCACTGCATGTCTATTCCGTATCAACAGCAGCAGGCTCCCTCCAAGAAAGCTCCTTCAGATGGGACCACACAATCTGGGTAAAGGCATCACAAGGACTAGATAATTCAAAATAAGCATTTCAGCAAACTAAATATTCTCAAGTTACAGAAACATATTCCAAAACAAAAAAAAGCAACTATATGAAAAATGTACTACTGCTCATAGAAGTATGAGTGCAAAGTCTCAGGACTGCACCCACAGACAGTATATTTCCACTCATCTTCCTTATAGTGTATCCAAACCCCAAGGTTCATGTCAGAAATAGCTTATTTCAGTTTCCAGATGCCCAGTCACTAACATTCAGGAATAGAGTGACCTCTAACCAGCAGTCGCTGCTGTTCCTATAGAGGCTGGTATAGTTAATGCAAACTTTATTTACAAAAGACACTTAAATTAGTTACTTCATGCCATGTGTCCATACAGAATCAACAGTTCAAGGATTACATGGAGAAGAATTCACAAAATTAAAAGTGAAATCACTAAAGGTCTTCTAAGAGTTAAGAACTAGGAAAAGATTTTAAAGACAACTTTACAAATAAAAATCCCAAGTCATGAGAAACTAGTCTGAGCAAGAGGATGGTTGTTTACAGGTCTGTACACTAAAACTAATACACAGACAGCCTTCTATTGTCAAAGAGATGCTCATTGAGAAGCAGATTATGTACAAATACTTGTGCCACAATGACTCAACCCCCCAAAATCCACTGTATTATACATAAACCAGTTTGTATACATCAGGCCTAAACGAGGCCATTTAACTATGAAGACTGCTAGTTTAGTGAACTAAAGCTGAAGACAGCCCCAAGCAACAGCGATACCGTCTCTTTGCATCTCTATTTGCGACTGCTTTTTATTCTCTCCAATCTTTTTTTCAAGTCATCAATGTTGGCCGCTGCAGAAGAGGGTGAAGCCAGGGTAGTTCCAATGCCAGAGGAATGAGTCTGATTGGAGTCCAGGTCCAGATGTTGGTACTGCTCCCGGGACTCACGCAGCTGGGAGAGCTTACTGTGAAGCATATCGGTAGAGGATGCAACTGTAGGGAGTGTTGGTTTAGAGAGCAGAGACGTCAGAGGGGGTCTGTCTTCCTGCTAAGAGGGAGGAAAGTGAAGTGTTAAGACAAAGTGGTAAAGGCTATGTAAAAAGTACAAATCATGATCAGTGGCTTTTCACTTCTACAGGAAGCAATAAAAACAGAGGAAAGGGAAGGAGCACTAGAACACAAGTGGATCTGGAGCAATAGTCAGTTGCTGTCAAAGTCAGAGCCATGCAAAGCTAATTAGAATACTCAATTCTTATCATCTAAGTAGCTAATGTTTAATTTTATGTCAACAGGGACACAAAGAAACCACTCTTTCAAGATCGAAAAATTCCCTGCAGACCAGTTTTATTGAGATAGTTTTACTGCCAGAGTCTTGAACAGCCTAAATTCTAACATGAGGAAAATCCCTGCCTATGTGCAACATCAGCAGACAATGAATTTTCTGGAAGAATGGGAAGAGAAAACTTGAACTGACTGGCAAGACTGAACCTGTAAAAGACTTGAAGTGTCACTGTTCTTTTATCAATTGATATTTCCATCTGAGTTACTTACCTTGTTACTATCATCTAGGAAACATTTCCTATCCTCAGAGCTGTAAGGTGCTCATGATGATACTCAAATTTGGGTCAAAGTTTAAAACAGTGATGCATCTGGATGACTATTCCTAGAGTGAACATCACTTCTCACGTGGCCAAATTAAAATTTCAGGAATTGGCACTAGATTCATAACACACAGGAATCATTGGACTATAAGAAATTTTGGTCCACCGGTTTCCAATACTAAGCTCATTCAGCATTCCTTTGCCTCAGTATCCATACACCCATAATATATAAAATTTCAAAGTCTTAATTCAGCTCTCGTTGTTTCAGAGCAGAAAGACCTAGAATTTCCCATCATTCATCTCTGAGGTCAATATATGTTAACTTTTAGAGAACAGTAGTTGTTTGAACCTGAGACCCAGCTTCCTGGCAAAGGAAGATAATTAGCTACAGACCTGTAGAGACAACCTGCACATAACACCAGTGATGCAGACAGAGTGGATTGAAATACAAGCCTACTTAGCCAAGTAATGAGTTCAAAGCCATTTATACTAGGCATAGTGACATGCGGCGAGTAGCTAGGACATGCACTGTAAATGAAAGATCATAAATTCTGATTAGAATTCAAATGCCAGAAGGGAGATTCCAAAAAAAAAAAAAAAAGCAAGTGCAAATCAAGTGCCTCCCCAGGGGAATTACAAGTGTTGTCAAGTACAATACCTTTGCGTTGTCAAGGCCACAACGCTGCCTGAGGATTTTTAATCTTTCCAAGTAAACTGAAGGCCCCACTTCCTCCCCATTTGTGTTTCCTATAGATGAAGATACAGTGTGGGTAGACACAGGAACACAAGTTCCTTCCATCTGAGGAGAAATTCCTGGAGGATGAGGGGAAGGAAGTAGGAAAGTTAAAATTTAAAACATCAGAAAAGCGTAAGCCTCTTGGTCAGTTCCTTGAAATAAGATGCACTGGATGAAGAACTAACCAGCCTACTATTTGCTAGTTAGGCCATATCCACCCTTTCACTACCTTGCAAAAGTGACAATTAAAAATCAAGAAAAGAAGTGAAGAAATTTAAGGAGTGGCTGCAGAGCAGCTCTAGAAGTGCTGAAGAGAACAGTGTGGGGAGAGGAAGATGCTGATGTGCATCAGTAGTGACCATAATGTTCAACAGGAAAACTGAGCAACTGGCAAGGTGGGAAATACTTGGAGTCATCTGTCTTTTTCTAGTTTAGTTGTACTTTGGGGCTTACCACTGATTCTAACCCCTCTTCATTTCTCATTTGTGCAACTTGAAGCTTTTTATTCCAATTCAGTCTCAAAGAGTGATTTCTGGAATGTGTATAACAAGGTTTTCAAAGCTTCTCTACCAAGAGACTAGAAAAAGAACTTACATTATGAAAAAAACTTTTCCATTATTAAAAGAATTGCAAATTCTAAGACTTAGGATGGACAAGGATTTATTCTCACTAATTTACTACAAGGGTGTTTAAAACAGATAAAAAAAGAATTAAGTATTTATACCTTACTCTAAATAAAGCACTGTTGCAATATTCAGCAGTATGTTTTATTGTATCAGACATAGTTAGCAATGAAAAAAAGACAACTGTGGCACGTAAATTTGGTTTTGAAAACTGCTTAATTAATGCTTCTCAGTTGTTCAGATTTTTAGGATGAAAGGTAGAATTTTCTGTCCTACATAGTTGGACATATTTAGGAGGTTCTGAAATAATCTCATATCATCTTCCTCAAGCAATCTACAATACAGGGATATAAGAAGGAAGAGTAGTAGAGAAAAGGCTAAAGTTTCACAGGACACTGAAATGTGTAAGAAATAAGTTAGAGGTAGTGTTGCTCAACTGTGTATGAGCTTTTACTGTCAGCTAATAATTTGTCGCATTCCTTCTCTAATATTTCATTAAATACTCTTTTGTATTTATCTGCAATGAAAAGACTCACTAACAGTTATACAGCAATTCATCCAATTAAAAAAAAATTATTGGAAAGGGATTTCTGCAGAATCAGTTCATGTTATTCAAAATAAGCTTTCCAATTCCACAGAAAATAATACTATTAAAAAGCCTCCTACACATTTTTAGTAAAAAAGTACAAGAAGCTGACAGCTGCTGCTGTTTAAAACCAGCTTTATACCTTGAAGAACCAATTTGTGATACCAGACATGAAACATAGACTAATGTTCAAACCACACTACAGGATGTGGATTAGAACAACTGGTTTACCAAGCTTTTTCAGATGTTTTTTTTACATTGAGTGTGGTTATAACTTCTGCTTTTGTAAACAAAGAATGCATACTCCCTACCAATGGCGCCTCATGAAGCAACAAGCACCAAGAAAATACATCTTGCTTCAGAAGTCCATAAATGTATGCAAATATTACAGGAGACACATAACTGTTCTACCTCTGCTTCTCATGAACAAATCAGTTTTGCTGTAACATGTACCTGTAGAAGTGGCAATGCGTCCTTTCCCTTCCCGTTCCGTTTCTATCAGTCGGAGGCCTCTTTCCACATAGCTTTGGAAGAACTGTGAGGAATTTTTCAGGAAGGGCTCAATGTCTGCATCAGAATATTTCTTTTTGTATTCATAAAGTTCTGCCAGACCCTGAGAGGGAAGAGTTGATATGTATTACTACAATTGCTGCATACACCATTCTGGTGTATCATGCTCTCTTTTTTGCAGGAAGGGGGCACTCACCTCCTTGGTGTTCTCCTTTGAGCCAATCTTCTTAAATATTTCTGCCAAAATATCATTGACTTTGGCTTTCGAAGCCTTTTCTTCCTAAATAAATAAACAAAAGGAGACTTTTAAAACAAAGTGAATAAAACCAAACAGAAAGCACACAAACCCATGACACCCTCCGACCTGCTAGCTGGATACAGAGCTTCCAAGATGAAGAAAACCTTGAAGTGATCAGAGTTCTACATAACCAACATATACACAGAATGAGAGCACGGACATCATGAGGCTGTAGGATTGCATCTGAGAAGTTAAGTGTTTAAAACCTGTTTTGGGTATGGCTAACTTGTAGTAGACGAGATGCAGTACCAGGCAGCATAAGACTTATGCTGTACATCTACATGTCCTGGAGAGCACTTCATCCTGGAATTGTGCACAGAATACTCAGGTAAACACACACAACAAATTCCCAAAACAGTTGTAAATGAAAATTTCACTTTAGAAGATTATTTCCAACATTAGTTACACATTGAAAAGGGAACTACTACTTGATATTCCACAAACACAAAATTAAGTTTTGTTTCTTAAATTAATTGCTTTACACTCCCTTCCCCTGCCAACATATTTCCGTTACTCACTATGCGAGAAGCTCCTTTTTCTGTATCCTTATCAGCTTTTCCAGTCTGATCCATGGAGTGTTTCATTACTCTACAAAGGTGAGCTTCTAGCTCAGACTCATTTTTGTTGTCTATCATTGTTAAATGATCCAAGATCTAAAATGAGAAAAAAGGGGAATTAATTAAAAAAAAAGAAAAAAAAGGGAAAGACTCTGGAGACTGCATGAACATCCAATTTAAAAATACATGACTAGCAATTGCTCTGACCTTGGGCCCTTTCAGCTTGCACAGGGTGTGAAGCAGAGTCTTCAGTGTCCTTATAGGGAACTCACTCTTACATTGCTTCAGCTTCTCTTTGGGAAAGACCTTCATGAAAATGTGGATATCCAGCAGAATCCGATCCAGATTGATGCTATTAATGGTTTCCGGAAGAAGACGCACCATTCTCCACAGACACTGGAACGAGAGGCTGACTTAAAGCAAGGCAACTCAAGAAAGAAGCATTTGATTATATAAGGAGAGGTTACACAACACTATCACTGAGCCACTTCACTCCTCTAGCACATCATACATGCATGCACTGTGTCTGCTGCTCAAGCTGTATTGGCACTGGTACATACTTTCTCTTTGTAACTGGCTGTACAGTATCTAGAACTTTCTTTAGAGCTGATGCATAAGTAAAGTGCTGACTTCTCTACCTATAACAGGAGACTGAATGCTTTGTGTGAAGAAATTTCAGCAGATTATATATGCTATGTACACCTACACACAAGTTCTTTAGGTTTAACCTCATTAAGAACACCTGAGATGTCTTTAAATCATGCCAGTTACAAGAGGGTGTTGGTTGTATGGTAAGAAAAGATCGTGCTCAGGCTTTAAATGCATGCATTTGCCTGTTCACTCTGCCTATCAATACAGATGACAGGATACAAGTCAGCTCCAGCCTGGGACTGTCTGAATCCATACTACGGTGTGGTGCCCAAGCAAACAAGCCCAGCAGGTGACTGTACACCTCTGTAAGGAATTTGTAATAGTGTACACAAGTTTCTGTAAACTATTAGCAGGTGTTAGACTTCCTCCTAGCATACAAGAAGTGATATCTAATAAGATCAGAACTGTAGAAGTTTTAAGAAATATTTCAAGTTACAGACACTAATTTTTTTTAGCTCTATTCTTTCAGGTAAGATGATTGAGATAAACCATATAAGTTCAAAATCTCTACTACAGGCTCACCTTCATGACAAGTTCTGAAAACTTAGGAGAACTGGCTGTTGCTAGAAGACTGTCTTGGAGCAAAACAAGCAGAGCACTAGAAAGAATAAATTTATAAAGTTTACACGGAAAAAGATGCCAACTCATCACAGAAAACCACAGCAAAGAATGGGATTAGTCCAGCAGTTGAGCAACAGCTCTTTCCTTCTTTCTTTCTATCATGTTACAAGAATTTAGGAGACAGTGTGCTGAACTCCAAAGCATAAAGAATCATACTAAGCTGGTTTGTTCAGCCTGCCTCCAGCTGTGCAGTCAAATTCTGATCACAATCAGTGATAATTCTTTATTAGCTAAGCTGAATGATTCTACAGACACTGGTCTTTGCTTACAGAAAGATTAACAAACTCAGCCATTCAAGGAACACACAAGAACAGGTAAATAAAGCAGAAATTATGCAGTTTTCATTATATACCTCAAGATGTTGGTCTGGTCAGACTTCTCCAGAACCTTCACTACCAAGAGGTTGACTGATCTGATGACCTGCTCACCCTCCTCAAGGTCTTCAACCCGAGAATCCAGCATTAATGTAATAAGACCATGCATTAGGTCTTTAAGCACACCAGTGGAAGCCTCTCGAGCCAGACTCTCTATCTGAAATAGCTACAGATGGAACAAAATGTTAGTTTTGCCTGCACATAATCCTTTAGCATAGGGATTTCTCTACACTTATTGTCAAATCATGACATGTCCCTGTTTCCCATAACAGTAAAAACAGTCAAAACACAGCTATGAAGAAAGTTATTTCTACTGAGTGACTTCTGAAAATACTCAGGCCACCAACTCAGCACTCACAAGGTAAAGAATATTAAAAACAGAGCTTAATAGAAGTCTTAGTAGCTGTATTTTGCAGAAGCAGAGACCTTCTTCCTTTCCCCAGTTTCATGTTCCCCACCCATTCTCAGAAGATGCACTGATACGCAGACAGTTGGCAACAAACCTTCCTAAGAAAGACTCAATAGTAAGCTAACCTAGGTACAAAACAGACATTTCATTCTCCCACAACTTCTGCACAGAAATTATTTCCCTTCACCTTATATCTTTTACATCAAAGCCTTACCGTGATCATGCTCCCAATGATACAGCTGTAAAGTCTGACTATCTCATCTTTGTCCAGCTTCTCATCTGCCATGTGTGTATTGTAAATTAACCGAAGCTGCATAAATGTGGCTATTAGGAACTGGTCGATGTGGCCAGACATAGCTTCTGCTTTGTCCTCCTGTTTGAGTACCTCATCAATCTAAGATTTAAAAACAAAACGCTCTAGGTAAAGTCAACATAATGCAAACAGTGCAAAATAACAATAACCTAGATACTTTTCTACAGGAAGGGTCTTGCCCTGACCAATCCATTTGCCAAGGCAGTTGCATTCTAAGCTTCCACCCAAAATCAGTAGCTAGAGACATGTATTGCTAATCCAAACACAACCAATTACTGATATTTTAGAGAACTGCAACCCCATCCTGCACACAAATGAAAACATCAACAGCTGCATAACCGATTCTAACAGGAATTAACAGCTTTATGAAATCTTTTGGACAAAAAAAACCCTTTTAAGTAGTTAAAGCCACCCTAAAACCATGCAAAAACTATCAGGCAAGACAATCCTTTTGCTAAGGATCTATAAAACAGTTTACATTTAAAAGACAAATCTCGCTGACTAACAGGCTTTTACTAACTCATAACACAAATAATTTGACAAAACCAAAAATACAGAAGCACTAATGAAAAAAGCATTAAGTTTATTCTACACCTTCTAAGTGGAATTTCTATTGCTAAAGCGAGTCAGATGGCCCCTGTGCACTTAGTTTTGTCATCAGGGAGATTCTGAGCAGAGCCCACGTCACCTGACATGATTGCTCCACCACAGTGCAACTCATCACCCTCGCAGTCAAAGTTTGGTACGCTGTGATTCGTTGCTACTTTAATTCACTTACCTGTGTCAGAGCCTGGATGCTTGTATTTATATCACCACTGGCTACTTGGGAAATGACAAAGTTGATAGTAGAAGCTGTGTTACTGTGCATGTCATCAAAGTGTGGGGACACAGCACGGATTCTAAAGGGTTGAAAACAGGATTCGTTACTTTCTGGAGATCTACTTTAATATACACTTAACTGCTATATTTCAATGACGATTTAGAGACATGGGGAAAGGATTTCATTCTTCACTGAGGATTCCCAAGGAAGGAATCATTCCTTTTACCATGTCTATTGCACTATTTGTAAAGACACTGATGATGCATTTACGAACTCAAGGTCCTCTAACTATAAAAATGCCTAAGTAGAACTCACATTTTTCATTAAAAATAACTGCTCTCCAGATTTCAGAAGAGTACAACAGACCTTTGTTTTGCCATCTCTTCAAATTAGCTGACACTACCCTCTTATGGAAACAAGTCTGAATGTAGAAATTAGCACTATCAATTAGCCTTCTCAAAATATTTTCTAGGCAGCCTTGTTGATTTCACTTAGGAGTTAAAACTAAAGTTAAACTCACTTGGGCTCAGGAATCAAGACTGGCTCAAAGATGTCATCTAGTTTGTGCTGTACAAGTGCTGGCATCTCACATCTGACAGTTCCATTGTCATTTTCAATTTCATCAAGATCCAGCTGAAATTCCCGTGGAACTGTATGTGTTGTCTCAGAGTGGCTGCCCATGTTGCGATTTTGGCTACAGAAACCAGGAGAGAGGCGATTATTATACATACACAAGAGGCAAGAATATTAGCACTAGCATCCACTGGTAGCCCTAAAGCTCTCATAATAGCACAGGTTTTGCAGTTTGGATTATATTCAAGCCCCTTAACTCCCTCTGCATTTCCCCTAGTCTTTAGTAAAACAAACTTCTGTAGGCCAGAAGAGCAGCTGCTACTTGCTTGCTCTCCTAGTTTCTGTGTAAGACACCCTGCACCTGTGCTAGGTATGCATGGTTTGAGATAATTTGTACAGCTTACAGTACTATTAAAAGAATATAACTTCAAAATTTGAGTGACTTTTTATCATCTTTGGTTTTTTAAATGATGGACAGGATTCTTATGTTCACAGCAAACTTACAAGCTCCTCTGAATCTAAGACTCCCAGCACCCCACATGACCTGTGCTGCATATCATATTTTCCAAGGAAATATTCTAATACATAATTCTCAGACCTGTATTCCAAAATAATGAGCAGGTGGCAAGGAATAGTTTCTGAGCTTTAAGTTTTGGGTACTGTTGCCCCAGGCCCTGTAATTCACACATGCTTATCCATTTCTGTGCTTTATGTCCAACAAATAGCAAGTTTAATGCAACACACTGGAAGTTCTCCCAACATTTTGAATGGTTGCTTAAATGTGGAAGTGGCATGTCTGTCTGCAGCTTAGTCTACGGTCACCTTGGCAGAAACCTGTATTTCTGGTTTCTTTATTTTCTTTAAGTCAGAGACCTGTAAATAACCCAGAACTAGCAATGGCAAACTCGTCACCCTCAGGAAGGGATGACAAGCATAGAAACTGAAAGATACAAGAGCCTTGCTACCAAGGAGTTAGTGGGCAGTACTTACATCCTATAAGTGCGATACATAATTCTGTCCATGGAGAAGCAGTGAAAAAAGGCACAAGACCATTTAGAAAGATTTTAAGACAGACAAGACAAAAAAATTCAGACATTTAGATTTATATTATTTGGCCATTTTTCACAACATGCAAAGATGATGATACAAGAACTAAAATGGCATTGTCAGACATATTAGCACGTACACTATGCAGGACAGAGACCATGATATAACGTTACATACTTGAGTTTGGAGGACATGTCCTCAGCTTGTCCCTTCCGCATCATGCTGGCGTTGGCGCTGATGCTCTGAGTACGCTGAGGTTTCTCCTCTGCCTGTCTCACTGGAGCAGCAGAGGGTCTCTTGGCCGACCGCTTTATTCTTTCCTCAAGCATGCTCATGTCCTTCTCTGAAAGCTGTAACACATGATGCTTTCACTCAGCACCAGTTGAGTGTTTTAGAAATCTCAGTCACCTACAGGACTTATTAGTGCAGACTGAAGGTCTCTAATATGAAAGTAGGAACTGTTAATGCTACCTCCTAGCAGCAAAGTAACCAGGACACTCCGGACTGTTAGGTGCTACTTCAAGAGCTAATTAACCCACTGAAATACAGAATACACCTATTTCTAGCCCATGTAATGTCAAGAGACAATTAATCTTTAATTCAAACTATAGTACTATCCTGTGTTTGTAATTTTTGCATGTGTTGCGGCAAAAACCCCAAACAAGAACCCCTCACTGCCGCCGTCTTTCTGTATTCCCTATTAGCAGACCAGGCAGTGCTTTAACACTCTGGACCCTGCCACAGAGGCCAGAGTCCATCTGACAGTTGTCCTCTTCAATGTACTCATAATTCACTGTGAACACCAGATCAGCCAAGTTAATGCTCTAACTCAGGCACTGAAAAGATTTACCTGCTTATCTACCACCCCGAAGACTACCAATAACTACATTTGAACAAAAGTAAGCATTACAATTTTATGAGAAGTACCCTTATGATTTAGAAACCTTCTTGAGAACCCATACACTTTAGATGGGCCACACTGAAGCTCAGAAAGTCATGGTTAGAAAGGACTGAATTGTTCAGGTGCTACATTTTTTTCTTTTACCTTGAAAATTAAAAAGTAAATGGACTACATAAAACTGAGACAGAAGCATATTGCACTCTGAAAAATAGTTAAATAGGATGGAAATCTAAAATGTTAATGCAAATGCAACATTAACTCTCATGGGAACAGTTACTAGAGAAAATTAGTCACATAAAATCTCAACTTTTCAAGAAGCTGGAAGTTAGAAAAAAATGAGGGGCAGCCTTGCTTCCCCTGCATGTCATATTCCATAAAATACCCATCCAATAGCTTGTATGCCCTATGGCATATGACACAACACAACAAAGCTGCAGAGGCATAAAAATATCTATCACATTCCAATCAGTTTTAGTGCTGCTAGAAACATTACCAAGACCTAATGCAGAGAACAGAACTGTAAAAAATGACTTAACTGCTCTCGATTAAGATTGTAATTCAGTGTACTTAATCTGATATGCACAGTGATTATAAACACAGTAAACTAGCTTTCCACTGCTGGATATTGGAAACTGAGTTTTGTCACCTTTAACTTTTACTGCATTTAGATGATAATGGCTAATGATTTTCAGAGAACAAAACAGCAGCAATAAAAAGCAACATGGTACTTACACTTAAGCAATGAAACGCAGTTAGATAAAAGCAAATAAGCCAAACTTACCAGACCTCAATTGCAAAGCAGTAGGGTAAGTTGGGCATTACAAAAGAGCTGAAGACTTAATGGAGCCCCACCAACTAGCTTTTTCTGGACAAATAAGTTATCCCAATATTCTAAATCAGATGTGTTACTTGTACAGTTGACTATAAAGCAAGCTACTCTTTATTAACAATTTAATTCCCACGAAGGTCCGTGTTTTTCTCATTTTTTCCCAGTTTTGTTTTTCATTCATGCACACCCAGGTAAGGCAGGCTGAGAGTTGGGGTTGGGAGCATGCTAAAGAGAAGGCTCTGGGGAGACCTCATTGCAGTCTTCCAGTACCTAAAAGGTACTGGAAGGAAGCTGGAGAGGGACTTCTAACAGGAGCATGCATGATAGACAAGTGGTAATTCCTTTAAAATAAAAGAAGCTAAATTTAGATTGTATTAGAAGCACTTGACAGTGAGGGTGGCTGACGCAATGAAACAGGATACTCGGTCCTTGGAAGTTTTAAATTGTCCCTGCCCATGGCAGGGGGATTGGACCTAAATGATTTTTAAAGTCCCTTCCCAACCATTCTATGATTTCATATATTCCACAATCTGGGATTAACCAAATAACCATCAGAGGATCTGTGATATAGTAAGTTATTTTCAAAACTACAAAATGCTCTTGACGCCAACAGCAAGATGTACCATGACCAATCACAAGCCAAACATTGCTAATTCCCTACAAAAATGTAAGGGCTTGGGTAAAAAAAAAAAACCAAACCACCAAACCCCAAACAAAAAAATCCCAAACAATCCCATAAACCAAACCAAGCACAGCACCCTAACTGCAAATCCCCCATAAACTCATTTGCAGTTACACTGACATTTCCAATCAGCTTGAACACTTGGTCGCCATGGACGTTGTAGACGGTCACAATGGTGTTCAGCGCAGCATTGCGCACAGTGTTGTCTCGGTCACCAATGTGAGTTGCCATTTCTTTTAAGGCTTTCCCTGGAGTTGGCTGGCAGACATTCATGCCATACGATTCAACCAGACATCCAAGCTCTTCCAAGCATTCTAAATGAAGACAATAACATATGTATGTTCAACTTTAAAGCTGCTGGAAAGAGAGCCCTCCCAGTTCCTGTGTTGCTTGCACAACTTGAACATTTACTGTAGAGAACTGCCAATCACAAAGCTGATGACAGATATACTCTAGGTGATTTGTGGGATCAATAGTAAGCCACAGCAGACTACTTCACAGGTAGTATCTAAAAGCTGCCAGTCACCTCTCTACACTTCAAATATTTCCCATATCCGTATATGATATCCATATATCCAATCTTACAGTTCACAGTTAACATCGCTTTCATGTAAACAGTTGTGAGATTGCAATGCTATATTATGTACAGAATTTAACTTTCTGCTTATACGAGGGCCAGATATTTTCAAAGTGACCAGGCAGTTGTTTGAGCCACAAACATCACAAGTTTATTAGCCATTATTTGTGGTGAGACAGATGTACAGTGTAGAAACATTTCTTGATCAGATTAACCGATTCTCTTGGTGCGTAGGACAACAGTACTGTCACTGTTCTCCCCGGTACTGTTTTCACCAATAAGCCTACTCAAGGGAGACCAATACCAATAGCAACTCAAGGGATTACTTGTCTTTGGAAGGTACAAAGACACCAAAAATTAAAAGCAATATGATACTACTTGAAAATCTGATCCTTTAAACACTTACAAACATCTGCATAAAATGCCATGTGCAGGCAAATCTCACAACCCAGCCAATGTTCTTATGCTGGGTTTTTCAAGATGCAAACCAAAGCAATTTCAAGTACTTTGCACATGTGCAGTTCAACAGACCATTTCCCACCTGCACGTTGTTTGGAGTTTTTTGATTTTGTCCCCTCCATGATGAAAGGGAACATCTTGCTGGCTGGATAGATGAGACACATTCTGTTCAGAATGGCACGTACATCCTTACGGATGACATCTTTCGGTTCTCCTACCTAATGAAAAATTAATGTAAAAAAATGAAAAAGAGGGTAAGAAATACAGAATATTTTATACAGTCTCATAGGTTTTTTTGACTATATAATGTCAGGAAAACCAGGATCATTCTCAAGGCAAAAAAATCCCTTTTTTGTCAATGGCTTTTAAAGGGGAATATGCAATATAAAATCATAAAGGTTAGAAAAGACAACCTTAAGATCATCAAG
Organism: Rhipidura dahli; assembly: GCA_013399225.1. Lineage (NCBI taxonomy): Eukaryota > Metazoa > Chordata > Aves > Passeriformes > Rhipiduridae > Rhipidura > Rhipidura dahli. Next base: position 1,304,379 of record VXAC01003621.1, read on the forward strand.
TCAAACCATTAAATCAACACTACCAAGTCTGCCACTAAACCACGTTCCCAAGTGCCATATCAATGCATTTTCTAAATACCTCCAGTAATGGAGACTCAACCACTTCCCAGGGCAGCCTGTTTCAGTGATTGACAACCCATTCAGTGAAGAAATTTTTCTGAATAGCCAATGTAAGCCTCTCCTAGAGCAACTTGTGGTCTTTTGCTCTCATTCTATTCACTTGTCACTTGACAAGAAAATACCAACACCCCCCTCACTACAACCTCCTTTCAGGTAGTTATGAAGAGTGCTACGATCTCCCCCCCAAGCCTACTTTTTTCCAGGTTAAAAAAACAGGGCCTGTTGAATCTCACACCAGCTGCCAACTGGAATTAGCTCCATTCATAATATATCTAGAATGAACATACTGCAATTTTTGATGGTATTCTGCCATATTCCTCGAAACTTAAGTTTTATATTCTACAAAAAATAAGGTTAGATTCTGTAAAACAAATTGTACCTTTAGGATAAGATATGGGATGAAAGAGGATGCTTCATTTTCAGTGAGGTGATACTCTTCTTGACTCAGCAAATTGAAAAGCAATTTAAGGTATTCAAGTGCTTTCATCAAAACACTTGTGTTGGTATCAAAGAACCGCAGGGTAAGCCATTTTAGGATCAAATCCAGGCAGCTGATGACTCCATCTTTTTCACTCTCCAAGTGCTTGAAGGAAGAGGAAAAGAAAAAAAGTTAGGTAAATCAAACACACACACCGTTCAACAAGAAAATAAGCTAAGCTAAGCTATGTCTGGTAAGATTATCTACATTTACTGGTAGATTCTTAGAACCATACATACTCAACTTTTAACTTAAATGGCTTTCTGAAATTCTAAGAAGTCTCTGGTGAGGAAATTTTCTCACAAGAAGGAGTATTAATACCAACTTCATCGTACCTCTGAAAATTACTTCTATGTATGTTTAGGTTTCAGTTACACAGAACAATGACCCCAGGCTCCTCAGAAAATTTCTATTTGGTTTTAATTCAAGCAGTATCTTTCATAGCAGAGAGTAATTCTATCAGCCTCATCCTACTACCACAGATCTAAACTCACCTCAATCATAACAGTCAGTGCTTTGTTGTGGTGCTGGAAGTCTGCATGAAACATCTCATCCTGTAGCCATTTGGCCACACAAGTGGACATCTGAGTTTTCAGCTGTTCAATATATTCATCTCGGGGAGTAGTGAAATTCCACTTTAACACCTGTAAAAGGGAGCATTTAGAACTCAAAGCCAACAATGCCTTTTTTTCCTGACAGTCACTGCTGATTGCACGTTTTTATTCTGTTTTTAAGGTCTTCTTACGGACAATAAGTAAAGTAAAATTAGTGGTGTTTGTCACCCTTTTTTACATGACAAGTTTTCTTCATGTGGACCGGTTATCCTTATGCCATTATCTTAATAATTATCACTTAAAGTGGTTGTTTTTAAGCTACAGACTGGCCTACCTACAAGCAAGTTACAAATAACATGCATTATTTCATTAATAGAATTTCCCTAAAAATTTCTAAGTGGGGCTGCTCAAAATAAGTATATTAAAGCATTTATAATGTATCCTAGAACTCTGACATTGTACTTGAAAACAACTGACTAAGCTTAATAATTCTTCACAACTTGAAAAATGTAAAAAGGCCTTTCACTTTCATGATAATGTATAAATGCAGAAAATTTGAAAATCAGAAAAGAAACACCATAGTAAGCCCATTATTGATGTATGTAATACAGCTCAAGAATCAGAACCCAAGAGACAGACAGTGGCTAACACATGCCAGAGTTTGTTTAATTCTAAATTAAAATCTACAGAATGCTTTAAAATTGCACCCACTTCAAAACTTGTGAACACATTCTGATTTTTCTCACCTTCAGAGCTTTCTCTTCTTTCATCCTCTGTTCCTTCCCATTTGGGACAATGATAAAAATAGGACCTGATTTATCATCGTCTTCCTTTAAATTAGGCTTGCTCAGCACCTTCTTTCCCTGCACACCCTGAAAAAAGCAAGGTATTAACAGGCAACCCAAGCCATATAGACACGCCTCAGTCCCAGCAACTGCAAGCGTTAGGTACTTGCCACCCTCATGCTGCCTATGTGTAAAAGAGCCAAAGAGAAGCTGAAAGAAAATGTTGATTAGAATTTTAAAAGTGTGTGCTCAGCTGCTGAGGTAGCAATACCCGTGCCAGTGTGCATAGTAGTACCCTGTGGATTATGACACATCACTCTCAACCAGTGTGCTAGGCACCCACACACATCCCTAAAACCCAACATGGTACCTGCTTGACAGACTGGCTCTTTGTCAGACTTGAACCGCCCTTGCCGAGGCTTTTATTAGCTTTGGACAGGCTGGCATTACCCTTGGATATATTGCTATTAACATCTGACTGCTGTAAATAAGCCATAGAAAAGTCTTTGCTGTGAATGTGTTAAAAGGTTTGGAATGGAAACTCTTAAGAATAAACAGCTGTCTGACAACAAAGTCCTTAACTCTACCAGCAGAGTTCTGACAAAACACTGCATCAACTTCAGGAAATCTACAACATCCCTCAAGGTTTGTTCTGCTCATTCTTGCCATGAATATGGACCTACATCAAACATTCTTGTTACAGGACTACTTCAGAGAATGGAGACAAGGGGACTGTAGAACAATTTCAGTTATTTTTAGTTATACACATAGGATAAAATTTATTATTGACAGCAAAAAAAACTTACTGCAACACAAAACAATAGAAAAATCTAACCAAAAATTTACTGTGATCAGTTGAGATTATTATGTTTTTAAGCATACTCCTTCCCTTTTTGCACTTTTGACTGAGAACTTTTTATCCTTCACACTGTAAGGCAGAGATTAATTTCTTTTGAAACATGGGGTCAAAATTAACATTCAAGTGTAACCTTGGAACTCGAATGGCAAGAATGAATTCTCAATAGCACAAAATCAAGGAGGCCAAGAAAATTTAGAACAGACTGAGCCGCTCAAAAAACTGATTTTTGACAATACAGACTTTAAGAATAAAACAGGTAGTGACAGAAGCAGTGATTACATATGTGATATGGGAATGCCTGTCATTTCAGAGTTCAGACAAGCATAAAGATTTTTAATAAAAGCTGTCCCTAGCAAGGACTACACTTTTCTACCTATGACCCATTAACAAACCACAGCTACTAACTTCATAAAACTGATTTTATACAAAATGAAATCAACATACCTTAGTTTTAGAGGAGAGTCCTCCTGCTTTGGCTTTTTTGGGATCAGGCTTGGATTCCATGGTATTAGACCCCAAATCATCAGCAAATGCTGGAGAAACAATAGACCATTTAAAGTTATATAGAAGCCCATTTTAGGTTATCAGTTTTCTGTTCTTAGGACATAAAAACTGTTTGTGGACACAATATGCTTAATCACACAGATGTGTGAAGATTTTAGATCCACTTAAGAGGCCCCTTAAATTCAATGTTAGCATACAAAGTTTTCCTAATTAAGATCATAGTATGTCAGCCAATTTGTCATTTTTCAACACAATTTAAAAATGCAGACATATATACTGTGAAGGCTAATGTCTAGAGCTGTAGTTACACCTGGTTTGAGGAGGCAAGCTAGCCCCAGCAGGCAGGACTACTTCTTCAGATCACTTGTCCCCACACTTTCCCATCACACTTTTTTCCAACAGCACAAGCATTTTGGTAGTCCCACAGTGAACTACACTGAGGAAATAGTCCAGATAAAAAAATAATGTGAAAACATTAAAAAAAAATTACATTAAAATCACATTAGTATTAGAAAAACCCTCCCCCTTTAGTCCAGCTTGGTTTTAGCTTCAATTCCAAGTAGGTGTTTTCAAATAGCAGCTGACAGATGGTTGTGTGGAAAGGAAACACCCTCCTACACTGGAAGCTGATTCAAATGCAAGAAAGACCAGAATCCGAACTATGCTGAATACCTCCTTCTCCAGCTAAATATATTTATTCCTCTGGCATATAAAAAGCTTCAAAAGTCCCCATTTTCTCAGTCATTTCCCACAGTGGGGTTACCTGATGCAGGTTGGAATTTGGCTGGAGCTGCTCCCCCTACCACTCTGGAAGATGCTTTAGCAGGAGGAGCTGGTTTGGCTGGCATGTTGGCTTTGGCTTTCTCAAGCATGGCCAGTACCTGGTCTTTGGAAGTTGGCTAAAGAACAAAAAAAGGGAAAAAAGAAGTGACAAATTTAAGTGATAAATTTAAAGTTATAATCTTTCCACTACATGCTACAGAAAACAAAACCAAACGTAGTTTGAAACAATCCAGAAAGCTCATCTTGAACCATCACTGTTCTCAGGTACTTTTGTTCCGAGCTAAACCATCTTTCTTTGAAGTTTCTTCTGCAAGATCCATGGGACATACATAAACCAGCAATCTGTTCTAGATGAGTGGTCTCAGGATGTCAATGGATGTCACCACTCAGGGATCCATAAGCCAAACCAAACTGCTAGAAATCATGTTAAAGTATGAGTACAAAGGCACAGAATGGGACAGGAATTGGTATGGAAGATATCTGCAAGTAGATTTTTTTTCAAGCTCTTGAAGTGATAAGCCTGTAATGGCAGTAATCATTTTTGAAGTAGAGAAAGCTCTAGCTCACAGCTCCTGATACTATTTTCAGTCCCCCTGAAAATATACAATGCAGACAAACTTACATGACTCAAGACAGCACATCATGAGACTGTGAATAGGGCTTAAATATTCACACATTCAAGATGACATTATTTAATCTTTGTAACAGAAATACCTTCAGCTTGCCAGTGGCTTTTGCCATCTTCTCAAAGCCAAGGTGCATCATGAAGAAGGGCAGGGCATCCTGCGCCTTTTTACGCACATCACCATTTCGATCTTCAAGGCAGGAGTACAAGTGAGGCACACACAGGAGCAGGTCAGAAGGAACAGAACGGAGGGCAGGCAACTTCTCAGCCAACCAACCAAGAAGCTGAAAGTTTTAAAATAAAAGCTTTTAAAGAAGGGCTCACAGTGCTATGTTAGGCCACAAGAATCCGAATTGCAGTCCTTCACATACCTCTGTGTAAGTAGGAAAAACCCACCCAAACTTTTTTTAAGACAAATATTCTTGAACAACATCAATTTTCATATCATCGATCACAAAAATTAAAAGTTAAGTACGGTATCTTAGCACACAACTATCTTAAATCTTCAAGCCTGTTTCTTTCTTTTGAAAGGAACAGAATTTCAGCTGCTCTTTTTAATGTCTCCAGTTCTGTTCCATGGTGAATTTGAGGGAACACACACTAGCTCTTAAAATGCTACTCAAAACAGACATACACTTCACTTTAGAGGCACTGAAGTCTAAATGACAGCTACCATACAGGAAGAAAGCTTTTTATTAGCCTATTGAGGTTTAACAATTTTATGTCAGTACAAATACACAGCTACTTGTTTTCTCATATAATGGTAGCATTGTGTCATTTCAGTCGCTCTGATAAAAGGTCCATAGCACGTAAGTGTGTCAAATCCCAACAACCTTAAGTTTACTCGACAGAAGCCTACCTCTTGTCTTAAGAAAGGATTTTCTTTTTTGAGCTCTTCAGATAGGTCTTCCCCTTCCAACCACTCTTTCATGCCAGTTTGTTCAGCCCAAGCATTCACAGTTGCTAGTGCAGCAGCACGAACATTATTCTGCAGCAAGAACAAGATTTAAAAATAATAAACCTAAAGAGGGGTCAGAAGATTACAACAGAAGAAGTACTAGTCATCTTTCCTATAAAGGAAAAAGCTTCCACATCATGGGCTTTGAAATCTCTTTTTTTATTTGCTGCTTGAGAAGTCTAAAATTCAGAAGAATTTAGTGATGGTATTGCTGCAGCAATCTCCAAATCAGACATTTTACTTATCTACCATCGTTTTTTTTAAAATAAGTTTGATAAAGAGGGTGCAAGGGTGTCCTTTTTTGTACATGGTACCATTCATTGATGACAGTTCTGGGAGTCTAACTCTCAAAGAAGCTAAAAAATGTTAGTGACTTATACAGTGTTTAAAATAGACTGCACATTCATAAATCAAGGCAAGTGGGTTATGGAGCCTGCTATTAGGGCAATCTCATTTAGGATACACATGAGCAAAAGTCAAATTGGGAATGAGGGAGCCCTCTAACTCCTACCAATTTCCATCTTTAGTGTTTTTTTCCAAGCAAAATTTAGAACAACACCCTTTTTTTAAGGAGCTATATGAAGTTATGAGAAGCCAGATGAAATATCTAACAACCAGGGTTCTCTAAAACGTTATCAGTCTAGATATGACTCTATACATACAAGCCTCTCCCACAGGTTGAATTTCTGAGGAAAGCTAATAATGTAACAGACACAGTTAACAATGTAGTGTAATGTAATTTAGTTAAGTATGAACCAATCTTAAATGCAGAAGTAACACTCAGGCATATATGTAAACAAGAAGTGAGCATCCTTGCAAATAACTTGCCCCATCTTCTATGTCATTGAGGAAAAGAAACAAATCATGTGCTGCAGATAAACAGATGCTCATCAGCCTCTCTGACAAGGCCTTGGTTCCCATCATCCAAATTTAATTTGTCTTCACTCATGCTATAAGTCAATGATTTTCTTCACAACTATTCAGTGGATCCACTATAAACATACTGGATTAGGACCCAAAAACGACCATTCTCATCTACAAAAACTTGGCAAATTTGATAAACTAGTTAAATCTTGCACTTGCAGTACTGAAAAAATATTACCACTGTAAGAGTGTTCAAATGAGCATACACTCTTCTGTCAGTGTTATAGTGCTTACAAGTTATGTTGGTATTATGAATCTCAGTAACAGTGTAAGTTAATCAAAATCAGTCTCATCCTTAAAACATGTACTTGGAACTCTCCTACCAGTCTGGGGCTCTGAGCAATGGGGTCTGGTGGAAAGTGTCCCTGCCTTTGGCAGTGGGGTTGGAACTAGATGGTCTGTAGGGTTCCTTTCCAACCTAAAAAGTTCCATGACTCTACAAAAGGAGCTTGCTGTTACCTCAGAGTAACAGGTGAGTCACATAAAATCTCAGTTCTTGAAGACTCTTTAAGAGAAAACAGTTTGAACCAGGAGAATTTTATCTAGCCTTTATCTACTCCTTCCACTGTTTGGGACAGGTAGGTCCAGCTTCTGCTCTTTTTCCTACTCACAGTCCAAGAAGAGACAGCTGAAATATGCTATTTCAGATAATTGCCCATGACTTGTGGCACAAGATATTGGCACCTTCCCAAGTCTTTCCCCATTGCTTCAAATAGCTCTTGCCCATGGTCCTAGCTTGATTTTCACACAGCATGTGGCAAACTTGACACTGATGCTATACAAGCTTCTGGGTCAGTTGTGAATATCCCACTGTCTACCTACAATTCAAAGGTCTCCTTACACAGTGACAGAGACAACAACAATGTGTACTGGAATCCACAGTGATACACTAAAATTCTACAAGAAACCTTTCCCAGCAAACCTGTTCAGTGTCTAACAGCGTACTTTCAGCAGCAGACGTACGCATATAGTCACCACATTAATTTAAAAGCCAGATTTTGACACTGGGTTTCGTTACAAGGAGGGGGATACATCTGAATACACATTCAGGCACACATTTATACTTGAATATTAAGTTGTCATTCAGGCAAGAACTTCTAAAAAAAATTTGTAAGCTTCCAAAGAAGTTTTAACTACCATCCATCTTTCAGGCATAGCTTATATATGCAAAAAGCAAAGAGATTTTGACATTTGTCCTACCTTACTATCTCCTAGGACTGTAATGACAGGAATCCCCAAATTTTTCACATATTGTTTGATATTGGGGCCCATTGCTGTTGCTAGCTGCTGAAGAATGCTCAGTGTTTGTTGCACCTGCACACAAAAGAAGAAAGTTTTAAATAAAACAGTGTTAAAAGCACATGTGGAAAACCTCCAAGTTATATGGGGGAAAGAGACACTGCTATATATTAAGCTTTTATTTTAGAATGCCTACTCAATGACACCTATTCTTCAAATTCATCACACAGAATAATAAAAAATATTTCATATTCTCAGCAAATTAGGTTTCAAGTTAAAATATTTTTATACGGCACAATTCACTTTTGTCACAAATGAAGCAATTAGTCAAACTTTTTTCTTTTAGGATTTCATTATATTACATTCAGAGTAAAGGTAGATTTCCCTTTCTTTCAAAGCATTTTTTAAATTAAAAAAAAGGCAAGTATTTATTAAAATAGGCAAATATATGATTTGGAAACACACAGTTCACTGTTTTCCAACTGTAGATTTAATGACATTGAAATAGACTACACAGTAATAAGCAAGGTTCAGAAATCATAATCATCTTAAGTTTCAAGCTGACAACAGCTGAAAGAGGATTTTGAAAAACATACCAAGATTTTATTGGAGTCATTGAGACGACCCTTTAGAGCAGCTGGAAGTTCTCCTATGTTTGGCTCTATGAACTTTGCTTCATTTATTATGCTTGTCACTTCATCTAGACCTTCCTTTCTGATCTTCCAATTTTTATCCCCAATCTTAGACACTAGTTCTGCTGTGATCTTATCACTGCAAGAGGAAAAACAGGTAAAGTGTCATTTTTCTTAGTTATCTATTAGTATTTGAGTGCTTTAACACCATAGATTTCTGCTTAGAAAGCATTTATAAATGCAAAGTTTTGAATTGCAGTGAAAGCATATCTTCAGGTGGTAGAATCCAAACCTACCCAATATCTGTTCTTGGCAAGAGATCCACAACATCATTCCCAACCTCCTCCTGTTCTTCTTCCTCACCATCATCTCCACCTCCCACGCTGTGCCTGGAAATGCCACGAGTTGGAGCTGGTGCTGTCTGTCCTTGCATCTGCAAGCAACACAAAATCAGAAACAACTATTTTACCATTTTTCATTTGACATTAAAAATAAAACCACTGGTACGATACGAATGCACTGGCTCAGGACAACAGGCTTCTAAAACATTACACTATTCAAACAAACCCAGGAACTTTTGAAGTTCATAATGAAAAAAATTACTATTCAAATAGCGATACTGAGTTTGTGGCCTCTGTGTACCATCTTAAAGAATGTGGTTCAATTACAAGCCCAAAGGTTAGACCACAATATTACTACAGACTGCAGCTGATGAAGTTTCAAAGTAGCTTTAATGACACTTGGTAGCAAGAGGTACACTTCCTACCTTTTCAAATTCTGCATCTATCTGGGAGAGAAGGGCTGGCTTCTCATCCTCAAAAAACATTCGCAGAGAAGGTCCCACATAAAGATACATTACTCCCAGCAATGTAATGGCAGAAGTCCTCACAGCCTGCCAGAAAGAGGAAAAAACACTCAGTCTTCAAATTAAGGACTGATAATAATTTAGGATTAGGATTCTAAATTTACTCACAGGGTTAGTTGCAGCAAGAGCTGTCTTCACATTACTGATGAAAGCTTTGACATTCAATCTGTGGAAAAAAGATGTCTCCCATAAATAAAACACAACACAGGAAACAGCACCAACAAACAAAATCACAATATGTTAAAGAAAAAAGATACCCCTAGACAGAGTTACACAACTAACTTACATGCAGAAGACATGTATACTTATAAAATACTATCTATACAATACCTGTGATAACTGCTTAAATAACTACTGAAAGAGATCAGTTTGGAGAATAGCCTACTGTGAAAATCAATCAGTAAACAATTTATATCAAAGCCTACTATTATCACAGCTGGAAAGTTTCTTACAGCTACATAACCCATGTGACTGCTAAGACTGGAATATTGAGGAATTAATCTAGAAACATTTTAAGTATCGCAAACATGACTATACAATAAAGGTGAGGGTGTATTATTATGGTGGGTCATTTTTTTTTTGTTAGTCAGTCTCAGGATCTTCCAGAAAAAGGCACAATTTTCAAAAGGAAATTTACAAGAGAAATGAAGGAAGGTTTAATTCCTTAATCTTCTATATTTTCTGTGCAGCCTCAAACACTGGTGTCCTAGTAACACATCTACACACATTACCATGCTGTAAATACGTATTTTGGGGGGAATTTACTAAAGAAGAGTTTATTTCCCAGACTTAATCAATGTCACTATCCATTTAAAAGCCACAAAATATCTTAAGACAGGCATTACCCAAGTAGTCAAATAAAGTGATATTTAAAGTTTTCCTTGCTTAGAGATTTTTTCCTCAGGACTAAACTATTACATATGCTTGACCACATTCAGTTAAAAGACTAGTGATTAAAAATCAAGGAAAGCTATCCCTGGTTCTGATGGAGAATTAATTTCTTACTCTCACAATGCCAGATATAGTAACAGCTGTATTGTTGGCCAAAACTTCATCCACCTGTTACCAACCTCAAAATGTCTCCCCGAGGAGATTAATAGGCATGCTGGTATGTACTCTTCTCTAGGTTGTCAGATTCAGTTTGTTATGTTTTTTTCTTTTAAACTATAAAATACAGTGGTCAACCTAAGTGCAGGTATATCCAAGTAGAAAGAGTGTAACAGATATGCAATACCACAGCTCTGTGCCCAGCCCACCTAGAAGTACTTCAAGACAAATGCTCTTCAGAGAAGGTCGAGTGATGAATAAAGCAGCTAGTAGTGTAATCACATCTTATCATACTAGCAATGCCAGATACTTTCAGTTATTTACTGAAGAGCTAGAAGAGGTATGGCTAGCATCAGAGTTTAAGTAACTAGAGTTCACATGAATAGAATCTTAGTTCCAGATTAGAAACATTTTCTTTCAAGTTTCTCATAGCAATTTACTTAAAAGACTTACCCAGAAAATCCAAACTCTTTAATTGCATTTGAAAGCCAATTCAAGGTTTCTGACTGGTTTTTAGGATTCTTCTGAGAGAAAGCCATAGCCACCACCTGGAATAGAAGAGAGTTAAGTGTAAACTTTCACTGGCAAACCAGGTGACAAAGCACTGTAATAAAGAAGTGAAGACACCTGCAAAAAACACAGGGCAAGTCAACAGAAAAGGTGGGGTAACAGAAGAGGAAAAAGCAGTTGTGTCACTATAGCAAGATATAACTGGAACTGAAGTGAACCACCACTGAAGTACTTAAAGGCAGCCAGAGACACCTTTATTATGGATTTGTACCTGCTGTGGCAATATTAAAAAAAAAAACCCTGAATAATTACTCATTATTACTGTGCCTTGGAAGATCATGAAAGCAATCCTCCTGGAAGCACATGGAGGACAGGGAGGGGATTGAAGCCAGCACAGCTTCATGAAGGACAAGTCCTCCCTTGACCAACCTCACAGCCTTCTATGATAGAGCAATTACATCAGTGCAGTTATAGATACCACATATCTGGACTTCTGTCAGGCCCCTGACAAGGGTTCCCACAACATCCTTGTCTCTAAATTGGAGAGACATGGATTTCAGGGGTGGACTCTTGTGGATAATGAACTGGTGGAACCATCACATCCAGAAGGTAGTGGTCAATGGCTCAGAGTCCTGATGGACAGCAGTGACAGGCAGCACCCCTCAGGGATCCATACTAGGACCAGTGCCATTTAAGGTCATAAATGACAGACAAAAGGATTGAGGGCATCCTGAGGGCAAGTTTGAGATGGAAGAAGCTGAGTGGTGGAGTTGACACACCTGAAGGACAGGATGCCATCCAGAGGGACCTGGACAAGCTTGAGAAGTAAGCCCATTGGAAACCTCAAAAGGTTCAACAAGCCAAATGCAGCACCTGGGTCAGGGCAACTCCCAGTATCAACACAGGGGGATGGGGGATGAATTGAGAGAAAGCATCCAGCCCTTCCAAGGAGGCTGGACCTGAGCCAGCAATGTGCACCCATAGCCCAGAAAGCCAACTGTGCCCTGGGCTGCACCAAAAGCAGTGTGACCAGCAGGGCAAGGGAGGGGATTCTGCCCCTCTGCTCTGGTCTGGTCTTGTAAGACCCCACCAGCAGTGCCACATCCCTCTCTGAGGCCTTCAGCACAGGAAGGACATGGATCTGTTGGAATGACTAGAGACCAGGGCCACCATGATTAAAAGGAGGGAACACCTCTCCTATGAATAAAGGATGACAAAATTGGAATTTTTCAGCCTGCATAAGGTTCCAAGGTGATCTTACTGTGGCCTTTCAGCACTTGAAGAAGACCTCTGAGAAAACTTCTGACAAGGCCATGCAGTGGTAGGACAAAGAGGAACAGACCTGAACTGAAAGAGGAGTTGTGGGTGCCCCATCCCTGGAAATGTTCAAGGCCAGGTTGGATGGGGCTTTGAGCAACCTGGTCTAGTAGAAGGTACCCCTGCCTATGGTGTGGGAGGGCCTAGATGATCTTTAAGGTCCCTTCCAACTCAAACCATCCTATGATTTTATTTTCAATTCTAGAGGAATATATATATTTAACTTCTGCCTCAAGAAGCATCTTGAGAGCAAACAAATAATTTTCATGCAACAGAGAAAAACCAAAGATTTGGGATTTACTCCTCAGACTGAAAGGACACCCCACATATTATTTCTGATTTTATTTACTGAAAGAATATGTTTGCTGCTCACTCACCTGCTCAGCAGTCCATGGCAACTGACATGCTTCTGCTATTGCTGTCATGGCCTCTTTTGCATTACTTCCACATTTCACATCCCCAACCTTGTCTACAAGACCATCCAGCACAACCTGTGCTGAAGTTTTGGAGAAGTTTCCTTTCTGTGCAATCAATGCAACTATGTGCAATTTCATCTGCATCACCTGCAATGTCCATGACAGCAAGAAAGTTACTCATGTCTTCATGCATTTTAGACTAATTTGTCTTATTCTATATATCTATAGATACACATAAGAATTTTATGTATTTGTGGGTAAACACAAACATATACACAAAATTTGTATTTCTATACATATACACATTTGAATATGTAAAAGTATTTATGTACACACATTTTATATACACACACATACATCATTCTGTGTGAATATATACAAAAATTATGTACACACACATGTTATATATACACACAACCAATAATACTGGGCTACCATTATCTACTTTTAGAAATTATATACACACATATGCTTATATATACGCACATGTACACACATATCTAAAGACAATCTTTAGATATCTTAGATGACATCTAAGTCTCAAATCTCAACAGAAATAAAATCCAGTTTGAGAGTTTGTATCCTCATTGATTACAGACAGAATTGTGTCCACAGTGACATATGCACTTACACCCCTTTAGCTGGAAATTACTTAATTATATTTAAAAAAAATGGACTGTTTACTCACTGAAGGACAATGTATTACCTGAAAATTTGTTTCCTTCCAACCAGGTTTCTTGGCCAGCATTCTTACTAGAGCTTGGCAAGGCATTTCACTTCTCTCCATAAGCTCAACAGCCTAAAGGATAAACATGAAGTTAGCCAGTGGGTCACAAATTATACAAAACTCAAACAGAAGTTCTAAGTATTCTAAGTCTTCTAAGTATTTTCTTAATACTGAATTAAATAGCAGAAATTCTCAGCATAATAATTTACCTGAAGAGCCTCTTATACAAGGATCCTGAGGTACTGAGCCAACATTTAACCTACAGCATTCACATCACTACTACTCTTTAAAAAATTTTCTTAACAATCCCTATTGGCCATTCCAACCATGGGATTTTAACACTTAACTAAAACCAAACACCCTGAAATAACCCACCTGCCCCTCAAAAGACTGCTTTTGTTTTTTAAGATGAAGTATATTATGCACCTTTCATGTTGGAATGCTAACTACACAGCAAAGATTAAGCCTGAATATGATCTAAGTTACTGGGGTTTAGCTGTTGTTAGGCTTACTCGTTCAACTGAAAAGGCAACATTTGAGTAAAGTAGGCTTCTGCAGCAGAGCTGAAGAAATTAATACTTATTTTCTCTTTCCCTACTGCCTCTCAACAAACGTACCTTCTGAAACTCTTCCATGCAGGCAAGCCTCTCTTTCCAGTTACCACTGTCCAACTGCTGGATACAAGAAGCTGGAAGGACAGCAGCAGCTTTCTCTTCACATACTTCTATCTGCAGACAGATCAGAACAAGGTTAACACTCCACTGTATCCCCTCAGAGGAGGGCAGCAACCTTAAGGACAGGTAATATACCGGACTGACCCTTGTGTTGTGGTGCATTTACAAATTATGAAACAGGTTCTGTTGCAGATTGAAAGATTTTAGTATAGATTATAGTTCAGGGGTCTTATGGGTTCAGAAAGTTGCTAAATTGCACTGCAACAAAAAAGTAATCCCTGGAAAGTATGAGAAACTGTGCAGACAGTCAAAAATAGTCTTGAATACCAACTATCTGCTTACAGAGTCAAGCAGAGACAACCTAAAATTTGCAAGGTAATTTTGGATCAAGTCTGAATAAACACTGACAACAGTGAATCAGCAGTTGATGAGGGCAGACAGGAGAAGACCTATCTTCTACCTCCATTTTAACAAAATGGAAAATCAGTTATCCAGTGATAATAACTTCCCTGTTTCACTGGTGTCTGCATCACCTTCAGGAACTGTATCTCATTTTTTCTGTATAAACTAGCAATATAAACTGGATACACAATGGAAGTTACTCATTCTAAGCAACACTCCAAATACAACTATGGTTGGGACTGACAGTCCAAAAAACTTGCAGATATATCTAGCAAAGCTTTAATAGGTTTTGTGTTACTGCTTGACCTATGGATACCTGAGTTTACCTGGTTCCCTACCAAGAAAGTAGGGAGATGCTCAGCTAACATGCAGAACTCAGTAAGTTTTTTGAAATGTGACTAACTGTGAACAGCACAAAACAGTTTTGTATCAATTCATTTACTTATTACTTTCTTTTACTTCAGATTGCAATGTAAACTCCAGAATAATGTATTCTCAGGCTTTTAATAACAGACTCCTTCAGTAAATCATGTATCCTAAATTACATATGAATTATCATTGGTTTTTTCATCTTTTCCTACTTCAGAGACAACAATATGCCCTGTTATAAGGCTATAAGCATGATTTATTGCTTACTGTCTTATATGGCCTAGTGCCAACAAGAGCCTGAAGAACAGGTGTAATTACCAAAGACCCATTTCACCAGTTACAAATTGATATTTATTGCTTTCCCTTCTCCTAACAAAAACAAACAACCTCAGGAAAAAATTTTCTAGTACCTGAAGAACTGATAAGCCAAAGCTGCAATCACAGAGAACCTTGTATTTCAGAGAATAACAGAATACTCACAGAGAGCTCCGACTCAAATATTTCTTTGGTCTCAGGACCCTTCTTGCCTTTAGCCCCAGCACCTCCTGTACCTGCAGCTGTAGCTGGTTTGCCTTTCTTCGGTGGGGCCCCAGCCTAGAAAGTTAATGGATAAGTTAGCCAAGATCAAATAGGTCTCTAGAACAGATATCAAAAGAACTGATATCTTTCCTATACTACACTGCTATATTCTAATGTCAAAAAAAAAAAGTCTCTCTTTGATAGCATTACAACTGCAGGCAGAGACAGTTCTCTGCTAGAGCTTATTTAATTAATACATTGCTTTTAGACTACAGGTATTACAAAACATAACAGGGATGCACAAGAGAATGAAAGATGAAAAAGGAAAGAATGTATGTATTTATGAAAGCTCAGGAAATAATGGAGTCATCTGTATGTTCTCCTATGGATATTGGTTAGATACTAAACTTGTGACTGGTGTCTCTTTCTCAGGTTATCTGAGTACCAATAGATTTCAAAAATTTTATGTGTTCTCCTATTCACTTCCAGGTATCCCACCTGAAAAACTAAGCAGCATATTACAAAGACCATCTACTGCAGACAATTTTTAAAATCCAAAGAATAATATTAAAGAGATATAGGCTAATAGTTCAAATTATTTCAAAATAAACCAAGGAACAAACTAAAAAAGATGCTGAAAAAATACGCAATACTTAATTCATAACCTTGCTAGTTATAAGAAATGCTGACTTCAGCCACGTTATCACTAGATCACAGAGCACATCAATGTTACACGCGAGGCTCCTCTGAATGCCTCCAGTCTCATCACTATTTCAAAATCAATATCTGGTATTAAGACATAAGTGACAAGACAGTTTGTATCATTAAAAACTGAGATTTCATCAAGTACATTTCCAGAAAGTCACACATTCTTTTGCTGTGAGGCTCACCTACTCCTGCAAAAGGACAGTGACAGTAGCTCAGTGGAAGGAGACCAACAGGCCACCTTTGATCTGCAGTAACTATTTGAAGCAATCACATACAACTGATTGTCTGACAATCTCTTACCTTCACTGCAGATGCTTTTTTCAGTGGTCCTGGTTTGGTTGCTGCATCTTTTGTTTCTTTATCTCCCCCAGGCCCTGGAAGAGCAGCGGTCTTTCCAGCAATAGGCTTGCCTTCTTTTTTCTCAGCTGCTCCTCCTGCTTTTTTACCATAAATCAATTCTACCTTTTCAGCACACTCTTTAATCTGTCAAGCAGTGGGGGAAAAAAAGGTGGGGGTGGAAAGAAGCTATTTAGCTACCACAATTAGATGTAGAGTGTCCCCTTCCCAGCAGTGGCTCAAACTTGACTACTCTAGAAAAAATGTGAAGAGTTTAAGTTATTTACTTCACAAAATGTTGTTATCCAGTCTTCTTTCAATAGTATAGTTAACCAGTCAGTGGCATCTGCCATCACTGTATTGACAAAATAATTTTCCTAGTTCAAAATGAAGTGGATTTATATACAAAGAAAACACTAGCATGCTACTGGTACTTATAGATGCTCTAAGACTAAGTCTGAGAACCTGAAATTATAAAATATTGATTCAGACAACATACCTGTCAGCTTATGCAAAAATATAACAACTTGGTTGGAAAGCAAGTCTTTAATACCAAATCTTATGTAGTAATAAAAAATTAGACCATATGGTTGTGACCTAAAAGCTTGTTTCAGACAACAGAAAGTGTTAAAAAAAAAAAACAAAACTCCATATACTACCAACCAAAACCACAACTAAATCTCACAACCCATCTCATAGATAATACAGCCAAATACTTTATGTAACAATGAAGAGATTTTCAGATTCAGACATTTAAGTAAAAAAATACATCTTCAAAAACCTGTACTGAAATTAACTAGGCTAAAGCATCATCTTTCACCTTCTCTAGCCTAAAATGTATCTTAAATGGATAAATGGAGCCTTTTTTTACAACATTTATAACAATACTTACCCGATCAAGCTTTAGTTTGTCTACATCTGCTAGAAATGGATTCACAGCTTTCTCTCCAGCTACTTTTAAGGCAGTGCCTAATGCTTCAAATCCAGCATCTCTTACTTCAGGAGCAGAATCATTGATATGCTGCAGAGAAAGACAACTCATGTCATGTGACTTGCAGCTCATATCTAAACATCTATAATATAAATCCCCTCCCCTTGTTTAAAATCTAAATCCACCACAGAATAATCCTTAACAATCCACTGCAGAAAGAAAAAGGTTGATTTTCCCCCTGTTTTCCTGTGTAGTGACCAAGTCTACTTTTTCTCAGATACAGCCATTTTCTCATCTTTGTGCCTATTCCACAAGAAGAGGTTGAACACTCATGCTTTAAACATCATGAAAGTTCATAAAGAGTTTAAAGTTCTGCAATCTTGCTCAAATCTCCATTTTTTAAGCCAGGGATATTGCCCATAACAAGTCAAGGGCTATTTTGCAATAAGAATAAAGTATACATCATTATCATTTACACTGATTAATGCTCAAACTTCACTGCCATGTAAGAATCAACTTTGGGTGGTTTTCTATTCATAGTAAATGGTAGCATTCCAACAAAAACTTGTTAGAGATGTGTGCAAGAAGCACATGGCATTGTCTGGGAGTTTAATAGTTGTAAATCATTGCATTGATCTATTACAAACTTAGTGAATCTACAGCTTCAAAAAGGCTAAGAAAAAGGAAACTAAATTGTTCCCCTGACTGACAATCACCTTCAAGTTTGACATCAGTCAAAACTGACTATGAGGGCTACATAGCACACAAGAACTCTTTGGTCTCTGCATTACCTTCATGTCTTTCTCCCCAAACAATTCAATGTTTCACAACAACACTGCTTGAGTAATGCCAGAGAAGTACCAAGTCCTTCTGTTTTACCTTGAGAAGTGCAGCACAGAAAGGTTTTAACAGGCTTTTGGGCAGAGTAGAAGGTGTGCAGTGTCGGAAGCTTCTTGCAATGAAAAGGGATGTTTGTTGCTTAATTGTTGGGTTTTTGTTGTCCATGACTGCCAAAATATCTTCACTTATGTTCTGCAATGTAGTCTACAGTGTTGAATAAAAAAGCCATTATTTCAGTAAAGAGAAAAGCAAATCAAAATTAGAGACCAATTCTCAGACAGCGGGGAAACTTTCACCCTTACTTACTGTAAGAAAGATTGCATCAATGGCCTCTTGCAGTGCCTGCACCACCTGGGGCTTCTTCTCTTTGAATTTCTCCAGGATTGTTGGAACAACCTATGGAAAAGGGAACAAAAATGTCAACCCCCTCTTCACTAATATAACTGGAAAGCCTGATAGTGTGAACCCTGGTACTTTGCAGAGAAGCCAGTAATTCAGACATCCCTGCTGTACCCCTCCAGAACTACACAACAGCAGTCTGAACTAGTTTATTCTTGCTGTTCTCTGATATTGAACTCATTCCAGTCACTCCATTAACAAATACAGATTTTTGAACAATTTCATAACAAAAGGCAGACATACAAGTTTACAGATAATTACAGATTAACGCTCTGGAATACAGAGCAGTAGAATGGAAATAAATGATTTCACAACATAAAGAGTGCAGTACTCTTGTATACTAAAAATCCAAGAAGGCATTTAACCTGGCTGCCCCACTTTCCCAGCTTTCTGACAGCACTAAGCATGGCTCATTAAAAAGTCCTCATCTGATTCATAGCTAACAAAAGCAACTGGAATCCTCTCTGCAGCAATATTTTTCAGATCTATCACCTTGAAAAAGCACATCTGACAGGAAACTATGCCATACTGGAATTTGACAGCAATTTCTACCTAGTCTAGGTGCTCAGACAGTCACTGATGAAAAAACAAATAAATAAAATATTAAAGGGGAAAAAAACCAAAAAACTACACTGCAGACACAGTAAGTACTTCTGCCAGTGAGCCAGAAACATGCAGATCTTAACTGTGGAAAGCAGGCTATTTTCAAGATTTTCACAAACATAACAGTTCATAGTTTGGAAGCAGTTCGATGCTTTACAGAAGGTATAAACTCTTGCATAAGACAAAACAGATTTGCCTTCTACTCAGAAGCTGACTATGGGATCTCAACCCCTTGAGGCACACCACGACCTAGGCTCAGGCAGTATCCTTTTTTGGGCTGCAACCTCCAAATTCCCAGTTCACAGACTTCATAACTCGAAAAACCTTCAGATAATACAGGCGGCACCACAAAGACCATCATACATGCTATTGCAGGTGCTAGACACCCCTACACCCTACAAAGTTATAAGGAGAAGATATGTAAAATCATGAAGCCTCTGTTTTAGAAAATGCTGACAGCCACAATTAGCATTTTTTAACATGGAAGTTAGAAGCAATAGCCCATGTGAGAGGGAAAGAAGAAAAATTAGTCCAGGGCTGCAGATGCAGTCAGAGGTGAAGCTGGCACACATCTACTCAATTACAGTGAGTAGTATGGTTCTACGCATGATTTCATTACTCTTGGTAGAATACAGATTGCAGACTAACACTGCAGTCCTATATTTAACAAATAAGAGCTTATAATCATAAAATTCTACCAACAATTCTGCTTTATAACACTTCAATGCCCACTCTCAGGAGAAGCCTACATCTTTCTCACAATAAATTAATCCAGTAAACAAATCAAGTGAACTGCTAAAATAAGTACTGGGGTTATGCAATTCAGAGCTGCCATTACAGCACTGAAAAAGTCATCTCAACAGCATTTGCTTGGCAACCACAGAGCTACACCCTTATTTTAGAAGCTTGGCTTTTTCAACACTAACTCTGTAGCTGTAAGGGTTAACCTTCAGAAATCAACTACAAAACAGAGTCAAGAATGATTTTTATAACTACAGACACCTTTCAGAAAGAAAGTGACTGTCCAAACTGTTGTTCAGAGTTCAGGAGACTGGAATGTTTCTGAAGCAGTGAGATTCAGCAACTTCCCAAATCAGAGACAACTCTATTGGCAGCCAGGCACCTCAGTTCACTGTCTCTAACCCTGTTACTTTTGCTTATCACAGGATTGAGTAGTTTAAAGAACACAGCAACACAGGCTTGAGAAATGAGCGAGAACTGCAACTTATTAAAAGCTCTCTTTGTTTCCACATACAGATTAAGCTTTCCTGTATTCCCTGTATTAGCTATTGGTAAGAGAAGAGCAGCAAAGGAGAACAAACAGCACTAAACTAGATCACCAGAACATTTTGGTACCAAAAATCTCAGAATTTACGGCTATTTAAAACAGACAAGAACCCCCACAAAACCTAGGCAACAAAGAAACAGAACGCCCACCACCTACCATCCCCCAACATTCAAAAAACCCAACCAACATGAAACATACACCATGGAGGTGCTAAGTAGAGCTCTGATTTAGAAGCTATTTTATCCACTGTGCCCTACAAATGTGTTCCTTTGTGGTTATCTTTAGGATGAGGTAATGTAAATAAAGTTCATTTCATGGCATAGCAATTCAATTTTCTTAGTACAGAAGACTTATATTGCAACAGAAAGTTCCATGCTGCTGAATATGAACGAAGGTCCTTTCAAACTTAAGCTGTGAAGACCTAGGCAAGTATTTTAATGCTTACTCTTTTAAAGGGTAGGTAAGCATTTCTAACTGTACAAAGAATACCTCTGATAAATACCATGGCTTGACAGGGAAAAAGGGTAGGGAAAGAAGGTGTCCAGCATCAATAAAATCAGGAAAAAATTACACACTCTTACTTACATGCCCTGCATACTGTCCAAATTTCTTTCGGAGGCCTGTAGCTAGTCCAGCAAGGCATTTGGCAGCCAAAGCCACTAACATAACATTTGTATCCTTTCCAACAACCTGAAGAGAAAATCCAAGTTTCAGAGACACAGAAGAATTTCTTACAGTAGTCAGTGGGCCACAGATGGGTTATTTTCACAACTGTTCTAGCTAGTAATTTTTTACTCATGACTACTATATCAACTCAAGCTTTTAAACTATCATACAAATAAATGACAAAAAATACTAAACTATATGTGTACCCTGGGTTTTATTTATTACCTTTTTGAGAACTTTCACCAAGTCTGCATAGTCTCCTGATTCCAGCTTGGGATTTTTCACTAGCAGTTCAACAGCCTCTAGAGCTTCTTTCCTTTCTTGCCACTTTTTTGCTTCCTACAGAGCAAATAATTCACATGAATCTATAAACAGGAACATTTCTAGAGAAGCATACTTGCCACAAACCATAGATTGAAAACTTTCATTCCATCCTGAAAAAACCAAGGTCTCCCTACAGTTCAACATCAGTAATTTCAATGAAATATGAAATACAGCCCTTTCCCAGGACATACCTCAGTCCCTTAAAATTACAGCTTTCTTGCTGCTAAATTCAACTTTAAGACTTATTTATGGTAGTCTATATTTTATTAACATTAGTTTGTTATTATCCATGCAGCACTAAAGCACACATTGCAGAATCCCCATAAGTCTTCAGACTCATCAGCTACAGAATTAACAGGTAGTATTTAAGTCTATGCTTACTATTTTCTCATAGAAATCTTTGGGAAGCTTGGAAAGAATTTCTACAGCTTCAAGCAACTCATAAGCATCTACTTGCGGTACCGCCTCTTCTTCATCATCACCTCCTGCAACCAAGAAAAATATATAAGCAGAGTGACACAAAATTTTGTCTAGAGCACCACCTAAAGCCCATTGTTTAGAAAGTGCTATCAGCAGTTGTGATTTTGCTATTTCAAAAGACAGATACTCTTTCATATAAAGTTTCTCCCTCAGACTTATTTTCTTCTTGTGTAGTATACTCCACATTTTGCACCAGCTTGAGTAAAAGCTCCTTTACAATTTAAAACATTTCTTCACAAACTATATACAAGTAATACACTTGTCAGTGGAGTTCAGAGATTAAAGTTTACCTCCATCTGCATCTCCTCCAAGTCCCTGCTGCTGCTCAAATTTTGCTTTCAGCTCCTGTTGGGAACGCAGGAACCTGGTCTGCTTAGGAGCAGCCGATGACACTTTGATCCATTCTTCTTCCAGTTCTTTTAGCTGTCAAAAGGGAAAAGAATCATTGTATCAGAGACATTATGCACATATTTCAAGACAAGCAACCCATTACAGTTTTACCATTTCAAAACCAAGATAGCACTACCTTTCAAGTTCTTCTTGTCTGCCACTAAAGGAGTGACTTCACATTCACTGTTCAGAAGTCTTTGACTAAGTATACCCACAGAACAGAATATTATTGCAAAGCATTTATGTAAGAACAAACTGTAAATAGTCAGAATGGTGTGGCCCTCTGTAGGCACTTTGAAATAAAAATGGCTGAACATGAAGGAAGCTTTCCTTTACAGCCATGCGATTATTACACACTAAAACTGAGATGACACAAACATGCTGAGCTACATTTGATGAAACAGTTTGGGTTTTTTTAACCATGCCCTTTTGAAGCAAGTTACTGCTTTCCACCTGAACACAATTAACTCAAGTGGGTAGGGGGAAAGGATGCATAATTTATGAAGTTTTAAAATTATGAAATATTCTATCTATCATAATGCAATGACACTTCCTGAAAGTGAATGAACAGTCACATCCTGAACACCATCAGAACAAGTATGAACGGATGCATAGAGGAAAAAACTTCAGGAAAAAAGAAAACTGAGAATGAAAATTATTGGCTTGAAGACTTTCAGAGCAAGGGTCTTTTATAAGGGCAACCATTCTACTGCTCAATTTCCATCCTCAGTTTCAATATGACAGTTCACCACACAACTTCACATATGTTCAGAGCAACTAAAATTGTTAAAATTCCCTTACAAATGACAGAGTGACCAACATTTTGGCTAAAGTCATATGGAGCTAAAAAAATACATTCCAATTTTGACTGTAAGAATGCCTAACACCACAGAATCAGGGAAGATGAGCATCAAAGTGTTTTATCAAATGTTTGGATACAGAAATACTTCCTGCCTACCTGAACCGAATTTATGTTCTGCAATGGAGGTCTCAAAGCATCCCTTATCCAACGGTAGATCTCCACAGCAAGGAGCTTGGCTTCGTCTCGAACAGCCTTTTCCCGAGACTCAAAAAGTTTTGGCAATACTTTGATGATTGGCTTCAGCGAGATTATCTTTGAACCAAATTCACTGAAAGTTAAACACACAGAATAGCATCACTGTCCAGGAACCTGGGAGTGATCCACAAATAACTAATTTTTTAAAAAACAGTCTATGAAAGTTTTACAGTGCACATTTAGCGATTTTGTCATTTACTCCAACCATTACGATAGATATTATTTTGCTGTAAAATTTAAAGAATATATGCCCTATCAAAATTAACCTCCACACGCAGTTCAGAATTACAAAACCAGGCCTCTCAAATTACTTCAAAGCACTTAATCCAATCTGGCGCTTAAATCGGCTCCCTTGCCAGGGGGGAAAAACAAAAAGAGAGAGGAAAGAAAGAAGTTGTCCTTAGATGAAAATTTTTATGACCTAATTTTTTTTCTTTTTTTTTTTTTTTTTTTTTTTTTTGTTAAATCAGAATAGAATCTCCTTTGTCTATCCTTGGAAGCAAACTGCAGTAAAAGCATTAGTCACTTTTCCACTTGTTGGACCAGATAATTATAGTGAGCTTGGGTCATCTTTACAGAAAACATATGTGTTGAAATATGTGCCACTGAAAGAACACATAAAACAAGTTTCCTCAGCCAATCACCCTTCCTTGACAGAAAATTCTACATGCTGTTGCACTTAATACACAAAACTTCCTATTCCAATCACTGATGAATGAGAACACAAGAACTTTCTTTTCAAACAAAGTAAACTGCTGTAGTTACTAAGGCATCATATACAAAACACCTCAAAAGCAGTAATTTTTTTTTGATTCAGACACATTTCTTCTTCTTAATTCTGAATTAACCTTTGCACCAATCACACTTTTTCTTATGGTTACCTCCAAGTTCCACATTAAAAAGCTAGCAAAAAAGGTTGCTCAAGAACTAGCATCTACATGTCTCATTTTCTAGAAATTCTAGTGCACATCATTTTATTTCAACACCAACTTTAAAAAATACTAAGTTTAAAAACCTTCAAAAGAGGTTTGGAAATAACACAATTTAAATATGTGAACAAGCAAGTTGCCGAAGAATTCAGTTTTTCTATCATGACTCAAAAAGAGAGCATCCTGGGGAAAGTGCCTATGCAAACTTACCAGTATCTAATTCATATAATCTAATTTATACAACAAGAAAGAACAGAACCCTTAGCACAAGACAGAAAATACCAGAAATTAAACTAGTTATGCATTCAAGCTACCCACCTAGGTACAACATAGACCAATTTTGTTATTAATGCAGAAAGCCTGCCAAAGCATAAGAAAAATTTCAGTAGTAACACAGCTCAGAAGCAGAAGATACAGTTTAAGTCAAGAGGGCTGCATGAGAGTATTTCATCTTAACAACACAAGGATAATAAGATACTGCATGTAAGAAAAAAACCAGATGTGGCACATTTCACAGAAGTAGTTAGTTGAAAGATACTGAGGAAGGTTATGCAGGTTTCTAATTACACTGCACTCTTAAAAGGACATTTAACTAGAT
This sequence comes from Rhipidura dahli, assembly GCA_013399225.1. Classification (NCBI taxonomy): domain Eukaryota; kingdom Metazoa; phylum Chordata; class Aves; order Passeriformes; family Rhipiduridae; genus Rhipidura; species Rhipidura dahli. The sequence continues at coordinate 1,329,235 of VXAC01003621.1, forward strand.
AAGCAATTTAAAATAGCTAAAATATATCCTTAAATATAAGACAGTAATTTCACTTAGCAGAAGCATAGGTAATGTGTTAAGCCCAAAGCTTTATTTTGACATTACCAAAGCCTGAAACAATTAATTTAACAAGGATCATCTCCATGTATGCCTCAGCAAGTTCTCTAAAAGATATACAGTACAAGGCACTCTCCACATACATTATACAGTTTTCACATGAGCTACTTTACTCACAAAAAAGTGTTCTGTCCATTAATTCCACAAGTATCTATTTCCTTTAAAAAAAACCCTAATGGCCAGTAAATTATATATACACCAAGTATAAGAATTTCATAAAGCCCTAGTATTTTTCACTCAAAGGAAGCAAACAAACTTGATGTAGAACCAAAAAATAATCTAATACTGAAGCCTACTACATCATCTTAAATTGGAATTGATTTTTAGGGAGCACTAGCAGCTCTCTTTTTCAATAAAGGAATTATTATATAGACAATAGAAGCTTACTGTGCAATGAGCGTGGTTTGGTTTTTTTTGCTTCTAAAAACACACACTGTGTACCCAATTAAACATGCTCACATCAGGGAGGAAAACAGTGGTTTAAAAAAAAACATACTACATTTTAGTTTTCACATCAGTGAATTTATTACAGATATTCAGAAGAGAAGCTTCACAGTCTGTAACAAGATTCACTAATCTTGCTCTTCTTTCAGGGGCCAGGGAAATGGAAGTTTGGCAAACAGTTACCACAAATGGAAGAGATCCAGATGAGGCTTGTACAGCATAGACAGCCCTTACATCTTACAAATGCCATGATGCTGTCAACTGTTGTTGTCAAAAAATACCAGTTCAGGAAAGATGCATTCTATTCAACAATAACAAGGGCCTGCTAAAGACTTAAGCAATAAAATTAGACTCCACATATTGCTGGGGCGAGGAAAAAGCAAAGAAGAAAACCACAAAAAGCACCATGAACTAAAAGCTTACCTTAGTGCTTTCCTCAGTGTCTCTATACATGCTACTATGATTTTCGGGTTTTTGTTGTCCAGACCCTTTAACAATTCTTCTTGTATTGCCTCTCCTTTCTCAATTTCTATATACATTAGACATATATCTATACCCAGCTCTTTTGCTCTGGCCTTTGGCTGATTGAACACTTTATTTACAACTCCAGATGCTACTTCTCCTGTTGTCCTGAAAGGTGACAGAACATTGCTTTTGAAACATTCACATGAATTAAGTGTTCTAAATCATTATCCACAGAAAAAAAACCACGCAACACTGAAACCAGATTAAAACCCAACAAGTCTTCACATAAAAGGGACTACATCTTAACATAAACTTGAGGGAAATAACCTTTTATAAGGGATGACTTTGACATCTGGTTTAATTAAAAGAACACAGATCATAGTTAACATAATTCTAATACCAGACTACACCAGTGAATAGTAGACATTCTCAGGAGTGTATTAACATCCTCTAGTTGAGATTCACAAATAAATGCCATGTCCTGGAATACGCTGCAATATGTTAACTGTATCAGTACATAATCCCAGCACAGTATTGCACATCTTTCCAAGCTTCAGATGAACGAAAACATTTACACCACTTTTAAATCAAGGAGTGTGCAAGGCTGTTAGATTTTTAAACAAAGCTTTGGGTTTGTTTATTTGTTTTTAAGTAAGACTTTTATTCATTTAATCAGGTCACCAAGTCAGCGAATCAAAGCACTAATCTAGCCCGTTATGTGCTTTTATTTTCACCCTCAGAAAGGCCTATTTCATGGGCTACACAACAGAGAAGTACCAAAAAACATCCAGCGAAGAAATTGGCAGGTATGAAGATTTCTATTGGTTATGCTGGATGCAACATCATATAAACATAGCTACATTTTATTTCATGTATGATTTACATAAATACCCCTCTGAAAAAAGGCCCTCCTGTACAGATAAGACTATTTCAATCAAACAAGAACAGAGATTCCAGTGCACAGCACTTACATCACCACATTACTTATTCACCTTTTTTGGCATTTCAGAAGTTTTTACTAGTTCCTTCAATAGTTTTTTAGAACACTGAAAGCAATTTGTGACAAATTAATATGCACATGGAAGCCGTCCACAAGGAAAGCCTGCCATTTGGCAAGTTGTCTGCATTAGAAAGCAAGATCTGCTCTTAACGACAGAGATGAGAATTGTTAGTGGCCACTGCACAATTTACGTGCATCTGCAGCCTTTCTCAGAGAGGCACATTAAACTGCCCTAACAGCCTAAGAGCAGCAAGAAAAGGCTACTTACTTCCCAGCTACATGAGCATTTTCAACATAAGCAAGAGCTGCTTCCAGTCCCTTCAGCTGAGCCACTGCATTGGAGTCAGTCACAAATTTCTTTATCAAGCCAAGATATTTGGACCATTCAGGACTCTTTTCATCATCTATCTTCTGGAAGAGCTTAAGGGCTTCTTCATAACCGTTTAATCTGGCTTTCCATAGCTGGAAGCAGAAAATGGATATTTAAATGTTGTGCTAGTACAACCTTAACTCACCAATCTCAGAAAGCTCTTCAATCATATTTAAAATTATACTCAGCAAGCTGGCACCTGAAGATTTCTCTTCAATGTCTGTATGAATAACATGCAACAGGACAAAATACCTGTTTTTCTCCCACCAAGAATGATCTGGATAGAGAGATGCCAGTCTTCCCCACTGCTCTTCATAAGTTCTAACAACCACCAATGAGAAGGTGGGAGCCCAACAATAGTTGCAGCTACAGATGAGTAATTTCTCCATGTGAATGAGCAAACTGATCTTTCAGTGCACAAGCTTACATCATATAATGCTATCAAAATCTGCTTAATAAAGGTTATTCAACCTCTGGGTTGGATAGAGCTGATACAGTTTCAGAGCTGTTAATTCACACCATGCAGCTGTCAAGATTACCCAACTATGGTGTATTTAGATAGAGAAATACTACAAAATCACCACAAGCAGAGATATGCAGCAAGCCAAATCCAGGATTTCCTACCTTGTGTTCACATTTCTGATCAATGGGCAGCTTCATCCACTCACTGTCGTCCCCCATTGTAAATCAGGCTCTCTCTAACTACAGTAATTACTGTGGAGATAAGGACAAGTTAGAAAACAGAAAAACACATACCAGCTATATACATAGTTGTATTTAAAAATACAGAAATACAAAACCAAAAAAACCCAAACCCTGCCACCCAAAAAACCCCACCCCAGTTCTGTAGCAAATCTCATTGCTAATATGCAAACCAATTGTTGTAATTATATTTAGCTACACACCTTGAAGACCAGACCACTATTTTTTAAGCCCTAGAAAACTACCAGAAGCCATTAAAAATTAGAGAGCAGTGCAGTTTGTAGTATCTCTGACACTACAAGTCTCAATTGGTGAAAGTTTTAGTAAGGAAAAAAAGCACATGAAATACAACCTCACCTAAGCTTGAGGAAGAATGTACTACAGCTAAGGCACTAAACCAAAGTGAGTTCCCATCAACACTAAACGCTGACTCTTACTGACACATGCTTTTAGCAACAGGTGCCATGAATCAGTGTCAAAAAATAATCAGACATGAGTGTAAGGACAGTCATTTTAACAATTGTACAAACAGCACAACTGAAAGGAACAGTTACTGAGAAGAACAAAACCCATTTTTGCTCTAATTTGAATGTAGCCAGCGTCAGCAACTGTCAACAAGAGATCAATTTCTTGCCACGTGTAGGGCTCAAATCCTTACTCATTCAAGTCTTAGTGGTTTCCCCCTTCCCTTTAGATTAAAATAAGAACACTGACTATTAAAGTATGACAGATGAGATCTCAGGCTCAATGCCTATCTCAGACTTATTGTACAACTAACCTGACTGCTCAGAAAATAATGAGAGAACATGTCAGATGCAGAGACATCAGCAAAATGAAAATAGCACCAGCAGTAAAAAGGTCTCCTAGTGTAATTTATACGCACAAAATCAAACTAGAGAGGGAGTAACACATTTCAACACACCAGTTTGAACTCACAAACCAAGCCCAAAACTCTATAACCTGGCCATACACAACAGTTGATCACTACAGGCATATAAGTACACAACACTAGCAGAATGCTCCTAACAGAAATTCAGTCTATACCAGCAAAGCTGGATACTTTATCCTACAAAGTATTTCACCCAATACTCAGAGGTTCTCTATAGAAAATTAATCCCTTGAATTAGAAGTGTGTTTTCACTCACACAAATTAATATAAGCAAGTTCTTCAAAGCCTTCTGGACAGCCACACAACACTTCTACATGGCTAACTCGACAGCAAAATTAGGGTAGCAACAGCATACAGTAAAAACCATCTTTTTTATTCCTTCCTGCGTTAGTTAGAAGATACTTAAAAAAAAAACCAACCCAACCTCCCAGTAATTAAAAAACAAAAACCATAAGAAACACAAAGAACACTAAAACCCCTACCTGTCAGCAACACACAGAGCCCCACAGCAAATTACACTAAACTTGCCTTAAATATTTACAAATTCCTATGGATGTTAATACTGTTCTCACTATAATTGCATAAACTATTAATTTGCCCAATGGCAGTAAAACAAGAGTCAGTGTCAGAACACAAGTTGACTACATATATGAACAAGTGTATCCAAGGGTTATTATGGTTTGTCCTTCATCAAAACAAACAACAAGATGGCTATTTTTTCTTGACATCAGCCCTGTGGTACCAAGTGTGCTTTTTTAAAAAAAAATATTGTTTTGGGAGGGCCAAAAAACTGTAAACCACCGAGAAAGAAAGGATCTGCTCATTATGTAAGAATCAAACCACTCAAAAGCGAGGCTACCTAAAACCCATTCTACTGAACTGTTAATTCTGTTTCACTATCTTTTTTAATGTTCAATTTACTTAAAAATAGAACAAAACAAACCAAACCTAGTCACAGTGTTCCTCCATGTCAAGAATTGATAAAAAAAGGTACTCCAAATTAAAATTTACAATAAGAATACAACTCAAAGGCCATACCAACACCAAACAACCATACGAGGTCAAAGGGCATGTGAGTTACTGCATCCAAACCTCATCAGCCTTTTGCAATGGCTCTGCTTTCATCTGTTTAAACTCCTGCTTGTTTTCTCTGCCCCAACCTCTCCTCTTATCCCTCTTTCAGCTTACTGAGAGAGTTCAAAATTAAATAGAAATCAACAGACTCCTGATTCAAACTCAATCCATCTGACCTATTAAAAAAAACAACCAAACAAAAAACTCCAAACCCATCAAAAAACAAAAACCAAACACACACACCAAAACAACACAAAAAAAGCACCACCCCACACCCAAAAGCAAGATGTTCATGGTAAACACAGAGGCAGGGTTAAAATATATCTAATTCTATGAAGGTGATGACTTCTCTCCAAAAGCAAAAAATGAGACTGAATTCACATGAAAAGTTTTCCAAACAGCCCATCTACCAATGGATGCAGGAGTGCCTAGAGTGAACAGTTTCCAGCAGTAAAATTCCCCATCACTCAAGTAAGTTCTGCAGCCAAGTGCCATCAGCGAAGACAGCTTTGCCAGTATAAACTGAGCTTGCATTAGGAATATCTTCATTTTAAAGCACCAGTATAGACATAATGGAGTAATTCCTCAGTGTGGATGCAAACAACATAAATAGATGCACTGGTCTCTTCCCAATGCCACATACACCTTTGTGAAGAACAAGCAGAGTGAACTTTATAGAAGATTAGGTAGTTCTGATTCTTAATCAGAAACTTGGAACTAACTCAAGTGATTGCCTCTTTTTTTTTTTTT
>VXAC01003621.1:1335084-1426805 GCA_013399225.1 Rhipidura dahli
TTTTTTTTTTTTTGTTGAAGAACACATGAGGAACCAATAAAAGGACAACAGTTATTCTCAACAAAAACAAACAAAAAAAAGAAAGTGCTAACATACCTGCCAGCAACAGAAACATCAGGATAAAATTTTGGCACCTGTATTAAACATCTACACTCTGTTCTTTAGAAAACTGATAAAAGCATGAACTTTCCACCTCAACAATAAAAAGAAACATTTATTTCCCTTCAGAGATCTGTTCTGCCAAGGAAAGAAGTCTCATTGTAGGACAGTCCTCAATCAAGTACTACAAACCTCAGTTCAGTTCAAACTCTAAAGTCAATAGCAGCTCTATTAAAAAGGCCTGTCCATTACAAGACTGATACTAATTTACAATTATTTTTGCCCTTACACTTATACAACAATTCACTGCCACAAAGTACAACCTCTTGCTTGTACACCAGTGGTACATTACACAATCTAGAAGAAAAAGATCTAGGATTTCCCTTCCCACATCACAATGTACTTGGTGGGATCACACATGATAAGAGAGACATAGGGAGGGAAGTTGAATGACCATGAAACAGTGTTTCACCTATTTTTTTCAGTCTGGTCAATTCAGTTCCCCTACTATTTTTAGTCATTAACATCTACAATCAATACTTCAATTACAAAATATGTTAAGTTGCCTTCTGCACTGAATCTGACATCTAAAAATAGTGATAAAATTGTACTTCCCCCAGTAATTTACAAATCTCTTTAGAACAGACAATTTCTCAGAGAGCATTCCATGGTGACAGGGGGAAAGCTCCTTCTTAAACATCCAGTCTTTCTAGCTTCATCACAGCTCACATCTGTCCAAATGCCAAGATTTTGTACTGTCTACAACTTGCATTTACACGAATAAAAGACAGTTGTTTCTCCTTTCAATTAAGTCACTTGGTTCTGTATGATCACTGAGTATCCCACATTTGACAAAAAGGTTTTTCTTAAAAGCTTCTTTGCAAAGACATGTAAACCTCAAGTCATTAATTCTCAACATCCAAGTAGCAAGTGGCCTCATTATATGATAACACAGCAAAATTCTGTTATTACTAGTGAATTTGCAGCAATGAAGCATTTGACCTACATAGATTTTTTTCTGTTGCCACAACTTGGAATAAACAGAATTAAGCCTTTCAGTAACAACATTCATTTTAGTAAAATCCAGAAAACAAGACCGCTGAAGCAACTGAAGCACCAAAGTAAGTTTTGTGAGAGACATTTGTCATAGAAGTGGTCAATGCAACATTTCCAAAAGCAAGTCACCCGAGAAATCTGTAGTGGAGATGAATAACAAATCTTCCCTGACAGTTCTTAGCAGGGCAAATTTATATTACGGAACAATGAGAAAATAAAGACCATGAGGAAAAGAACAGGATCTTTTGAAGGGAAATCACGCAAGATGTGGCAAGAGTGGAAAGCATTCACGAGGCAGCACAAATGCAAGCATTTCAAACGTAAAAGTGAGAGTTCTCAAATGAATACAAGTAAGTTTAGGAAACAAATTTATCAACACATTAAAAGATTGTGACAAAGTATCAAAACATCAAAGTTTGGATTAAACATGCACTACTCTGAACAGCTGCTACTCTACTTCCCAATAAATGCTTTTCCTGTTACAATTTTGAGAGCTGAACTGCATTAACATTATAGGTTACAGCATGGGGTATCGCTAAGGAAAAGTCTTTCCATCATTAACATTCTGAAATGTGATTTCTTTTGAAGCATATATTAATCACCTGTCATTACACTTTATTGTGAAGTGTCAGCTTCCAGACCATTTTCTACAGAAGATGTACAATGGCAAACTGGGAAGCCATTTTATGCTAAACAAAACCAGCTGTTTATTGATACTGATTGCCTGCTTCTCTGTACTCACTTTCACCTACTGAATATTACTATGGCGCAAGAACATCATCAAATATTTTCATATTTTGAAAGATTCTCAAAAACATTACTCAAGACTAAGTTCTGAGAAATCAAGGTATTTTTAAAGGAAAAATCTGCTTGAAATGTTCCTGTACAGTCGGGCACAAATTTGGAGTGTATATAGTTGGATGTCACATTTCAGATAAAACTGTACTTTTCGCAAGACAGATCTCTGTTAGAGCAGACATAGTTTTCCTACCAGAAAAAAGAAATATTTGTTTAATGGCAGTTTTGGGTTACATTTGCACTTTGGCTCCGAAATTATGAAGTGTCACTTACTTATAAGTTTTGCCAAGCATGGTTTTTTTTGTATTTGCTAGCCAAACCTTGCTATGATACAACATAAAGTATTTCAGAAAAAGGGTTGAAGACTCAAGTAGTCATAACACAGTAGGCAATAAAAATTTTATCAAATTTTAAAGGTTGGCATTTTCAATTGATAGATGAATTATAATTTGCAGGATACAAGACTCTTGGTGAAAAAATAGCAAGACCACAAAATAATGAAATGAAAAAGGGGAAATGCATGCTAAAGAGAAGCTATCACTTCAGCAGCAATGAAATGGCATTCAAGAACAAACAGCATTAAATTCTCTATTGCCTGCTCTAACTTGTATGTCCTAGCTCACCTCAGAGAGATTTTAACACCATAAATGACAAGTTATTGGTAAGATATATAAATACTTAATTTCTCTGGAAAAATACATTTTAATACATGGCCTGTGAAAGTAATCAGGGTCGTTCTTTTCCACTCACCTAAAGTGAAAGACAATGCAAAATAAACTGACCTTCTGTTACAGCTAAGACCAAAAGCAATTTGTAACTGCATGGGTAAGCCTGGAGTGAAGCCAGTCTTACGGAGTCGAGAAGGGCAAAAGGGAAAAGGGCAACCCACGGGCAAGTGCACAGGCATGCAGTGACATAATTCTAAGGGTGGACAGTTGGAGTGAAAGATGTCAGTGGGACTGTGCTTATAACCTGCAAAGTCCCCCGTCCCTCAAGAGGTTTTACAAAGCTCAGGCATGAAAAAGCTCATGTGATGTTCTTTAAAAGGACGGCCTGAACTGCTGATGAAGGAAAGCTCCCGCGGAGATATCACTAGCTCCCTCCTTCTCCAAGGGAAGCTCCCTCCAGCACGGCTTCCCTCTGCAACTAGCGGCGCCCCCGCCATCCCCAGCACGTTCCAGAAGAGCACCCCCTCCACTTCTGCCCGCAGCCCCAGATGCATCCCCGCAGCCCGGCGATGTCTGCCGTTCCGCGGGTGTCTGGCCGCAGGCCGCGGCCGGGCACGGCGAGCAGGCCGCCCGCCTGCCCGGCATTGTCTCTGCCCGCCGCCCCCGCCCCACGGCNACAAAGGCGGGCAGGGCAGGGCAGGGCAGCGCCAGCCCCGCCGCGCTGACCTCGCAGCAGCCTCGGGCACATCGCGCTCCCTTCCCGCCACCGCGGAGCAGCCCCCGCGGGGCCGGACCGGCGGCAGCGGTGCCGCCTCCCGGCAGGGAAGGGGCCGCCGACCAGTGACCAGCTTGGCCCGCCAGGCCTGCTGTCCTCATGAGTCATATCCCGAACGCCCATACCCGTCAGAACAATTACTACTCTAACAGAGGGAGCTGCGGTCATACCCGAGCATGCAGCTGACATTATCCCAGGCCACCAATCATCCAGCAATCCCTAAACGAAGGAGGGAGCGGTTCTGAAATCCGACAGGAGGAACAAGGCCAGCCGTGGGGAAGGAGAAACAGTGCCTTCCAAAGGAGGCACGAACGAAAAGCCTGGCACCATACCATCCCCGCATTTCATGCTGCTGCGAGATGTGTAATGACAGCACTCTGGTGGAGCTGATTCATCAGCAATCTCTAGCCCATCGTCTGACATTTTGAGATGCCTTTTCTATAGTGACAATAGCAACTGAAGAAGCTGGTATGGTGGAAACTGGGTGTCACTAGCTTCCTCCTCAGAAGAGCATCAAGCCATGTGATGCAAGGCTGTATTTCTCCAGCCATCTTTTTAGCTAGCTGAAGAAAGAAGCGTCTTTTAGGCACAGAGAGCACCAGCCATACTCCCCACTGAGTAACTGTCCAAGTTACTTTTCCTACCACCTCACTCTGTCCCCTGCAACAGGAAGGCACGAACGTGCACAGCGGTTTCTGCTTTTCAACATCTGACATTTACAGCAATGGAGCTGTCATAGAGACAACCCCAGACAATGTACAAGTGCTCAGGTCAACAGACTCTTTATTCAAACAAGCCAGAGCAACACTGACTGGTGCAAGGCAATATTTAGTTTAAACACAAGGGTACAGGGCTTTTCCATGTCACTTCAGAACTCCACCCATATAACATGAACCACTGGGAACAGTCTACAACAAAGCATCAGCAACGACAGCAACACTATATTAGTCTTGGACTATGTTGTCTTGAACCAACCACTATGCTACAGATGCAAATGGCTTAAATGCCATCCTACTCTGACAGAGACTTGACAAACCATTTACATTAAATAGTTTACAAACAAATTAGCAATACAAGTTTATACATTTCTTTAATAAATCATATAAGGAGAGCTGATGGTAGTGTGGAACAGAGGAGAGACAGGAATGGGGAAAAAGGGAACCAGATGAACACTGACCATGATTTGGAAAACCTTAATTAGAAGGTTTGCAAGCATTTACATCTCTCTTGTGTCGTTCCAGTCATACATCCTACACAACAAAATCCTCCAAATTAGATAATTAAGACAGTTATCTCTACTCCACAAAACGTTCAGAGCAGTTTTTAATTGTGTGTACTGTTCAAGATGTGCATAAGTGATGTACAGGAAGGGGCAAACAGAAGTGCTACATTTACAGATGAAAACTGGGTAGCAAAATAAAGGACTGACTGAAGAAGTGTACAACATGCCAAGTGCATTTCAGCTGAAAATTTATCACCAAACACACATATAACATTACACTGAAATTCAGGTTTTCTGCACTGATTATTAAACAGAAACAAGATCTTCCTGTTTCAGTAGACCCTGATACGAGAGCACAGCCCCACCGTGGCAGACCATGTTTTTAAAAGCAGAGGCCCAGCTTTCATAGCTGGCCCATACAAGGAAAAGGACAAAAGCCAGCATGTATGTTAAGTCTGACAAAATACAAGTCTTCTGTATACAAGAACCAGGAATCATGTTCCATCACCATGCATTCCCTTTTTTTGTATTAGGATATCAAGGGAGATGCCTTCCATCAGTATGGATCTAAAGCAGTCTGAATAACTCCCATACTTGTAAAATTCAAATTTCTGTTAAAGTCATCACATAATTTTTCCTGTAGTAGGTCCCCTAGATAATGTATCCAACTTTATGGTTTTGAGAATTACTTTCAATACATCTACAACCATTTATTCAGAAACAGTTCATTGTACCTGAAGGCCGTTTGCCAGTGATTCTGCTTTGATATATCACTCTCTCAGTGTTGCTTATAAGGCTTAGCCCTATCACAATTCTTGAAGTAGGAAAAAAAAAGAAAAAAAAAAAAAGGTGACTCTATAAGTTCACTATGGGGGGAAGCTACCAAAACAGCAAAGGTTAAAGAAAAACCAAGCCTGAGGCAAGAAAACCAAACCAAATTCTAAATTTTGCACAATCAACTAATCTCATGTTGGACACCAAAGAGTCAAAACTATATAGGCAAGTTGCATTCAATCATTCTTCCTTCTGAGTTGAACCTATCTCAAAGTCTTAGTAACAGACTTTTGTGAGTAGACTTTTAGAATACTCCAATATTTGAGACGCCATGCATTCTGAAATGAGCAGCTTTAGTTTCAAACTAATAAATTCACTGAAAGTCTACAGCAATGCTTTCTTTGATACACAAGTAATACATAAGGAAGGGCTCCTATAGCTGGTAGTTCAACATCCCGACAGCTACTCATCCTCTTCTCACCTGCACAAGGCAACTATAACTGCACTGCATTTCAGCAGAAATAGCAGAAAATCAAACACAAAACGCAAAACAAATAAGCAAAAAATAAAAATCCTCAAAATAATCAGATAGATGATACACAGCAAACATAAATCACTTAGAAAACTGTAGCACATATTTTTTTTAAATTTTATTCTTAGAGCAGAATCCAGGTTTGCTTAAGGTGCACAGAAGTATCGTTCCTCAGCCTCTGTCATGCAAAAGTTCGGGTCTCCAACTGACAGAGGACCAAATTCAGGAGGAAAACCCTCTGTACACCAACCTGAAAACTACTGTCTTCGGAAGAATCACAAGACTGTCTGATTCAGAAACAAAATCAAATTAAATGGTGGAAAGGTGTGTGTGCAGAAGCACGGGACACACATTTCTATCCACCCCCTCCTCACATAGACTAGAGAGGATCTAACAGGAAGCATCTCCTGGTGAGAGGCTCTGGCAATCTCAACACTTGCACCCAACAACACAGCTGCAGAAATAAGAAATGTGCTCGTGCCTCTGGTTTGAAGGCTTCAATCGCCCCAGAGAACGCTTTTCTTAGAACATTCTGGTGGGGGAACAAATCCTTCACGTAGCCTCGGGGGACAGAAGGCGCCCGGTCCGCATTTCCCTCGCGGCGTGCCCGGCTCCCCCTCAAGCTCCCGTGCCCACTCTCCCGGCCGCCTCCCAGGGAAGGCCCCCACCAGCAGCCCCAGGTCCACAACGACGACAGGGCGGAGGCGGCCGCAGCGGAACCGCCGAGCCCGCGGCTCGCACCGGCCCCATCGTCCTTCGCTTCGCGGGCGGCCTGAACGAGCTACACCTCCCCAGCGCAGCGCGGTACAGGCCGCAGCCTCTCACTGCCACCAGCCGCAATCCTCACGCCGCCGAGCTCCGGAGGCGGATGCCGGAGCACCTCGCGAGCCCGGGCCATCCCCGGGGGGAGATGTCGCGCCGCTGGGACTGCGCCTCCACACGATCCCCGGAAAAAACGGAGAGGCTCGGGCCTGGCGGCGGGGGAAGGCCTACCCACCCTCCCACGGGCACGGAGAGCGGACCGGAAAGGAAGCGGGGCTCACCGGAGAAGGGACAAGGACGGCGAGGCTCACCGGGGCCCGGCGGGTCGGGCCGGCGACGGTCCGGCGGCTGCTCGGCGGGGTTTGAAATCGCCAGCACCGCCCGCACCTCCCAGTGTCCGCCGCGCCCATTGGTCGCTGCAGGCCCCGCCCACACTCGCGCCCGCGCCCCTTATTGGCCCGTTTGAATCCGGCAGCCGCAGCGCGTGCTCTCCGCGCGCTCCCGGGACGGCGGCGGNCCGGGCGCACCCCGCTCGGTAAGCACCGAGACGCGCCCGCCCGCCCTCTCGGCCGCCGCCGGGTCCGCGGGGCAGGGTGCGGGAGGGGCTGCCGGGCTCACTGCGGGCGGAGCAGCGCCTGGCGAGAGGCACTGGTCGGAAGGCAGCCGCGTCAGGCCGCGGGACCATTCTGGCAAAGGGCTAAAGCATCTCGGAGCTGATTGATTCGGCTTTGGGGAAGATCCTGTTACAGAGGAATGGGCATTCTCTTTCCTATGGTCAGTGACTTTTCAAAGCAGCAACTGAAGAAACGACTGATAGGGGACCTCATGAATGTCTATCAGTATCTGAAGGGGAGTGTGCCAGAAGGTAGAGCCAGTGGGCAGAAACAGATGCGCAGGCAGTTCCACTACGCGGGTGACTGTGTGCTGGACGACGGCCCAGAGAGGTTGTGGAGTCTCCGTCACTGGAGAGCACAGGATCTGTCTGGACACAGTCCTGTGCCGTGTGCGCTGGGGTGACCCTGCTTGATCAGGGAGGTTGGCTCAGATGACCCACTGTGTCCATTCCCCCCTGGCCGATTCTCTGAACTGTTTTTGGAGCGCAGAGTGTTTTTGCTCCTTTGTTTGTTCACTTCAGTTTAAGCAACTGAAGGAAGAATTTTTATGGGTAATCAGAATAGAAGACAAGGGACAGCAGAGTGCCATGCATGCAACTGCAATTTATCTTACACTGCCCTCTCCCCACCAGGCAACGTAAGCACCATCAGTTTTTTGAAAGTGAGGCAATTTTTTCATGACCTGACTTGAAATGGCTTCTGCACTGTGCTTCAGTTGTGAAATGAGCAGGAATACAGTTGTTTAAAATGTTTTAGGTACTTCTTTCAACAGAAAGGGACACTTACAAGATTGGCACCAGTACTGCAGTGTCAGTTATTAGTGGATGTTTCATTCATTACTCAACCTTTTGCACAATTAACTCTTGGTTATTAAAAAAAGGCAACAGAAGCCTAAACAAAACCCCCTACAGAAAGAAAAAATAGCTCTTCTTCAGAGCTTTATTTTCCACTTGGCAGAGGCCTGAGATCTCTAGAGTCCTAACACAAGCCAAAAAGAACAACTCCTTCTGCTGTTGCCATGTTAAAGCAAGGCAGGGCTGAGTGAGAGGTATTACATGTGTGAAGGAATCTGCAAAAGTGAGTGTAGATATTGGGCCCTTGATTCAAAGTCATAGGGGTACAGTGTATGCTATAATCAGGTTCCTAAGAACCAAATCTGCTTCTACCTTCTTGCTTCTCTCAAATGCAGCAAAGTTGAGGTTCTGTCTGAATAAGTTTGGGAGTTCCTCATTCAAAGGACAATCCAAGTAACATGCATGATTCACAACCAAAAGCCAGGCAGAGTGATTAAGAAAAGCTAAATTTATATTAAATTATCATCAACCCCTAAAATACTGAACACAGTGGTTAAATAACTCCAGAAAGTCCAATGTCTCCAGTGAGTAACGTTAAAACCATTACACAGGAACACACGGAAATCACTGACATTAGCTCAGGACAGACAGGAGAGAGGTTTGCTTTTTACATAGTAAATCAGTGCTCAAGAGATCATCCTCCAGTAGCCTTTCTACATTCTTAACATCCTAAGTGCAACGAGTCTTCCCCAGAACGGGGAACCATGATGCATTCCCAAAGCAGCATCTCACTGGGGCTGTCTCTAGGAAAAAGACACGAATTTCTGCCCACCTCACTGGTAGAGGAGGCTGTGTGACATTTTATTGCTCCTTTTCACCATAATTATTTGAGGAAGGGAGCAGAGAGCAATTACGAATGGTTGTTAAGCTGGAGTGTGCAGGGTCTCTCCTAAGAAGCAGCAGAGAATATTGATCAAGGTGGAGATCACAAGCACCATGAGTTGTTGAAAAGACTGACTCTGTTTTTCCTTTCCATTCCACACTTGTGACTTGGACAGCAATTACTCTGACAGGCTGACTTAATCTTAAGTGACAGGTCTGGGCAGATGTTTCCCTTCACCCCTGTCCCACCTCAGGATTTTGGTGCACGGTCACATAAGCTATTGGGAAAAAAACCCCCAACCCATTCCAAAACCCAAAAAATCCCTGCTCTCCTACAAGTCAGAGCCTTCCTTCCACTCCCAGCCCTGATGCCCCTGCCTCTACATGGGGTTTCTGCTCAAATCGATTCTTCTGCCTACACCTGAGCCCTCTGGTGTTGTCCCTGCGTGAAGTGGCTTAGATGGACAGGGTCCATGTCAGTGATATGCACTCCTTTCTCACTTCCCAGTCGAGTCCACACCTCAATCCAAAAGTGCCTCTGCCCAACAAAATCAATGCTTCCCAGGCTGGAGTCAATCAAATAAATAATTAAATAAAAATCTAATTAAAAAAAATAAAAATAAATCCCTCTGGGAATAGTGAAGAGTCCCACATTAACACAGGGAAATTTCCAAGCCTTAGCTCCAGTTCATTTTCCACAGGAATATACACCTGTCAGCCCAATGGTGCAGTTATGGACAGAGTTTCAAGCCCCTTAGCCAGGTCGAAGCTGCAACCTTCCCCTATCTCCAAAGCTACTTCTGCTGTGAAAAGTACAGTCAAACCACTGGCAATTGTTGTGTTTTTCAGGGGTAGCAGGCCTGTTAGTATATAAACAAGGTTAGAGCAGAGTGGGACAATTCTCCTTTCTTTTTACCAGCTGAAAAAAAATATTGCATGGAAGTGTGCCCTCCCCCTACCTGTCAATCATACCCCTGATGTACGTTTTGCTCTCTTTACACCATGGGTGGGAATGTACTTGACCTCTTTCCAGGCGATAAAGAGGTAACAAAGTTTGCAGTGAGAAATTCTTCACTGGGAAGTTCTGCTTCCAAGTATCTGACTTAATATTTTACCATGTGACTTGAGAGGTTAATATAAATTTCATTTTTGAAAAA
This sequence comes from Rhipidura dahli, assembly GCA_013399225.1. Lineage (NCBI taxonomy): Eukaryota > Metazoa > Chordata > Aves > Passeriformes > Rhipiduridae > Rhipidura > Rhipidura dahli. The sequence goes on from VXAC01003621.1 coordinate 1,345,218, forward strand.
GTGACAAGTAATATTTTCTCTTTTATCTTTTTGAACAAACAGATGACAAGAGAATGTGAAAAGGTGACAATAATCCTTGGGAGCATGCAAGACCTAGCTCCAAATGCTGCTGGGTTTTGGCTGCAAGGGTAGGACGACATTCCCTAAAGGGTAAGAACCTTGGAGGCCAGAGAACAACTGAAGCTCATGCAGCTGATGGGGAAAATTACTTGGCAAGGAGAGCTATTTAGTGGTAACAGAAGAACTTAAAGTGCAATTCTATCTGATCTTAAAATGGCCCTTGCAGCTCCCTGATTATTGTCTCCCATTCTAGGTCAGATGGGCTCAGCGTAGTAATAAAGCAGTTCCTAACTGTCAGCACTGAGCATTCCCCTGGGAAGGACTCGACCTAGGAATTCTCTCTTTTCCCTTATTACGGTAATCAAAGGTCCTAAAGGCCAAAATAATTGGGACCTTGCAGAATTGGGACTAGTGGGGACCTAGCAAATTTTCTTTTTCTTTTTTTATATATCAGTTACGCAAAGATCAGTAAAATTTAGGTCTTGCTGAGATCCATTTCCTCCCATTAGCTCTGTAGAAATGAAGTGAAATACCAATCTCTTCTTGTCTCAAGTTCAGCACTCAGAGACTCCAGTACCCACAGGGAACAGCTCTGAAAGGGCCATTGGCTGACTCTTGTTCTTCCAGAGTAGAAACATGTTTTAACAGGAAAGGGGAGAACAGGAGCAGTGTCCACTGCCAGCAACAGACACAGTGCTCCAATCTAAGCATTCCTTAAAAGTTTTAGTAGCAGTTATGAAAGTAAGCAGTGATGCTCTCATGAAGTGAGTCTTGGCAACTGTGGTTACCCTCTTTATGCCTTTACAAGGTGACCTGATGCTCTGTCAGTGTCCTCTTGAGCCCCAAAGTATATCCCATCTATACCAAGACCTCTCTCAAGTCAGAGACCCCTCAACACAAAGCCTCAAAGAGTGCTGCTAGTGCTGGAATGACTAGGGGTACTTCTGTGACCAGGAGCCAGCAATGAGGCAGCTCTGCTCTCTTCATGGGCATTGACCGTGAGCTGGATGGCACAGGACTTGCAGGTTGCCAGGGAACAGAGACTCTGAACCAGAATCAGGCCAGACGAGTCACTGCAAAAGTTAATGTGGCAGCTTCCAGGAAAAGGGAACATATAAATAAACCACAGACAGTGAAAATGAATCAAAAGGGTCTCTGGGTTCCAACCAACCCACCCATCCTCCTTCTCCAACCACAACAATACAGCTGCCCAAGCTGCTTGCTGAAAGGCAGTCCCAGTCTCAGGCCCCTTGCAAGAGAGGCTGGTCTCTGTGCCCTTCGCTGCCAGGCAGGCAGAGTCCTGTCTTTTTTGTGCAGAGCAGAGGGTAGGGAGGGTACGACTGTTTCCAAAGTCATGTGTACTTTAGACCTCGCTCTCTGTGGAGGGCTTGCGTTGGTGTTTCCAGCCTGTGTCTGGGAGTGAGCCACGCCGCTCAGGAGTGGCTGCTGCTGTGTTAACACTGCTGCATTCAGACTGTTCTTCCTGTAGCAGCTGCTCAGTTTCAGTGTCATCCAGTGAACCAGAACTGGCCTGGATAGAGACCGTATCTGTCTTCATGCAGACGTGGTCCCGGAGGATCCCTCCACGGGAGCTCCGAATCTGCTTAAGGTCATCCCATTCGGAATCAGCACTGGATAAAAGGCATATTCCCTCCACAATCTTGATCTTCTCCTTAGTGTAGCTGTGGTCAGGACCAGTCTAGGAAGAAGACAGATTAATGAAAAAAAATACATCTATGGAAAAATATGGCAAAGAGCAATGCAGAGCTGGAATGAAGACAGCGAAGCAGACAAAAAGGTGGACCTCCATGTAAACAGCCACTAGCTTTAACTGCCCCAATGACACAACCATTTTAAGTTTCCTTTGGTTCTTTACCACCCCCAGGTGAGTCCTCCCTGCAAGAGCTCTCATTCCAAACTCCATGAGTCTTCAGTCATGGAAGGGGAACGAGGATGAGGTTGCTCTTCTCATTCAACTCTACATATTCCCTGACAGAACAGAGTAAAAACACTGAACCTAGGAAGGAAGGAAAAAAAACCCACCAAACAAAATGGGAAGCAGAAACAGATAGAAAATCTCATGGTAAAAGTAGGCAGGGAATCAAAGGTTTGCAACATCTTTACATCTGAGTCATTCTAGATTCACCTCTCAGCAAAGCACAGCTGGAATACCATTGTTGAGTCCCAGTCTCACACTGACACAGGGGAAGGAGACTATAGGGAAACAAGGAAAATTATCAGAGGCTAAAGGGACCACACTGAGAATAAAGTAGGGAAATCTGTCTAATTTGGCTCACCAACAAATAAGGAGCACCTGATCTATCCCTGAGGAGAAAGTAGAGGGGATGGGGAAATATACATCTGTGTATATTAAGGAGCATTGGAATTAACAGAAAAGTGGAAAGGATTTAGATTCCCAGACAAATAATCCTATCTTATCCTTAGTAGATAAGGCTAAAATGACTTGAAAGTTTGGGAAATCTCTTGGATAGTGCCTTTGAAAAACAGTAAGGGAAAACTCTCCCCTGCATAAATCTGTGATCCCTGCTAGAGGAACTAAGTGATCTAACAGATAATCATAAATAGTCCTGACAGAAATTACCTTTTCCAAATCTCATTGAGTATGAGCAGCCAAAGCCCACACTGAAGAATCTGCCATAGAAAATTACTTATACCTTCCTGACAGACAGGAGAGCTAGTTTAAGGACATAAAAGCCGGGGGGGAGGGGGGAAACCAAGAAAGAGCAATTAGTACAGACAGTGCTTGAGCCACACAACAGAGCTTGAGTGAGGGAGGCAGGATCAAACACACAGAGCAGTGATACCTGACGTGAGGATGTGGATGGAAATCAGAAGAGGGAAGATGAGAAACTATCTGAGTGATAAGAAAGCTTCTGAGGAGAAAAGAGAGGAAAAACTAAGTGCTGCAAGGTATTACATTAAACTGTCTCCATCCTGTGGCAAAAGTACAGACCTCTGAAGGGCCTTTAAAATGCTCTGTTTAATAAGGGCTCTATTTCTTTTCCCCTATCCCACCCCTTCCAGGCAGTGCACAGCAGCCAGGAACCACATTCTTGTTACCAAACCCCTTCTGAGTGCCTGGTTCCCCTGGTGACTGTCCAAAGCAACCTTGGTGCAACAGTCACTAACAGGGACCTGTATCCAAGGAAGACAATTCCAATCGACTCATGTACTTTTGAGGGCCAGCACCCAATGCAAATGAAATACAAGACACTGTGGGAGTGAGTAAGAAGCAGAGAATTAAAGACAGGCCAAATTCATTACAGCTCACTGGGTAACAAGTGCTGCTGGCTGATCTCCATAGCAGTCTGAACAATTCACTGAAGCTGTCCTCCTATGTTCTAGAAGTAAATGCTCACAAGTTGCAATCCTTCCATATAGTGAAGCCTGTAATACTCAACAGCAGCTCGAGCTGGGCTCCCGTGTTCTTAGTTGCAGCTCTTACCTCTTTCTTGTAGCACAGTTGGTTGTACATGGCTGGTTTGGGAATCGATTCAATCTTCACCTCCTGGGTAGATGTCTGATATGAAGGATTACTGTACGTTAGGTTCCCCAGGCCGGGGTCCGTAAACTTGGACTTATTATGCCTAGAGGGAGAGAGCTGTCAGAAAAGACACAGGAACCTACTGCCAGGATCCAAAGTTCCTGAGTGCTCAGCAAGGGGAAGGCTCCAGCAATCTCCACTGTCGTTCAAAGAGAGAATGCTGGCTTCACCTGGCTCTTCAGCTACTAGTCCTTTTACTAGCTACCAGTACAACAAGGCACTGCCATGTAACCACAAAAGCTATGCTGGCAGTAACTGATGAAGTTATCTGTCAGAAAGCACATGAGCTCACACCTCTACTGAGATACAGATTATCTCACATCCCTGTCCATAACTCATAAGCTCTCTGCAGAAAATCTAGCCAATAAGGTTTCAGACAACAGAACTGAATGACACTTCAGAGGCACAGGACTGAAACCTTCCAAATAAAACCAAGCACTCCTTCCAATGGAGAAAAAAAGGACTGTAAATGATAATAAAGGAAGATTTAGTGCTTTCAGCAACTTTCTTCTCCTACAACCTTAGAGTTTACAACTGGCCAGGAGAAGAAAAAAAGATCACTTACCTATATATAATTAAAGCAGCGATAAGCAGCAAAATAAACAAGATGCTGAGAAGACCTCCAATAATGTAGCTGACGTGCAGTCCTTCTCCTGAAAGTGAACACCAACGATATTTATGCACTAATTTTATATTTCATTGGATAATACTGACCTTGGTGTAATGCACACCAAGGTTTAGCAGAGGGTTTTGTCTGGCTTCATATGAAAAGAAACGTGGTAAACTTTCCTCCCACCCAGGCCCCAGCAAACCAAGGAGTGTCAAGATTTTTGTAATGGGGTTGTAATGGATGAGTTAGACCCCACTGATGACAGGTTACTCCTGCAGTGGGAAGCAATTACCCCAGTCAACCATCTTCAACTAAACACAAAGGGGACAGTGAAAAGGAGGGAATTATTATTGTATTAATGGGAAGAGCCCAGTGAATGAGGTATGGGATGAAAGAAAACAGAACTGTTCTTGAGACCAAAGAGGCATTTGGAAAAGTCCCCATCTAGGTTAATGAATGTCTACAACTGACGTTCATCCTTAGAGGCACTTTGCTCTGCTTAGAGGACATTTGAGTAATTCAAGTCTGTTTCAGAAACTTGAGTTTCAGACACTATGGACTGGAATGCCCTGGGCATATCTGGAGGAACAACCCTGATGGGGAAGAGTTAAAGAAAAGGAACTCACCCATAGTGGCCAACACTGCCTCATTGGCACGAGTACACAAGCCTTGCCTAGCATCTTTGTCAGAACAGCTGAATGACAGAAGGAGAGTTATTTACTGAAAGTAGAATCAACAGTATCAAAGGTATCAAAAACAGGATGGACTGGGCTAGCACTGATATCCCTTCCCTTTCCAGTTAAAAAACACAGGTCTTCCTTTCTCTTCTTCAGCATTCTGTATCCAGAGAAGAGATAACCATATACATACATATATGTAGGGGGTGTGCATATATATATCAATTATCAGCCTGCAGTATCTTTATATCTGAGTCATTCTAGATTGACCTCTCAGGTACACAAGTATACACATATATCTATCAGGAAACAAATTTCAGCATCAGTGCTGAAACAAAAATCAAAATATCTCAGAGTCACCACAAAGACCTTTCTGTCCAATAAATCATACTCAACGAAGTGCTAATTTTGCCCTGTAAATAACTCAGCCATATACTATAGAACCACTCTTTTGCTGAGCTGTATAAATAGCAAGTTGTAGGGAATTAGCAGGAAAGAGTCTCTTAACTACTTGCATTGCAACTTAAATGTTAGAGCTGCAAAGATTCTGTTCTGTTCCAAGCAAGCTACCCCCTTCCCAGGGCAGAACCACTTCCTCAGCTGTGTGGGTCTAGTCTGAGATGTTTCAGTGAATTGAAGCAACAGACTCCTCTGTCCTCCTCTCAGAAATGAGTTCTCAAAATTCAAAAATCAATCAAATGAATGACACATGTGCTAAAGGAGGATTTTAACACTTCAGCACAGTCAGCCTACACATACATTTCAACAAAACAGACAGAAAGAATCTGCAGCTCTTTCTTGCCATCTCAACAATGTTCTGCATCTTTGTCATAATAGTTTCATCCACTAAGAAGGTGAAATCTGGAGCTGGAATATCCTCTTTTGCCTAGGGGTAGGTATATTTGGACAATGGCAACCAGAGGGGGCTTGCACGTGGCACCTTGCAAAAGCTGTGACTTTCACACCCCAATTCCAAGAGAACAAGAACACTTACTTTCCTTCCACTGTTTCCAGAGATGTGAGAGGTTTGGTTGTTGAGGTACCTAGTCTGCCAGGAGGTGTTTGACTTCTCTCACTTACACTGGTTGGTTCTGGACCAGGGGGCACCACACCAGGAACTACAACAACAGAGAAAAATAAGCAGGCCTCCAACTCCGTGGGACAGATGGTCAGGTCTTATAGGCCATTTCCAAAACTCTCTATAGCTTATATGAGCAGCCTTCCCATCTCAAAGCCAGTCTGTCAGCAGAAAGGACAGAGAAGGCTCTACTGCTCACAACTGCTGGCCTTACTTCCAACATATGACCTCGCGTAAGATGCAGACACTGGAGAGCTCAGCTGCTCTGGTTGCAGGAGCAGTGTCAGTGGCTCACTTATGGAAGCTACTGCCCAAGTGACGCTCAGTAAACTCACTTGTAGAACAGGGCCGCCCGTCTGGTTCATCCGGACACGCACAGACAAAGTCAGAAGCCCTGGCGAAGCAAAGGTGTGTGCAGCCTCCATTGTTCACTCCACAAGCATTACTACCTGGAAGGAACAAACAGTTTGCTAAATATGTTACTTCGCAACAAAAAGGAGCTCAGAGCAACAATCCTCTTTCCTGCTCAGCCAGAAATACTTCTTAGAAATCCAGCAAGCTATTATGTTTTTGGCATATGCCCTTCATCTGACTGCTAAGAAAGTGATGGCAATAGCCAGACACTGGATTGGATTAGGGCAACCCTGAAAGGAAGGCACTGGAAATCTTTAGACAGAAGTCCAGACAACACAGCTGCACAGATTTAAAAAAAAGAAGCTCACATTCTTCTGTTGTAACACAATATCGGGTGAACAACAAGAAAGTGACATTTGATAATCAAAGCTCTAAGAGAACACCATTAAGATGTACCTGACTGAAAAGTCACAGGCAGACAAGGAACATGCTAAAGGAAGATGTGTGAATAGTTTGAGCATAAAAAAGGATGTCATCCTTATTTGACATCCACAATAGTGCAGTGGTTCCAGAGTTCCTTTGGTCTACAGTCAGCATTTGCCTGAACCAAGGTCCTTCTATTTACCTGTCTGTCTCTGAGGAGAAACCACAATGATATCCATCAATCCCTCAACATTGGCTAGGACTGTCTCTTTGTTCCGCCCAGAGTATTTGTCCACTCTCTGGATAGATTTAGTTTGCCAGTCAGTCCAGTATATCCATCTGTCCTGCTGCTCAGGGAGACAGCAAAGAAAAATCACAGCCATTATTAGCTTGTTTAGTCATGTAGGATACCCATAAAAAACATATCCCAGTGGCAAAAGGCCCAAAACAAAGGCCTTTTCAAACCCTTACCCTCTTATTGTAAAAATGACGGCTGTTTACACCCCACAGTATAGACAAACCTCCTTTGTTAGCTCCAGAGAATATTTAAGTACTATCCCCTCAGCCATCTTGGCTTCCCCAGACTGTAACACCTCCCTGTTCCCAAACTCCACTGGACAAACTCATCCACACACCAGGGAGAATGGTGGCAGCAGGAAAATCTTCTCACCTGTGTCAGAGCAAAGGGATGTGACACCTGGCTGACCAACACTTGCCGCAGCTTCCCATTGAGGTCACAACTCTCTATGCGATCAAGGTGTGCATCCACCCAGTATATCCTGAAGGCACAGGGAAAGAGGTGAGCTTTTGTCTATATAACCCCTCTTCACTTTCTAGTCATTTACTGGCCAAGATCATGGAATCGTAAGACGGATTGGGGAAAAAAAACCTAAAGAAAAAACCCCCCCAAACACCCCTCAAAACCAAACCCACAGTGTTACTCCAATAAATGAAACTAAGAGGGCTAAAAAATTAATTACATTCCTTAACGCCATGTAAGTATTGGAAAATCTTTCACTGACCTCCTGGTGTCATAATCCAAAGTCAATCCATTGGGCCACCCTAGGTCAGTGTTAATCAGGATTTTACGTTCAGAGCCATCCAAGTTTGCCCGTTCAATTTTAGCTATATGACCCCAATCTGTCCAGAATAGATACCTGAAGAGATAAAAAAGTGTAAGAAGAAAAGACCATTTCATTTGGCCTAAGAAAAGTTTTAGTTATGAATGAAACTGCCAGATTCTTCAGGTTCAAAAAAGGTAACATAAGTTTGTAGCCTGCTTCTTACTGCTATATGCCCAACCTCCAAATTCACTGTCTGCCTGACTACTACAACTCACTCAGAGTCAACCCCTTGCTGGTACCTGCAGATGCACATGGCACATTTTCCCACAGCCTCCTCTTCCAACCTGCCTCTGTGCAGCCCTTCCCCCTGCCTCACCAATAACCCCATACCTACCCCTTCTTGGGAAAGACAGCAATGGCTCGGGGCTCATCCAGGCTGTTATTGATCAGCACTTTCCTGGAGCTTCCATCCAGTCTAGCCACTTCAATGGTATTGCGTCCTGTGTCTGTCCAGTAGAGGTTCCTGGCAACCCAGTCCACTGCCAGGCCATCCGTAGTCTTCAAACCCTGACCAATAACAGTTTCCATGTTGCTGCCATTCAGATCAGCCCGCCTGGATAGAAATCAATGACAAATGGCAGTGAGCAACAGGCAGCTCCTGGAATACGTGGATCTCCATCAATCACAGGGCCACTGCATACTACTACCTCCCTAATACTTTTGTCCTCAGTTTCCAGCAGGTTAAACACACCTTCAGCGTGAGTTCAGTGATACCCCATGATGCTGTGTACCAAAGACTAGGTCTAAGTAGTGGTGTAGTGCTCAGTCTCCCCAGTTTACTGGCACACTCAGCACAAGTCACTGGGCACCAGCCAAGCAGTTGACTGGCACCTACCTGATAACATCAAGAAACACGTCTGTGTAGTAAATCTTGCCATCCACACTATCATAGTCCAGAGAAATGACATTGTTCAGCTCAGGAACAGGTATGTGCACATCTGTGTGGTCACTGGTGTCCAGCGAGATACGACGGATGGAAGCACGGCTAGAGAAAAGTAGGTAGGTCTCTGGAGAAGAGTCACATGTCTGCTCATCTCTCTTCAGCTGGATGCCAGTGGGGCAGGCACAGGAGATACCAGTGGGGTGAGGTAAGCAAAGGTGGGAGCAGCCACCATTACGAACTCCACATTTATTGAAGCCTTTAGAAACAAGGAAAGCAGAGTTTTAGGATCCCACAGACCAAAGTTTTATTTTAAAGGCTACATACATGCACAACTTGCTAGCAGCTGAGTTCATCCTTACTGTCCCAGCCTTGCTGGGAATCTACAGCCCTTTGTACAGAAACACTCTCTCTCCTCTCCAAGTTTCATGGTAGGTATGGGCATGACTGGCAAGGAGAACAGGAGGGTTCAGAAGAAGAGAGATCATTAGGAGAAAAACCTTAACCTGCATTCCTTGCTCAGAGTTTTCCCACGGAAAAAGGAACAGCCAAATGCTCACAGATTTATGCAACTGCAGCTTAACTTTACTACTGCTGCAAATGGTAATGCTTACAGAAAGATCCAACCCTGTGGGGAAGTAGTGAGACAATGCACCAGAGGCCAGGCTGACAAAGAAGCTTCTGTTTCAACTTAGCTGCACACAGTGGCAAGTAAACAAAGGAATCAGGGAAGCCTGCTGGAAGTGCCTGACATATTAAGGTCATATAAGTTTTTTTTTAATTATAAAGAACCCAGCAAACACATATTAGGAGGGAATAAGCCAAGAAGACAGGTGCAGGGAGTAGGAAGAAGACAGCATGGATATGATGCTTAGACTTTTGGTCAGCTTTAAGTTATACTGCCAAGTTACGCAGTCAAGAGTGATGTTCTGCTAGTAGTTAGGGCAGGAAAAGCAGCACAGCCTTCTGTAGAAGTATGTATTGGGGAAATTCTACCAAAATAAAGCCACAGCACAAAGCAGCAACTTCCACTGAAAAGCAAGGAGGCAAGATGGGGTGTTGTAGGATTCCCAGAGAGTAACAAGGAATTGACTCTGGCACAGAATAGTTGGACAGCACAATATATTAAAAGCAACTAAAGCAGCAGAGATTTTGCAGAGCAAAGAGGCAGACAAGAAGATAAAGCCTGCAATGATTGGGAAATAATGCTAGAATTTGAAATAAGATTTCAGCAAGTGGTTTAAGAAGAATTAGAGTCTCTTGGAGTCAAAAAAGGGAAATTGTCCAATGGTAGTACACTCTGGTGAAGCCTAATAAGGCATGACTTGTTCAGTTCTCTGAAGAAAGTGGCTCTGCTGTGTGTGAGAACGAGGTTTTCAGTGCAACCCAGTGAAGGAAATGGGACAAAGGGGTCAAAAAGCATGCAGTAATCGACACTAGACCTACAAAGCTGTGTAAACAGGCAGGAGTGCAAAAATAGTTAAAGAGGGAAGAAGTGATGCCTCAGAAGAAGAGATCAGAAGAAAAGAAAAGCCGGTATTTGAGAAGCCACTCTATCGCTCCTGCTTTACACCAAAGGACTCTTTCCAATGGCAGCTCTGAAGGACTCCCCTCGCCACCACTGACACCCACTGACTGGGGAGCAACTTACCCAGGGGCCGTGCCCTATCGACAGCTTGAATGTCCATGAGGCCAGGCAGGTTTGCCCTCACCAAGATGACATTGGCACCAGTGTCCTTGTCAGCCCTGTGAATGCTGCGAGTTTGCCAGTCAGTCCAGTAGATGTAGGAGTCCAGCAAAGTGAGGCCATAGGGATGCTGCACTGGAGACAGCAGGGTGCGGCGGTTCGCGCCATTGAGATCCGCAGCCTCGATCCGCTACAGGAAGAAGTAGAACATCACCTCATACTCAAAACACTTCTCTTGCTAGCACTTGCTACTGTAGCAAGTGGGAAACAGCCACAGTCAGTGATGTTATTCAGGTTCACCCTCCCTCCATAGCCCATACTCTCAGAAAAGCTTACATTCCCCTTGCTCTTTTGACAAATTGCTCAAGAGCTTCAAAGCAGCCCCCAGGCTACCAAAGACCCAATGACAAAACAACACTGAAGAACAGAATCAGACCTCAGTGTGTGCATCAGCCCAGAGCAGCTGGGACCCAGCCTTATCCACTGCCAGTCCATTAGGCCAGCCCAAGTTGTTGCTGATCAACACCACTCGTCCAGAGCCATCCATCCCAGAGCGTTCCAGCTTGGCATTCTCACCCCAGTCCGTCCAGTACATATACCTGGGGAAAAGTCAGCAAGTATTATAGAAAAAGATATCAGAAGTCCTGTGTAATTCTTAGACAATCTCTTGATAACACTAACCCCATTTCATGGTATAAAGCTATTGCCCGAGGACTATCCAGGTTCTGCCAGACCAAGACTTTCCTCATGGAGCCATCGAGGTTGCCCACTTCAATCCGATTTGTTCCTGTATCTGTCCAATATATCTTCCTGCCAATAGCATCCACAGCCAGCCCATCTGTAGTCAACAGACCTGAGAAAATACAGAAACATTTTGGTCACTCCTTAGTCTCCCAATTTAGTCAGGAACTTCTAGTATTTCTCTTGTCCATCTTGCAGGGAACTGCTTTAGGCTTTGCTTGCCTTTCCACTAAAAAAAGTATCTTACCAGGGTATCAGAATCTCTCTTTTCATACTGCAGAGAAGCAAGAGGCTCTCAGATCAAAATCTCCCTCACCTGTAGTGATGATGTCCTCAAACTGTGAGCCATCAAGGGCAGCCCGACTGATTTTCCTCAGTGTGCTGTCTGACCAGTAAACCTTTCCTGGGTTGAAGAAGAAAGAGAAATCTGAAAAAGCCCAGAACAAAACCAAACCAAACCCCAACAACCAAACAGCGAAATCCTTAAAAAACAGATCCAGGTCTCTCACTACCTGCTACACCTTTCAAAATGGATCTGATTGTACAGGAATAATAACAGCATAAGATTATTAAGATAGAGTGATAACACAATGCAAACTTCCTTGTTCCAATTCTCCTCAAAATATGTAGGTCCTTTACACAAAGTCTGACCTTCACACAAGGACAAAGAACATCTAATACCATCAGCTAGTAGTAGAGTTCCACATCTGATTTTTCAAAATGAGACCGTCCACCTTACAGTGCAACAGTGTTTACTAACAACATCTAACACAGCATCAGATGTTTACTATACATGAACAACCAGAGTCTCAGCTCTACAGTCATAAAAGGCCTCAGCAGGAAGAACTTTCTTAAATCTAAAATGCACAGGAACCCCACTCAATATTGCAGGCAGTTTTTTTCTATATAGTTTGGGTCCTCTGCTTTCCTATAAGGATATTCCTTTCCCCACTGGAAACTAATTATTTGCAGCACATACAAGGAAAAAACCCAAAACCCACCCAAATCCACAGCATACAGCAAGATCTGTGCCTGGGTCTTTACTCAGACATTTAGATATGAAGTTACTTGTTGCATTTCAAACACAGTAGGGTACACTAGGAAGTTCAGACCTTCACGAGAATCCACTCCAATTGCAATCGTGTTCTTCATGGTGACATTGACTGAGACAACAACATCTGCAAAGTAGGGGATATCCAGAGAGACCATCCGGATGTCAGTCCTTCTGGCAAAGATCAGAAAGCTGGTCATTCCTGCAGAGTTGAAAACAGACAGATATTAGTGAGGAGGAAGTTCAGTCACCTGTAGGCATCATTTATCAAATATTCTAGAGGTTACATCCACTTCAGTGGAAAAGGGAAGTGTTTCAGGCAGATCTTGGCTTCTGGACAGTCTTTGTACAAAAGCTTTATTGAGCATCACTTAATGCTTCTTTACATCCAAGCTGAAAAGCAGTACACTCATAGAAGAGTTACTTCTGCTAATATGTGTGGGAAATGAAAGCTAGGAGTTACTTTTTTCCTGCTAAGGAGGAAAAGCGGATGTACCATGGCCTGAAGCCAAGTGCCTTCCACTGTCCTCAAAAAAGGGTTCACAGGAGAAGTGTATACAGACCTATTAAAGAATATAGCACCTTGTAGTTTAAGAATTCACCTCAATATTACAGCAAAAGTATGGGAAAAATGTGACATTTGGTTTACTTGTCCAACATCATTTTAAGAGAAATGTCTCCTTCATCAATCTATTTATCAGTAAGTTTCTCCATAGTAATTCCCACTCAATTTGAAGGTACAGGCACCAAATGGGTTTCTCAAGTGGTAAAGCAGGTAAGCACATAGAAGTGGAATTTGTTCTCTAACAAGGCAGAGGCAAAATGTATCAGTGATGCAAAACTGCAATGACGATCCTACAGAGAAGACTCACCCGGGGAGCAGGTCTTGCCATCAGATTGCAGGTTGATCCCCGTAGGGCAGGTACAGCTGTAACCTTTTGGAAGAGGTGCCAAAAGGCACAGGTGACTGCAGCCTCCATTGCTAACTTCACATGCGGTATGTACTATGGAAAAGAGGATGAGAAATCCATGAGCCAGTAACACCGGCACAAAAAAGGGATGCAACAGCTACAGAAATGCATTCTAGAATGCCCCCAAATACCAAGTAGAGAGTTGATTCTCATGCTTTCATATTCCACATAGACACTTAAGACAATGAGGGCTGACAGGTCAGCTCCTTGCAGAAAAGGTGTGCCACACAGCAGAGCTGGAGCAAGCTCTCTGCTCAGTGGGGCTTGGGGGTGAGCTCCGTACCTGGTGGCCTGTGCCGGTGGAAAACATGAATATCCATAAGATTCTCCAGATTGTCCTGCAGTGTTTCCCGAGACTGCCCAGTCCTCCTATCTGCGCTCTGGATACTTTTGGCCTGCCAGTCTGTCCAGTAGATTCTCTCGCCATAAAGAGTGAGTCCAAAGGGGTGAGGCAGATTGCTCCCAATCAGCACCTGCTCAGATTACCCCCAGCCCCCAAGAAATAATATTATATTGCATCTATATTAGAATACTTTAAAACATATATTATATATATATTTACTAATATATATATATAGTATATATAAGTAACTATGAAGTCACTAAAGGGAAGAGGCTTCCCTTGCTCCCTCTCAACTTCACAACATACAATCACAGCAAAAGGAGACTGATGATGCAACCTTAGCCCTCAAACTTCCTTCACACAGTCTGAAATTGAAAGAGAGCTTTTTTCTCCCAGTGAAAGCAGCACAGTACTTTGATTTATAAATTTCCATTGGAAAAAGAGGCAGGAGCCATGAGCACTTTGTATTCAGGCTCCCAGACGTGCTCCTCAAAGACATCTTCCTTACCTTCCTGTGGCTTCCATCCAGACTGGCATACTCAATGGTCTTCATGCCTGCGTCTGCCCAGTACAGGCACTGTGACTCGTAGTCAATGGCCAAGCCATTGGGCCATGTCAGGTTGGAGGAAATGATCACCAAGCGGTTTGAGGCATCCATCCCAGCACGTTCAATTTTTGGGTTAGCTCCCCAGTCAGTCCAGTACATGAACCTGAGAAGAACCAGACAGGAGTGAATGCCCACACTTCTTCACTGCCACTTCAGCCAGGTAGTGCTACAGAGAAGCACGGGAGCCTGGTGCCTTCAGGCCCTAGCAGGAAGAAGCATTAGACTGTTACTGTACTCATGTCCAGACTTCAGTTTTTGTAATGTACCTAAGATCATACTCAAATTTATATACCTTCAACTGGCCTAGTAGTACATAGGAAAAAGTTCAAGAAAATAGGTCGAGATCTGAAAACGAACTGATTATTTACCAAGCTCCACCACTAGCCCTTTACACTCTTGCTGCATTTGTCTTCCAGTAATCCACTCCAGAAAAGAATAGCAACACACTTCCATTCAAGATATTCAACGCTTCTAAAGCAATAACTGGCAAGCTTTTTCCTATCCACCCTATCCCCACCTCAACAAGGTCTGAGGACATCCTTCTGACTGAAACTCCAGTTGATAAGCAGGGAGCTTGAATACAAATTCAATGTACTTGTGAAAGAGAGAAATAGAAAACATCTAGATAGGTCCATTCTCAGTACTTTTTGTACCATATATTTATGATATGGTTTATCCCCAGGATAAACAAATGAAAACACCAGCCAGTACTGCAAGCTCCATAGCACAACAGGCAGTTATCTTGTTCCATTAGCATCTAAAATCATGTTTCTAGTTTCAGTTGTTAGCAGGTTGTAGAACAATGGCACCAGTAGAAAGAAAATTGAACAAAACCAAAAAACCGGAATATCTTTACACATGCAAGAATTGTTATGTCACCCCAGAAGAAAGAATCTCTTACCCTCCAACAGGGTCCACCACAATATCTCTAGGTCTGTCTAGGTTCTCCCAGATTAGAACAGTTCTCATGGTCCCGTCTGTGTTAGAGACCTCTATCCGATCTGTTCCTACAGAAGTTGAGAGAGAAAATGAGAGAGATCAAATTGGAATTGCAAGAGCTAAGGCAAAAAAACCTCCATTACAATTCCTTATATTCTTCCCCTATATCCATCACTGTTCTTAGCTGGAAGATAGGCAAGAAGTGGGGCTTAAAGTGTCACTTTCCATCCTCTCAAGTCACCTTTGTGGCTGTCACTGATGTGGAGTCCTGTATGAATATAAACCACCTCTTACCTAAGCCCCCAAGCCATGAGACAACACCTAGGAAAAAATAATCTGCCTTACATCCCTCTCAACTATGACTTTCCAGCAGGGAACATGCTCCAAATATTATCTGCTGCACCCCAAGATACACTGCTGGAAGATACATAAACGCACACAATCACAAGCTCTGCAGCAAGGCAACAGTGATTAATCTTTTTAAAGAATTATTAGTGGGAATACTGCAAAGAGAATTAAACTAAGGGTTGTGCCTCAATTCACACTCATTTAGAAGCACATGACATTAAACTCCATCTTTTCACTACACAGAAATAGACAAACTTGGAATCAGACAGACAGAAGTACCCAGTGGATTTTCAGTTTCCATGACTAATAAGGAAGACAGAAACCTATATAAAGCAGAGGATCACAGTACCTGCATCAGTCCAGTATAGTTTGTTGGTGACCCAGTCAATTGCCAGTCCAGCTGGACTTTCCAGGCTAGTGTCCACCACAACCTAAATGAAAACAAAAAGAAAAAACGTTAGTGAAATTAGACCTTTAGAGAAAGTACTTGCCCAGTGCACTACCTATTCACAAGCAATGTTAACTTTTAAAAGGCAAAAGCCTGAGCAGAGTAACACCACACAAGAGAGGGCATTACGGACTTTGAAATCCAAATAAGGCTTTTATTTAGAGAAACATCTATTTGTTATGCCTGTTCAAAATGCAAATCCAAATTTTGAACACTGTTTTCCTCATTTATAGTATCATCAACCTAGGAGTGTGTGCAAAAAACATTCCCAAAGAGCATTACTCTTGTTCCAAATGTAGAACATAACAGAGGATTTAATACTGTTTCCTTTCAGATTTTAGGGCTACAGCAAAGGAATTGACCACAGCCCACAAATCACCATGCTTTATGTCTCCATTCAAGGTTTTTCATACACCCAGCTTGTTTATGAAGTGTCTAGTAATCTCTTTAGTTTGCCAGAACTAGGCAATCTCATGTACAGAAGATCCACCATGAACTGCAGTGCCCTAAGAGGCCAGTGTACCCCAGTGGCTTCAAATCTGATGCTCAAGGAGTCTCCTGGCCAGATGACCTCCACACATAGTGAACACTGTACCTCCTGGTTTGATCCATCCCATTTTGCTCGGCTGATTGAGTCAGTGCTAACGTCTGTCCAGTAGACATAGTCATCCTTTGAGTCCCAATCTAGAGCCACAGCACTGCGAACATCAGCAAGGGGGATGACATCATCTGACAGGTCATCTGTGTCAAAGCTGATCCGACGGATGTCCATCCTTCGGGCAAAAAGCAGGAACTTGTCAAGACCTGATCAAAGGTCGAAAGGTCTTCTTTTAATTTCTCTAAGTTCAACAATACAGTGACAGACAGACAAGTCCCTACTACATCTACAACCTACATCATGTCTCACTGCCAAGTCTTTGGTTTTTTATTTTTTACTGGAAGCAAAATATCACTGGGAGAGGATAGGCAAGGGGGGGTCAGAGTGGTTGTGAGCTCTCTCCTGGGGTGTAACCTATGTGGAGGGAACAAGTCCAACCATATTCTTCAAAGGATGGCACAGACGTCCCTCCAAACCAAATGCTACTTAAAAATAGCTCTTGAGAATCTGGGAGATAGTTGGTCTAATTCTTTCACATGGTTGCAAACTAGGAGAAATGTGACAACAGTGAGGACTGAATTTTTTGTTCCTCATTGACACAGCCATTATGGGAATTTTAGGGAGACAATCAGCTGTGAAGGGTAGCATGGCACCAATAACAGCCTTGAAATAAGGACCAAAGGTGGAATTTCTATTCCCACTCATGAAGTCTAGTGAAGGCAGTGAGAATACACAACAGGCGAATGCATCAAAAAGGTGAAGCATCCTCTGGCAGAACCCTTAATACTTCTAACTCAGTCTACCCAGCTGCATCTCCTCAGAAGCAAAGGCTGCTGATGTTTAATCCCACTGCCAACCCTCTGCCACCCACTGAACATCTGAGCATGTGGTCCCACCTCACTTACTCTGGGCACAGGCATGGCTGCTGGTCTTGCGGAAGCCGGTGGGGCAGGCGCAGGTGTAATCCTTGCTGCTCGGCAGGCAGAGGTGAGTGCAGCCTCCGTTGTTGTCCCCACAACGGTTTCTCCCTGCTCAAGTAGCCAAAGACAAAAGCAACCACACATAAAGCAAAGAGTAAAGAAAGGAGAAAAAAGCACTAGCTGAGCTGTCAAGACCACATGGATATAACTTCTCTACCCAGAAGTTAATTGAAAATAAGGAAATTTATAAACTAAAACACTAACTCCATTTTTATGGCTCAGTTTTAAAATGAACATTTAGCTACATTCATTTCTGGAGCAGATAATGGCAATTGAAGAGGAATAAGGAAGGTGTCAGTCATGATGATGCCCACTTATGATTTTTTCCCCCATCCCAAAACAGCTCTTGCATAAACAAGCCCCACAGATTTTCTACTGAAAGGCCTCCACCCCCGCTGTCAGCAGGGGGAGCTGCGGTAACACCCAACTCCGAGGTACCGGGCCGAGCGAACTCAACACGAGGGCGGTAGAGCAAGTTCTGCCACAGCCCCGGGCACAGGCAGGGATGTGTCCACATGCTGGGTTCAGGCTGTCATCCGCCGGCTTTACAGGGAGTGGGTGGCTCCCGGTCTTCTACTGGTTCAAGTGAGTCTCTACCCGCTCTGCAGTTACCTGCTGGCTGACGCTGGGGATGCAGCGTGTGGATGTCCATAGGGAAGTGCAGTTTGTTGCGGATGATCTCCTGGTTCTTGCCTGTGAATTTGTTGGCACTGTTGATGCTCTTGGTGTGCCAGTCTGTCCAGTACAGACTGTCCTCAAACACAGTGATAGCAAACGGGTGTGGAAGCCCTGCAACAGACATCCAATAGAGGGATGGTTAGCCCAGGTCTAACACGACTTGGGCTAGCGGGGAGACAAAGGAAAGCTCTTTCCACTGCCCCTTAGGCTTCACCACAGTCAACCTGCTCAAATACGCTTTACACTAATTTAACAGACAATTCCTCTCTGCTGTCCTATAATCAAAGACAGAATGTCAGGGGGCTGGAATGGACCTTAAAGATCATCTAGTCCCATGCCTCCACCTTAGTCAGGGACCTCCCACTAGACCAAGTTGCTTGAGGCCTTATCCAACCTGGCTTTGAACACTACCAGGGTTGGGGCACTCACAACCTCCCTGGGCAACCTGTTCCGCAATCTAACCACCCTCGCAGTAAAAAATTTCTTCCTGATATTGAACCTGAATTTCCTCTCTTTTAATTTGTATCCAGTACTCATTGTCCTAGCACTACAGTTCCTGATGAAGAATCTCTCTCCTGCCTCCTGGTAGGTTCCCTTCAGATACTGAACGGTTAAAATCAAGTCTCCACACAACCTTCTCCGCTCCAGGCTGAACAGCACCCAACTTTCTTTTCAGCCTATCTCTTTAGGGGAGTGCACCAGTCCTCTTATCAACTTCATGGCCCTCCTCTAGACTTCCTCCAACAGTTCCATGTCCTCCTTATGTTGGGAGCCCTAGAGCACTCCAGGAGGAGTCTATCAAGAGCAGAATCACCTCCCTCAATCTGCTGGCCATGCTGCTTTTGACGCAGCCACTGATGACTGGATAGCAAACTCCATCCTGCAGTGGTGACAGAATTCATTCCACAGTGAAAGGCGACAAGCACAGATGCAAGAGCCAGTGTCTCAAACTCAGATCAGCACTGTGCTACTCTGTGGTCTTTATTGCAGAAAGCCTGTTACTCACCTTGGCTAATAACAGCCTTCCTATTGCGTCCATCGAGGTCAGCCCTCTCAATGACATGATGTTTGGCATCCACCCAGTACATTCGGTGTCCTGCATAGTCAATGGTCAGTCCATTGGGCCAGAAGAGGTGTGTATCCGCAATGATGCGCCGGTTAGAGCCGTCCATGTTGGAATACTCAATACGGGGAGTGTTGCCCCAGTCAGTCCAGTAGATAGTACTGGAGGAGGCAGGGAGAAACAGCTAGAAAACTTATGGCCCACATACTGCACCCAACATCACTCCCTATCAGGGCAAAATACTATCAGTCCTGTGACCTCGAGCATAAGACTGGATCACAGCCATGGAAGAAGTGAAAAGTAACACCCAGCCTGCTGAAAACTGAAGGGTCCAGAGCAGGATTAAAGCTTGGAAGGCTCCCAGCATTGCCAGGTTCCCTAAACTGTCAGTGCCAGCTGAAGTCTTGAGCCCAGAGGTAACCTTTGTGACCTAGAATGGGGTTTTCAATGTTCAACAAGAAGCATGTACATGGAGAGCTCAGTGAGTTTTCACCCGGTTTCCCATGTTTTCACTCACCCCTCCATAGGATGCAGGGCAATTGCTCGGGGCTTCTCCAGGTTCTGCCACAAAAGCACTTTCCTGTGAGTGCCATCCAAGTTTGCTACTTCAATTCGAGATGTCCCAGAGTCCGTCCAGTATAACTTGTCATGGATCCAATCAATAGCAAGTCCACCTATGTCCAAGAGAAAATTAAGTGCAGAATGAAACCATACATCTGCACAGAAAAATAGTTCCCCTTCCCTGTCCACCTTAGAAGAGGCCCAGTTTCTTCTCCTGCCAGCCAAGATTAACTCCAGGAGGACACTCACCTCACACCCATTCCATCCAACCCACACCCTTGCTCAGGGAGATGCACTTCGTTCTTCATTCTGAATGCTGGGTCCCCATTTTTTTCCCCTCGCTAACTCTAGGCTATTGCCTTTTTTGTGATGACGTACCTGGGCTCTCCAGCCCTGTGGAAACCACCTCTTCCACATTGCTACCATTCAGGTTGGCCCTCATGATGCGATCAAGCGTGACATCAGACCAGAACACCAGCTCCTTGCTGTGGTGGAAGTCAAGGGCAATGGCATTTTCCAGGTTGTTCAAGAGCAGTGTATACTCTGAGCGATGAGGCAACACTTGTCGGATATCAATTCGATTGGCGAAGAGCAGCACCGGCTCTGGCCCTAAGAATATATAGGAAGATGGTAGTAGAGTATTTGACAGCATTTGACTGGACCAACTGGACTGTCCCTCTGCACCAAGTCCCAGAACACAGTTTTGCAGGACTGCCAGTAGAAATCAACCCCCAACTGCAGAGCACTTCAGAGAGCTGTTTTTACATCCTCTATACAGAGTCCTAACTTGAAGATGAGCAGTTTTAAACCTTCTGGCAAACATTAACTCAGCAAGAAGAGATCATTCCAGGTCCCACTTAAGCCTACCTCACCTCAGCCTCTGAAACCGTATCACTAGACAGCCACTTGGCAGCTGGACTATAGTTTCTTTTTCCTATGTCCATTTCCTAGCCATGCTGACACACATGCTCTACTACACTTTCTACGACAGAGAGAGCACAGTTGAAATATGCCTCAGCCAAATATAAACTCAGCAGGCACCGCAAAAAAACCCCAAACAAAATATCAACATCCTTTATGGATTTCACTAGGGGAATTCCTAATGAATTCTAAAGTCTAAGTGGAATTCCTAATTCCTCAGCTCCTGCATTAGAGGAGGAATAAAGTTAAAGAAGTGTATAGACATCCTTTAAAAAATGCAGCAGATGACCATACAGCAGCCATTCACAGAATTCAGGATTGGTGACCAGCATCAAGGGTCAAACCACAAGGAGGTGTGATACATCCTCACTCACTGGAAAGACTAAGACACTTCCAGAACAGAGACAGAAAGCTCATTTTGTCTCAGGTTCTGAGTCACAAGGAATGACAAAAGACTAGGAAGAGAAGGCAAGCGCTGTCTCCCTGACAGGGACAGGAGACAGTGTAATACCTCTCTCCATGGTCAAAATCCCACAACATTTTCAAAAGCATTTATTAACAATGTAGGCATATCAAATACTAAGCCAGTTATTTCCTTTCCTTCACATGTTCATTTGGTGCACAAAGGTGCCAGTGAAGAACTAGAGACGTTCTATGAGAACTGGAGGAACAGACGCACACCAGTTGTGTTGTTAGGTTGAACTCCCCTTTACCTAGAGCTTTGCAGCTACGTTTGTCAGGTCTCAGCTCGTAGCCTTGCTCACACCAGCACTGGAAGCCTCCTTCACTGTTGGTACAGCCTTGGCTGCAGTAGCCTTCCTCAGCACACTCATTCACATCTGCATGTTACAGAGAAAAGTTACCGTTAGATAGATCATCACCAAACCCAACAGTCTCACTGATACATTGCACCTGCTTTCATAGTCTGATTTTCACCCTGTCACAGCCACCAACTTCAAGCATACCAAAGCAGCAGGGAGGAGGCTACTGTTCCAAAAACCCACCTTGGCATGATCGGCCATCTTCCAGGAGCCTGTAACCTGTGTGGCAAGTGCATTGCACCATCCCTCGTACCATCTGGCACTTCTGAGCACAGCCACCATTGTTGACATTGCAATTCTCCTCCCCTGTTCGTGGACCTGCAGAAGAAACATGTGAAGATAACTGAGCTGAAACCACAAGGCAGCTGCTCTTGCCTTCAGCTGTTAGGCAGCAGTTGCCCTTCAAAGCAGGCTGAAAAAGAGGGGAAGGACACAAGCTGTGAGGGAAGCTTCCTCTCTGCAGTCAGAGCTCTCCTCTGCAGGCCACAACTAAACAGAACAACAGAGCTCAGATTAACTTGTTTTTAGGATTCAGTGTCTCTGCAGACAAGTGATGATACGAGATCATAATCTTTTCCCCATTACTCCTCATGTGCAGCCTTGAATTGGCAAAACCCACAAGGTTTTTTCCTCAATCTTTAACTCTCTCCCATTATCACAGCTCAGGCTTTCTTTCCTACACATATCCTTCAGTAACACCAGATAGATTCCCACACATTACTGGGCCTCCATTTATGTTCAAGACAGAACTTGTGGGGACTTACGGCAGTTTTGATGTGGGCTCTCATCACTGCCATCTCCACAATCATTTGCTCCATTGCACAGCTTCCTCTGGCCAATACAACGCCCGTTCTCACACAGGAACTGGTCTGGGGCACACTGAGGGGTGCCTGCAATAGAAGAAGAGAAAAATAGAACAGCTTACTGATGGACTGATGGAACAATAGTCATGGTGAAGAAAAGAATACAGAACATTTTCTAAGATTTGTTACAAACTTTTCATATGAGCACAAATCCATGACTTCCTCTTTTTTCAGTTCAGCTCATCTAGCACTCTGTACTGCTCCACGTATTTTTATGCTGATTTGGAGGCCTGCAAACTCTCCTCCAATCTGAATCCATTGTTGCTTTACTGTGAAGTTCATCTAACTAGTTTGTCTTAGAATGACTGGAAGGTCCTGGCTTAGCTACCTTTGGTACCAGAATCCACAGCCCTACTCAGCATGTGCAAAGGAGGAGTCAATTCCTCAGTTTAATAATCTGATCTGTCACACCAGCGCAGCCACGGATCTTAAGCCTGCCTAGGAAGAACATCTTGTCTAGCCCTAACTACACTTTGATGGACTTGGAATGAGATTTACATGCATCCCTGAAATCTGAGCTCAGGCAACAGGATTTCACATGACCTACATGCTTCAACTTCTGCTATTGGCAAGGAGGCTGTACAGAATTCTTGTAAGCAAAGTAATACTGTTTGTAGGGACTTTGCCAATCTGATTGTTTCTTCAGCAATAACTGCACTGTCCTGTTGCCTCTTACTTCTTGTACCTCTTAAGGTGACTTGATTAGCAGTCCCTAAATCATCACCCTTTGATAATCTTACAAAGGTAACAGGACAATACAGTCACCAGCAGAGAAACAATCAGATTGGCAGACTGCCTGTAAGCAGTGTGGAAAACGGTAGTTGTGAGATTAACAAGTACAGTTAAGAACTACAGACACACCAAGTGGGAACATAAAACCAAACCACATGCAGATTCACTTTTCAGAGCACAAGAATACTTTATATGAAGGATTCTGAAACTTGGACTTCATTTGTCATATTGAACATAAAGATCCTTACACCAGCTGACTGCCTAGTATTTTAGGAATCTTCTCTATGGCCAATAAAAATATAACTCTGCACTAAAACCAAGAGGATTTTAACTCTTGCTACAGACATTGGGACAACACACCATGTCACTTAGACGAGCCAGTACAAATCCTGCTTGGAAAACCCAGTTTCATTTTCACCATAGACCTTTCACTCTCACCACAAACCTAATGTAGAGCAGTACAACTGACCTTACAGTAACAATATCTTGTGTTTGGTTTGATGTGGAAATAGCGAGTTTCAGTGGCTCTGGAGGTTTGACTTGGCTTCTAGGTGGCAATTGTTCTTTCAGTACCTCTAAATACCTTTGTTATCAGGATGAGGACACAGGGTTACTAGCTTGTCTTTAAGTACAATTGCTTTTTCCAGTACCACCACACTGATGCTCAAAACAGCTGACCAATGGAGAGCAGCTGCTCTCAAATGACTATGAAGTGTGCCTCTCCAGGTCATATGAGCTCAGCTGTCCTTGTAAAACACCCACTCTCCACTCCTCAACAGCCCCGAAACAAGAGGTACAGTTTCACAAATCCATTTTGTCACCCATAAAACCACTGCTCAGAATACACTGATCCAGAAGGATTGATACACATAGCTGGGCTCCACTCACTAGGATGAATTCATGAAGCAGTACACTATATTCCTCAACAAAGCCTATAGGCATCCTGAAGGGTTTAAGGAAAAGAGAAGATTCCAGACATTCCTTGAATCCTACCAAAACACTAGGGTGTGTTGAAACCTTCCTTCTCTCCATAACTACTATCATACAAAAGCATAGCAATATGCAAAATGAATACTAGAAAGAGTAATTCCTGAGCAAGTATCTAAGAGAGAAGCTGACACCCTTAATCTTGTAAAACAAAGGCTTTATTCTTCTCTTCCACTAAATGTCCTTTTTGATTCCACTGCCTGCTAGAATTGTTCAGCCATTTCACAATGCAACACGAAAGCTATCCAGAATTACCTAGACGGCATAAATTAACATAGCCGGTGTGACAAAAGTAGTAACTTGGCACATTATTGATGTTTCCAAGTCTGAATGGAATTGTCCCAGAGCTCTGTGGTAATTCACAGTGTAGGGACAAGATAGGAGGATACTTGACCAGAAAACACCTTCACCTAAGTTAGTTTAAGCATGCAGACCTGCACAGGTTGGAAAGCATATAAGACAGCCTACAGATCCCATTATTCTCTGGGAAGGACAGAGACTCTAGGCTGGACTCACTGAAGCTATCCAAAACAGACTTCACTACCTATTACCTTCAGAATGGAAACATTAGCTACTAAGCAGCAAGGCAGCAGGTCAAACCTGTGTTCTCACAGTTCTCCTCATCACTGTTGTCAGAGCAGTCATCTTCCCCATCACAACGCCAGGAGAGACGGACACATCGTCCCGACTTACAGCGGAACTGGTCAGCTGTGCACATAGACGTAGCTGAGGGTCCAAAAAAGGAGTATTAGGTGAGCAAGAAGGATCAGAAGACACCCAATTCCAAAGCTAACTATCCCAAACACTCTTTTGCCTCCACAGAAATTGAATGTTTTCACCAGTTCCCAGCACTCACTGCAGTTCCTCTCATCTGACTGGTCATCACAGTCGAAGTCTCCATCACATCTCCAGCCAGCATTAATGCACAAGCCACTGTTGCACATGAACTCTCCAGAGCGACAAGGCTGGTGAGATGCTGCAGAGATGACAAAACACAAAAAGAGCAAACTCAGACCAGTGTAAAACCCCCAAAGCTCCTCAGTACCACCCTTACCCTCCATCATTAAGGAACTTGGTCCTGAATAGGTTTCTCCTGGAAACTGTTGTAATTCTTGTAAGCAGAAGTGCGCTGACCACACAGTTCTCATCACTATTCTCACTTTGCAGAGTTAAACAAAACCCCTAATAGTGAAGAAGCCATCTTACATGTTAACAATTAGATTGCCATCTACACTGTAAGCCCTTCTCAAGCCAATGCAAAATCCATTTAGGTTTGCAACTCTGATGCTCAGACATCACCCTGTACTAACTTACAGCAGTCAGATTCATCAGACCAGTCCCCGCAGTCATCATCACCATCACAGTGGTAGATGTCCAAGATGCAGCGTCCATATGCACACTGGAACTCCTCCAAGCTGCAGGTGGCAGCTGGAACATCTGATGCTAACAAGGGAATCAAAAGAAAATGTGTGAGGTGACAAGGTTCAGTTCAGTTTAGAAGCAACCTTCTCAGTCCTATAATGAGTTGGCAAGTATTCAGTGGAAAGGGGTTGGAAATTACTAGCCATTGCTGC
Source organism: Rhipidura dahli (assembly GCA_013399225.1). Taxonomy (NCBI): domain Eukaryota; kingdom Metazoa; phylum Chordata; class Aves; order Passeriformes; family Rhipiduridae; genus Rhipidura; species Rhipidura dahli. The sequence continues at coordinate 1,370,902 of VXAC01003621.1, forward strand.
ATAGCTCTGCACAATTTGTATTACTGAGAGGAATGCTGGTTTTGCTTCACTGAAAACCAGGTTAAACCTATATATAAAGACATTCATGCAGACAATCCAGTAAATACAATTTAAAAAGAAATTTACATAGGATATTAGGCTATAAAGACTGAACTTTCCAAGAGTTAAACTCTAGAGAAGCAAAAAGCTATGAAGGAAGAACTGATGGGAAAGCCTCAAAAAGAATCCAAGAGTTTCACATTCCATCTTATCCTTGAAACATTGTGTCTTAGGGGCCAGAAAGTCTTTAAATTGTTTAATAAATCTGAAAAAAGCTAGATAGAAAAACCGATGGAAAACTAAAGAAACCCTTAGGAACAGCTCCATATTAAGGACTGAGGCATGTCAGAATGCAAGGTTAAATTAAGGAGTGATGCCTTTAAAATTTTAAGAAAAATAAGCACTTGAAGACCAAAGGAAGCAAGAAAGCAGCAGGGTGTCCAGGCCAGCACCTGACCTTTGAGGATTTCCCCCCCCCTTTTCTCTCAAGCTCTTGCCAAAACAACCATGCCTATTTAGTAAGGAGCACTGCCAGAGAGATGACCCTGGGCAAAGCCAAACAAACAAATGGTCAAGGATTTGCCTACTCTCTCTGTTCAACAGTACACTAAGTAGGAAGGCAGGAAAAATATTTTGAGTCCCACAACAGAATTTGACACCTCATACTGTCTGAAGAATACCCTGTATGTTTCAGGTATACGAGTCTCCCAACTGAGGAGTTCTGAATATAAACCTATTAAACAAAACAGAAAAAGACTGAAAAGAAAGAGTAGCCTGGGAAGTGAACTACACCTGCCTCTCCAACCTGAAGTAATGGGCCCAGCCTGAAGGCATGAACTAAGAGCTTAATTCAGTGAGTGTCCAGTGGCTGGATATGAAAACATGTGTTAATGTGTCCCTCACGGAAGGAGCCTGAATGTTTTGGTTTCCTTGAGAAAATGAAGTCAGTGACTTAAATTATCACGTTGTGTGATTCAATTATAACATGCACACTCCCAAAAGAAACAAAAAATAACCCTGAAAAAAAGAAGAGTGTAGTCCCACCTCATCCCAGATGAATAACAAACATGACTGCAGATAAGGAAAAGATGACAACCACATGGATGAAGGTAAGAGAACAGGAGGTAGCCAAAGTGAGTTTCTTAGCAAGTTACTTAGAATGTCTTATAGAGACAACTGCCAGCCAGGACTGAAATAGCATTCCAGCTCAGGAAGCAGGGACCCCACTTCTGGTGTCCTCCACTCCCAAAGGAGGCAAAGCTGGAATATCTCTCTTTCCTTCCTGAGGGTGTATTCATGGCCTTCGGTGAAGTGACAGGCAAGGGAACGAGAAAGGCAGAGAGCAAAAGGAGAGGGAGAGAGGCTGGCTTCCTCTTAGTCCTTTCCTGGCTTAGAAATGTTTGCAGCCCCTGGCTTTCTGCCAACTCTCATTATCTGGAGAGATAAAAGACAACTCCCCCATGCATCTACTCCCCCTGCCCTTCAGGAGCTGGCGGCCCTCATCCCCCTCCCAGAGCCTTTTGAAGTTTCCTGCTATCTAGAACAAATTCTGCAAAATGCCTTTGAGAGCAGGGTGGGGGAAGGGACTATTGCAAGTTCCAGAGACATGGACAGTGCTCACAGACACAGGAGAGAGGCAGAGTGCCTTAGAAAGGGACACAAATTCCTGTCCCACTTGCTGCAAGCCTGTGAAGGCAGAGAAGGAAACAACTGTTGTGGGTTCTCATGCCCCAGCCCCACCCCTCCCTTCAGCATCCATCACTTTTTGGGCAACATCCTGCAAAAAACAATTAAGTGAAAAGAGACTGGGCAGGCAGGAGGTGTCTTCAGTGTGCAGTACCTGAGGGTGCTTTCAATAAACAGAGTACCCCTCCACTTCCACAATTTCACTTAGGAATCAGACGAGAGGAAAAAGAAGGGAATAGTATTCCTGCCTTCCAGCTGCCCTTCAACTTCTCCAGTTTTATAGACAGCTATATTCAGTTAAGCATAAACCTCCTGCTCTGACTCAAGGTCACAGCTATGGGAAGGAACAGAGAAGCAGCAAGGCACAGATGAAGTATGCCTGTGAGGTAACACAAGGAAGACACCATTCTTTTGTGCCCTCTGGGGTAGGCAGCAGAAGGCAGCATAGCTGCCAGTACAGGCAGGACTAACTTGTTTTTGATCTCTGCTACAGAAAACATGCCAAAACCCAAGGCAAGAGCAGGTCCAAAGAGCTATTTCCTGTGATTACAAAGGAAAGCACTTACGGCAGTTCTCTTCATCTGAGCCATCCTTGCAGTCCGTGTCCCCATCACAGAACCAGTGCTCAGCTATGCAGCTGCCGTCACTGCATCGGAACTCCTTCTCTGAGCACTTTCTCATATCTGCAGAGACAGCAATGCACACAAAGCCTTGGCTTTTTCCAGGGTACCCAGGAAAACACCACACCATGCTCAAGAAGCTCCAAGGGCACCCACAAACAAGACTGCTCATTAAACCATACATATCCGTGTCAGGCAGGGCTTGAGCAAAACCATCATTGTTCATTGAACTGACACAGAGTGCTGCATTCAACAGGAATCCAAAGGGACTTCAAAATGGCATGTCAAGGAATGAAAGGTCTCAAGGGATTTTTTTTGTCTGGCAGGTAAGACACACAGCCCAAGAAATTAAGCAGCCCTTGGAATGGAATATCCCACAAGTTCAGCCCACAAAAGCCAGATGGAAGCCTTAGCCATGTTCAGGGGATCCTAGAACTGCACAGGCTGGACTCTGCACAACTCCTTTCAAAGTACTGTGAGGGCAGTATTTACATTACTCACCACACTGCTCATCACTGTTGTCCCCACAGTCATTGTCACCATCACAGTGCCATAGGCTGCGAATGCAGTATCCATTCTGACATGAGAACTCATCTTCCTCACACTCCCTTGGAGCTGCAGGGACACAACAGGGAAAAGGTGAAGGCCAGGCAAGAAGACTTAGCTTGCAGAACACCAAATGTGTGATGTTACAAATCAATCAACATCATCCTCCACGGACGCAGTGATGCTGGAGAGCTGAGTGCCCTAACAAATACCAGGAGAGCTACTGGGAGATTTCTTGTGTGTCTCTTTTCCACTCTGTTCCACACCAACAGTACAGCAGGCTCTAAAACTTGAGAACACAGGTAGTAGGAAGGAAGTAGCTGGAACAGAGAGATGAAGCCACCCATCCTATGCTGGTATGTATTCGAGGACAGCCCCAAGCTAGACTCAAGATAACCCTGCACAGAAAAAAGGTACTCCACACCTTTTTAAAAATGAATTATTAGTCCCTATCATTATCTAACAAATAACTGCTAGTAGTGTTGTATTTCCACCTTTTCACAATAATGCCAAAACTGTCTTCAAAGCAAAGGGCATGTTCACTGAAGAGGGAGAGAGAAGATATGAACTTCCTCTTCTAAACACCTCAGTATTTGCAGCCTCATTCCACTCTCTTTGCCAGTCTCCTAAGGAAGCTTGTCTGCAGACCAGTAAGGAAAGGGATTGCAAATTTAGCACCCGAGGACTTCAGCCCAACAGAAAGCCTCCTATGGTTACTGCTAGTCTGAATAACCCCCAAGGAATCTCTCATGCACAGAATCTTGCCTTTCTCCTTTCATTAGTCTCCAAATCTTTTGATCACACCCTTCACTGTTGCCTTAGATATGAGGGCATTTCAACCTTTTATGAAAAACTGAAAACCAAACAGACCCAGACCTACATACCTTTTCCTTCACAAATATATTTGAATAGACTGGAAAACTGAGCTTAGTCCTGCATTCCAGAGCATCACACATGATGTCAATCCCTGAACTTTGCTTCCCAGTCCTTTGCCCAAAAAGGCAGGCTAGGATGAGGGATATACTAATCAGAAAGTGAACTCATTTCCATGAATTTAGTGGACATCAAATACTTTACAGTCAAGAGCTTTACTTCCACATTTCTGAGATGGGGTTCCTCTGTCAGAGTCACTCTGGAGCACCATTCACACAACTCTGTGTAGGCAATATCCCTACAGCACCTCCCTCTCCTCAAGGAGCGCTGTTTGAAGGGACAGGATGCTGGTGACAGCCCAGCACTGCAGAAAAGTCAGACAGTGGAACCTGAGGCCACAGGAAGTCAGCCAGACAGGCAGTTCAGTAGGATTTGGCAGGGGTTAGGTGTTTCCACTAACAGGGGAGGGCATGAAGAGCTCAGCCTGGGGAAGTGCTTCATGGGACATTAACTAGCAAGGCTGCAGGGCATAAACGGCTCTACAGCTGGATGGAGAAGCATACCCTCCCCCGAGACAGGCAGCTGAACAGCAAGCCAGGGGCCAAGGCAGCAGGGCTTACAGGTACACATCTCTGTCAGAGGCAGAATATAGCTTATTACAAGCCAGAGGGCCAATACAGTGGATGGACTCTTACATTCCTGTAATAAAAAAGGTCAGCTTTTCCCAGGCATAGCAGGCAGGCACTGCACCCACCCTCTTCCCTCAGACAGGTGACTTACGACAGTCCTGCTCATCAGAATCATCCTCGCAGTCATTGTCTCCATCGCAGACCCAAGACCGCCGGATACATTTTCCATTGTCGCAGTGAAAATCCAAGGGGGAGCAAGTAGGCAGCACTGAAAGAGCAAAGAAACACCTCATGGAGCTGCAGCCAGCTTCCTTCCTGAAAACAAAGTTCCTTCCCTCCTGAGGACGCAGAGCTACATCTCTTAGAAACAGAAGAAAAAATTCCAAGTCATCAGGAAGAGTTGTTCCTCAGATGGGGGACAGGATAGGTCTGTAGCTTGGCAGTGTCTCTTCCCCAGAGAAATACTGACCTTTCCACAATAAAGTAGCTGTCACAACTCCCCCACTGAGTTCCTTTTTCCTCTTTTATCCTTGAGCCTGCTGTCCTCCCGTCACTGCACTTGTTTTATAACAAGCAATATTAAACTATCAACATCTTTCCTGCATGCTTCCCAATGCAGTCCATCCTGTTTCTATGACACAGCAAGTTCCTAAGAGTGAGAACTATCAGAACAATGTTTTGGGGAACGGGACTTGACAAAGTAACATGCTACAGTGTGTTTCAGCATGGGGACTCTGTCAAGTTTTTTGTCTAAGAAATCTGCAAGGAGAAGCTTGGAGGCAGGAATCCACTGCTGGGGATAATTTGTTATACCTCAGGTGTGGACAACAGAGTCCAAACCTTGCTCAAGGTTTCCATCCAGAAAGAATGAAAGGAGAGGACAGACATGGGATGACACTCGCCTCCACAGGAGTCTGTTTGCAATGGAGTGGAACCACAAATCCACGGTGTTTGAAAAGGCCTGGAGCCACAAAGCTGGAATTTGAGGGGGAGCACCAGCCCTGTTCTTTCCCCTACAGATGAGAGGAACACTCAACCCAGAGAGGTTCATGCTTTTAAGTGCTGCCAGCTGTGGTAGGCAAGGGGCTGCAGAAGACTGTTTCTGACAGGTGTGTTCTCTGAAGAATGGCATTCGCTCAGCAGTGTGAAGGGGCGAGGGCTAGAAAGGCTACTGCCTGAAACCCTTTCATCCCAGCCCAGCTTGCCGACAGCACTTCCCATCTGTCACCAGGCAGGCCAGCCCCTTTTCTGCTATGCTGCTACTCCTTTTCCTGCCAACACCATCCTGGAGGTGGGAGTGAGAGCAGAGGGAGGTGGGTAAAAAAGGAAGGTGAAGACAGCAGCCACACACAAAAGGAGGATGATTTAATAAGGAGAACAAATAGGCACATTTTCAGCTTTTCCAGCTTTCTCAACCCTCTGTTTCCCCTTGGCCCAGGACTGCTGCCAGCGTCCTGCTAAAGAAGCATGGATTGTACATACTAAATCATTCACTGCTCTCCATAACAAGTCCTCCAACAATTCTCACCATGGGCCGGTCCTAAAAGCCCCCCTCTGTAAGAATACATTAGGGCAGATAAATTCAGACTTTCTCTAACATCCATTTTTCTAACTACAAATTTGGATAATCTTCTCAGCTGTTCCTGCTGTGTGGCAGGCATTTCTGTATCTGAGGATATCACTGCAGATGTAGCTGCTCTCAACATTTAAAGAATAGGGCATTGGCTTTTAGGAAAAGGTCCCTCCCATCATGTCCAGGCTATCCCATGCAGTTATCTATCCATGTCATATCCAGCTACTTCTAGGCCCCAGAGGGGTATGAAGGAGAGAGAAGCACAAAAATCTGTATTTTCCCTCTACAGGTTTGACGGCACCCTGGTTTTCCAATAGCTGACCCCTTTCTTTACATTGTACTTTTTCTTTTCCCTGTGCTGTGGCAGCAAAAAGAAGGAGTTTCCTCTTCTTCCTCAGGGCAGGTAGAAATAGAAAATTCTCCACCTTCCAAACTCTGTTTCCAAATAAAATCAAGACATTTTTGGACTCAGACAGTCAGTCCCACAGATCAGACCCCCAAGCACAACTTCCAAACACTGCACGCTGAGAAAACCTTCCTCGGCCTAAGCTGCAATTTCAGGACTAAGACCATCCATCCAGCATATGCTTTAGCATGACTAATCACGAAAGGACTGCACAGGAGCCACCTGGAAGGGAATTTGCATGCTCACTCTCCAGGGGAGAATTCTTCAGGCTCCCAGAGGGTTAAGCCATTAGCCCTGGTTCAGAGTGGATACCATTATCCCACTGAATTGCTGCATCCCTTCATGAGGTAACGACCTAAAATGAAATTCCACCCCTACAGGGAGCATTTCACCCAATTTCATACTCCCCTTAGATATAAAAACCAAGCTTCAAGCACAGGGGAAGAAAGCAAAACAAACTGCCATATACAAAGGAGGACCAAATTCCCCAACCCAGCAGAGAGCAAGTGTGTGCTAGCCCAGACAACACTGGGGTGGGGGCAGGGTGGGATTAAATCCCCTTCTACAGGAGCTCTCCTTTAAAGGAGGAAGAAAAACCACAAACCCACTTGAGACCAAAAAACCCAAACTAATGAATGAGGGCTGATGTCTCATAGAGCAGAGGAACTGCCAATGGAATCAGGGCAGAGATCCACATAAACTTGTAACCTGAATCTAATAATGGTCAGAAACAGATGCTTCAAAAGACAAGGCAAGAAATTCTGGGAGTAGCTTTCACATGGGAGCAGTCTCTTCCTAATCCCCCCCTTCCTAGCTCTGCCCTCCCAATCCCTTCTTCCTACTAAAAAGCACACTGCTTATACAGAAACATTCCTATTTCCTTCTATTTGTTCTAAGCACATCAGGCTCCAGTTCCATTGCCCAGCCCTTTGCTCTAGGGTTGTTACTAATCATCTCTGCTATTGGCTATTTATTACTTCATATTTTGATGAGTTTTACTTCTACAGAGTTAAAGCTGAGGTCGTATCGCTACCCCACAGTGAATGTTTAGTACTGTTGTAAATATATCCAAAGTGTCTGGAAATTTGAAGTTAAGAGGAAATTCAAAAGTTAGGAGGTCACACTTAGGACACTCAAACAACCACCACTATGTTTTGTTTTGACATGATGGAGCAGCTATACAATCTGTTAAGTGTATTGCTTTTACTCATATAGCTCATTTTAAAAAATATAGTCAGAAGATGGGTACATGTGATACAAATGAACCAGCAAGAACTCTTTTCACTGACAGAGGTGGAACAAGACCTCTTCATCTTGCTGAAAGACAAGCTGGATTAGTAACAAGAAGACTGGAAACTGAATTCCCATATTCTCTTCCCACCTTGATATTGATGCATGACTATGGGACAGTTCTGCCTCTTTAGCCCCCTTCTCCAACCTGTAAAATGAAGGCTATTTATTACTCTCTAAGATAACTGCAAGTCCTTCATAGGCATCACTTCCACCGATAAGAAAGCAACCATAGATTGTACTAACATGCTTTCACTAGTACTCATAGCAGGATTAGGCTATGCCAACAGTAAACACAGTTAAGCTTCAACCCCCCTTCTCTGCTCAATTACAGCTTGATCTCTCCCTATCTATGCAAAGAAACAATATTTTCCCAAAAGAAATGAGCAAAGGCAAGTCCCAGGATGGAGCTGAAGGCAGGCAAATGCCCAGACAGACAGGGACTAACTTGCCTCCCCAGGCAGAGCCAGAGGCAGGATGGGGAGCAAACCCAAGGAAGGGGAGCCAGTGGGAGGAACTAGGCTGAGCAGCAACAGCTAAAGAGAGCACATCTGTCAACTGACAGTGAGCAATACAAAAAGGCCTTTGAACTTCCAACCATTTCCCTGAGCTCATCCCTCTGCATGGTCACACTGGACATCATCCAATGTTTCAGCAAAGCTAGGTCTATCATAATCCTGCTATTCCTCCCCCTCTCCCAACTCCTATTACACAGGACACTCTTTTATTGCCAAGCAGAAGGAGAAGGGGGAGGGCGGGGGAAAAGGGAAGTTTATAAGGTGAAACGCAGACTGAATCACGTCCCACTGTCCTTTGAACACTTTATCCCTGTTGCCTGTGGTGAGCAGGTTGCTTTGTACCCAAGGACAGCAAGCAACTGGTGTTCAGAGCTCTGGAACGCAGAGAGGCTTGAACAATACTGGCTGCTTAATTAGACAAACTCTCATTCACATGAAGAATAAGAAGTCAATTTAAAAAATAAATACAACAACAGCAAAAAAAGAAAAATCATGCTACCTACATCAGAAAAGAGCAGCCTGACCCTCAGTTTTGTTCATACTCATGCATGTGTATAAACACATACAGACAGACCTGTTTGCTGAGATCTGCAGCGCAGCAGGCAAGAAGTCCAGGGAGAAAAATAAAGGAGGCTAGTCCACTCTCAGGAAGAAAAAGGAAACACTGCATTTTACTAACAAACATTTTGGAAAATCTAATTCCAGAATGACATAAAATGTTACTGCACTGCTGAACTGTATTTAATGAGGTTGCTGGACAAAAGAAAAAAAAAAAAAAAACCCGAAAAAAATTAGAAGGGTATCAGCATCCAATCTTTCACAGCCCTTTGATCACAAGCACTCTGCCCAAGGGGGCATTGCATTAATTCTGCCTTTTAAAGGAAACACACATACTCCAGGCCCAATAAAATGACAAAGTTGCAGATACGGAACTGGTGTGTTTTCAACAGAATACTGAACTCTTGACAAGAGTTCCTAGTTTGTAAAACTTGAAGTTTAGAAGTGAAGTTTCACCTGAGACATTGTATCTGAGCTCAAGACTCATGATTAAGTGAACACAGCAGAAGGAAAATTAATTTTTTATTAAGTTTCTACTAATTTTAGTTAAAGACCTGTGAGATTTTTATCCTAAGCTCACCTTAAAAATTTTTGTTGTGGGGCTGATGAGCATGTTATACTGATAGTCCTGCCTGGCAAGGAAGAGACCCTTTACTGGACTTGAATAAGCTGTAGTTCAACACATTTCTCCATGAGATGGGAACAACAGATCACTTTCAGTAAGGTAAAAGAAGGTAAAAGAAATAAATTTACTTCTTTAAGGTAAAAGAAGTAAATTTTTCTTCAGTCCCTTTAAATGAAGAAGTATTGTACAACAGTGCATGGAGCTAAGCAAGCAAGTCTGTGTCCCACGAAGTAACACATTTACAAGCTAATTAAGTATGATACAGATCCAAAATTCAGAGCAAGAAGGCTCTTCTGGGGGGGTGGTTATGGGGAGATTTGGTGTATCTTATGAGAAACAGAACTATTTATCAATCCTCAGGCCAAGTTTACTCAGTTGTCCTTTCACCCTTGCCACAGGAAGTAGGACTCATTCACACCACGCAAGACTTCAAAGGGTGTGCAGGAGGGCAGAATGAAAACCATTCCTCTGCTTCCATGCGGCTTTCGTTAGGGACAGGCCAGAGCAGTCTCTGTTGGCACAAGGCTGGAAGGCAGCTGAACTACTCTGTGCATGTGTAGTGAGGGTTTCCAAGCCACACACTGTGAGCAAGCCAGAGAGCTGACACCAGACAGTCTATGGAGCTGGCATGACAGCTGGCAGGTTGCTTATTGCTATTATTACTACAGCACTCTGGCTTGTAAACATGATCCAGAGCAGGAAGCAAACATGTCACGGAATAAAAGTGGCTTCCATCACAGCAGGGCTTCAAATTTGCAAGGAGAACAGTTTCTGTCACAGGTGAACAGGCATGGCTATCCCAAAACCAATGGAAAATACCTGTGGGGAGGCAGACATTCCGAGGACACCAATGCGAGTGTAAAGTGTCTGGGGTGTATGGAAACAGTAACAGTTGAGGAAAAATTTAGTGCAACCAATTCAAGAAGTGGTAATTTGTTTTATAGTATGCAGCAGAACATTAAAAACCAAACAAAGTAAAACACACCATATTTTAAGTATTTATCTCAAAACTGAAAACATCTCTCAAAAGGCGTGTTTCTCGTGTCTGCTCTTGTTTTTCATAGCTGTAACTCCACTCACTGCCAAGTATCTTGCCTTTTTTTTTTTTACGCCACACACTGCATTTCAAGATGCTATTCTTTAACCAAAATGACAGATTACCAATTCAAGGCTAGAAACGTGCATTAATACAGAATTAACAAACTCCAATCAACTACTCAAGCATATAGGCAGTATTACATAGAAACAGGTGCAAGACGATCTTGACTTGCTAAAGTAATTTTCACCTTAACCCCCAGCCTGTGGCACTCTCTTGCTCTATTAGTCCAGTAGTCCAATGTCTTCACATTTTCCTCTCTTCTTCCAAAGAAGTAGACAGAACTCTCTTAGGAGCTCATTCTTCTTGTTGTATTGGCTTACAGTATACATAGGAGCATATGATACACTCAAGTAAAGAACGCCTTAAAAAGGTATGGTTGCAGCTTTATTTCTCTGGAAAGTATGGATATTCACAGGAGAAAAAAGAAAATCCTGTAACATTAAAACTAGCTTGCAGCAGACCAGTAGAAAGGTGAGATTCCTTGCAAACACATCTGTTCAGTCTTCCAGTCAGAGACATCTACTTGATATTACAATTCCTGCCTGTAAAACTCAGAGCTGCACATCCATAGAATTGCTGGAAAAGAACCTCAATAGCTTTAGCATCTCAGAAGAGTCCATATAACGTGGTTGCACAGACTGAGGTTTGTAAGTCAGAACAAACATCTGGAGCATGAAGACTAGCCCCATGGTTTTAGAGGAATTTTTAAAACAGGTCTTTAGTATATCTAGGGCTTGCTGGATGACATCATCAAGACAATCCAAACCTTTAGCTCAGTATTTGTATTTAAAAGAAATTTACTAATTTCAGTCAATAAATAAAACCATAAATCAAGTTCAAACCAAAGAGGCTCGGAATTTCACTCCAATCAGGAAACTGTATGCATGTCACAGACAAACAGCCAGGGAAGGAAAGAAACATTGGTGAACCAACTGTTCTCATGTACTGTGTGCATCACTGCTGATTCATGAGAAGCTTAAACTGATTTAAAGTTTGAGTTGCTGTTCCAAGGGGCTCAAGCCCTACCCCTGCTCTTGCATTCCTGCTGCCCTGTTTTAGCTTGGCACAGTCAGCAGAGGAAATGGAAAGTTAACCCCACAAACAAGCACACCTTCACAAGGCTTCTGTATGCCAAGCAAACGGGAGGGATTTAGCAAGCAACCTGCTCTGGTGAAAAGGTTCAGTGCTATAATAACTAAGCAAGACAGGAAACAGCACAGACAACTACCACAAACCTACACTGTGGAGTTGATCTAGTTCTTACAAGCTAAGAATAGTATCGTACCTGGATTCAAAATGAGCAGCTACCCAGAACAAGATACAACAGGCTTAATGGAGTAAGTGTTCCTAGGGCTCCTCCACTGCAACCTTGCACGTGTGAGCTGAAGTCATGCACTTAAGCAATGGGGCAAAGGATGCTATAGAAACATTCATTTTTTATTTGTGCTTTTTTCTTTCCACTAAATTGTACTTCAAGTACTGCTGGCTGTCAGCTGAAAAAGTTCTCCTCTTTGTATCTAGTCTACCAGGATGCAATATTTAAAAAGGCAGCTCCTATTCTAGTCCTTCCCTTGAGTCACTTTTCTGCTCTGTATAAATGGAGCTCTTTGTCTCCCCTTCCATCTTGTCAAACCTACCATCTTTCTCTGTACATGCTAGCTTTCCTCTATCACTAAATTGCAGAGACCTACAGCACAACTTATGTCCTGAATAAGAACACAGAATCACCAAGGTTAGAAGAGACCTTCAAGACCATCTAAGTCCAACAGTCAACCTAAACCACCCCTAAGCCACATCCTCAAGTGCCACATCCAGACACATCTTAATACACTTACAGAGACCATGACTCCACCTCCCTCCTGAGCAACTTATTCCAATGTCTGACCACTTTTTCAGTGAAGTTATTCTTCTAATGTCCAATCTGTACCTTGTCTGGTGCAACTTAAGGACATTTGCTCTCATCCTTTCACTTGAGACACGGTACAAGAGACCAACACCCACCTCAATACAACCTCCTTTCAGGTAGTTATAGAGGGCAATGAGGTTCCCCAAGCCTCCTTTTCTCCAGGAGAAACCCCAGTTCCCTCAGATGCTTCTCCTAAGACACATTTTCTAGACCCTTCACCTGCTCCATTACCCTTCTCTGGACAGGCTCCAGCACCTCAGTGTCCTTCTCGTACTAAGGGGCCCAAATCTGGATACAGCACTTGAGGTGTGGCCTCACCAGTGCTGAGTACAGGGGGACAATCACTGCCCTGGTCCTGCTGGCCACACTATTCCTGATCCAGGCCAGGATGCCACTGGCCTTCTTGGCCACCTCCTCACTGCTGGATCATGTTCAGCCACTGTTGACCAGCACTCCCAGGTCCTTTTCCACTGAACAGTTTTCCAGCTCTCTTCCCTCAGTGTGTAGTGCTGCCTGGCGTTGTTGTGACCTAAGTGCAGGACCTGGCACTGGGCCTTGTTGAACCTCACACACGTGGTCTCAGCCCATTGACCCAGCCTTTTCCTCATCCACTAAGTGGGTCATCTTGTCATAAAAAAAGATCAAGATTGTTAAGCAGGACCTGCCTTTTGTAAAACCACACTGTCTGCGCCTGATCTCTGGTTGCTCTGCCCATGTTGTATCATGGAACTAGGATGATCCGCTCCATGACCATCCTTGCTACTGAGGTCAGGCTGACAGGCCTTTAGTTCCCTGGATCATCTTTCCAACAATAGATGGGTATTATATCTGCTGACCTCCATTCAACTGGAACTTCTCCAGTTAACCAGGACTGCTGCTAAATGATTCAAAGTGGTTTGGCAAGTTCTTTCACCCTCATTACTTTTAGGTGCATCTCATCTGGACTCATTAGACTTGTGGGTGTCTAATTAGCATAGTAGGTCCCTAACTGTTTCCTTCTGGATTATCGAGGCTTCACTCAGCTCTCTGTCACTAAGCTCCAGCTCAAGGAACAGAGTATCCTGAGGACAACTGGTTTTGGCATTAACGACTAAAGCAAAAAAAGCATTAAGTAACTCAGCCTTTTTCTCATTTCCCTTATACTATGCTACTCTCTGCATTCAGCTAAGGGTGAAGACTCTTCTTAGCCCTCCTTCTGCTGCCAATGTATTTATAAAATTTTTGTTGTTGTTGTCTTAAATGCAGTGGCCAACCTTCTTAGAAGCCGTAAATTAAAAAAGGCAGAAGTCAAACCCAGTTCCCACACTCCCTGCATCCCTTAATATTCTGCCTCTTATATGTCTACCTCTATTTCATATTCTTCCCAACCTCCAATGCCTGAGAATATCAGCAGATTGCTCACAGTTCAGTACTGCTTCCTAGTTTGTACAGCTTCCATTCAAATAGCTACAGGCCAGATCTCCTTAATATATTATATCTCCTTAATATATTATATCTTACTGTTCAAGACCAAGAGGTTCCTCTCTTTCAGGTCACAGAGAGAGAGACATGATGCATCAGCAGATGCCAAGAGAAGAGCGGAAGAAAGTAGCATGAAAATAAATGTTCTTTCTCAAAACACAAAATCTGCCTCTATTTGTAATACAAAGACTTCCCAAACAAGAGATGGCATATTCATCTTTAACAGCCCTTAGTGGATCATACATCCATAAACTTGTCAGATTGCTGCTTGAGAATGCTTCTGAAATTTCAAACAATGTTTTCTGGCAAGGGGATTCACAGTTTAGGCATATGTTGTATGAAGCAACTCTAGTTAGCTTTGAACTACCTCCTGCTAGCTCCTATGGGAGATCTTATCTCTCCCACCCCCGAGTCCATGCCTCTTTAGCTTAAAACTTTTGGTGCTAGAAGTTGTTGAATTACAAAGAAAATCATACCAAGAAGTATCACTTCTCTAAATAGTTACTGAGTTACACCAAGAAAAAAGTCAAAACAATCCCACCACCATCCCCCCATCTCCTTGCCTGCCTGCCTGCAAAAAAAAAACCACACAAAAAATGGAATTTTCCTCTGTGCTTTGTAAGAAGCCAGTAAAACCAGCTTAGCTATTGGATATGCCTTATCTCCCCAAGACTCAAGGTCTTCCACATTGCTCAATGTTTGCAAAATTTTAAAAAACAAGAATTGAGAAGGAAGAAAATTTTCACAAAGCTGGGTTGGTATCTCCCACATTAAAGGAAGAGGAGATTCTTTAAGATAATATTTAAAAGATGAGAAAAGCTCCTTTCCACACAATAATCAACAGCAGAAACCAGGGAAGGTTAGAGAAAGATCCAGCAGAGGAAGATAACTTTCTCTTTCATGTTCATTGACAGTAGCCTTAAATTTTCAGCTCTACGGAAACTTTCAGGAGAGGAGTTTCATGAGACCAGGCCTTTTCCTCTCTTCAATTCTACCACGCTCTATGGAATCCAAAGAGATGAGGTAAAAAGGAACTTACTTGTGTCTCCATGGAAAGAGGCTTTCTCTGTTCATCTCTACCATGCTGACCCACCCAGAGTTACATTTCACACCAGTTCTCAGCCAGCTGGGCTCAGCTACATGGATGCCAACACTATAGATACACAGCAGCTGCAAGGGAACTTCTCTCAGCAGATCCCAAGATCAACGAATGTTACTTCAGTGTCTGCCTTTCCCTCCCTTCATGGGGCAGCCAGGAAAAAAACTAGAATGTTACTTAAGAGGGCAGACACCCTCAGTATGCCTCTTCACAATGTTTATTTTCCATTAATATTTACAGCAAAATCATATAATTGAATTCACAGACAGTGCTCTTGCAAGGGTGGAAAAATGAGAGGTACTGTTCTCTGTCCCTCCTCTCCCTCTAACATATTCATGTCCAACCACCATCTAAAACCAGCTGCAAAAAAAGCCAAAGTTGGGCTTTCACTGTGTTTTTTATCAGTGGACAATGGCTTTGTTAGACTCTGAGTCAGTAAAAAGTGGGTCATCTACAATCGAAAACTTTTGTCATACAAATGGTAGGATGTGCCTGTAAAACAGAAGCACCTGCAGAGAAAAAGGTATTCAATTTTCCCCAAAACAAGTCAAGGATGGTATTCTTACTGCAGCCATCTTCATCGCTGTGGTCCCCACAGTCATTGTCTCCATCACACTGCCACTGAGCAGGGATGCACGTGCATTCACCAAAAGCACTGACAGCACAGGTGAAATGATTTCGTCCACAGGAGCACTCAGTGCTACTTGTAACTCCTGCAAAGGAAGAAAAAAAGAAAGAATGAAAGATGTTTTGAAGCCACCCCCTCTATTTTAGAGTAAACATTGAATACAAAGGGACATCACAACTCTTCTCTTTGTACACACTACTGTGTATGAACACATCCTTGACTGCAAAGGAAAATATACACGCTCCTCACACTGCTGAAACTGGAGATCAATTACTAAGCACAGTTTCTTGGAAAGGGGCTCTTTGGAGGCAACAGCAAAGTGCAACCTGCCAAAAAGAGACTTGGAAATCAGCTGAAAAATAATTCAGCACTAATCACAAACATTCAAGGAATGCCAGGTATAAGAAGATCCTCCTTGTTTTACAAACTCAGTCTTCTCCTAGACCACAGCACTGCTGCTGCTCCTCATTTAGCTCTGACAGCACAATACATGGGAAAACTCTCAGAAGTAGAATCCTTGCTATTTGAAGGGCCTTCTCCAAACCCTGAACTTTTTGGATGCAAACCTTTTGCATGTCACTACTGAAGACATTTCAGACTCCAGTGAAAGTGGAAAAAATCCCTTCTATTATTTACCTGGAAGCATAAAACTCTAACATTAGGCTGCACCTAATTAACACTTATAAGAGCAAGAGGATTTTCAACTTTACAATCTGACAAAAAGAAAACGCAGTCCAAATGATAATATATAATCTGATAAGAGTATTTTTTCCAGCCTTAATGTTAGCCTAAGGACCTCCCAGCCCTCCTTTCCCACCTTCAGAATAGTACTCTAACACAACTCTTGACTCTCACCTCTGTGCAAATGCAACTACTTATATTACCCCACACCTCCTCTTAAAAATATCTCTGCCTTGAGAAAGAACAGGCTATAAACCATTCCCCCCCTCAAAGGAAAAGGTCATGCCTTAACTTCTGTCTGACATTGTCTAGACTATCTATATAATCAATATCACTGTTAAACAAATGATTACTCTATCAATCATCAACTCCCTCAGGCTAGTCTGGTTGGATTTTTTTGCATGGTTCCTTCTTTCTCCAATTCAGACAAACCTGAAGCTCTTAGATTAAACAACAGATCATAAGGAAAGAATTACACAGAAATACCTGCCCTAAGTGGTAATCACATACATACTGAGCTATTTTCAGGCTTTTTGATTTTATTGAATTCACTCATACATCTAGTATTGCTATGATTAACCATAAACTGTATCAATCAAAGCAAAAAGAAAATAACAAGCCTCATAACTTCCTTATTTTCCATTCTAATTGAGAAAAGCAATAGCCGCAAAATTGATGTAATACTTCTGCAACTCTTTCAACAGTAGAATTCCCTCCAGTGAAGACATCCATTTGTGCAAGTAAAGCAAAGATTTAAGTTCAGCGTGGGTGCATTTCTTCCTTGAAAAAGGATTACATTCTGTTTCTTCTGCAACAAAACTGGCTGAAGAAGTTTCTCCCAGCCTCAGCTGCCTGCTTGCAAATGCTACACTGCAGGTTGCAAGGCCTTAACTATAAGCTATTTTCCAAGCTGAACTGCACACCAACAAATTGGTTGTGGGATTTCTATTCAGTCTGTCATAGGCTTAACAACCTTTTTATTGTTCCACTCATGTCCACTACAAGTTATCTTTGAAAGGTTTAGTACAAAACATACATCTTGAGGTATTACTGCATACAACAGAGAAAGCAGCCAACATCTGGTGTAACGAGGGATAAAGGCTGAAAGAACAGAAGGCGAATGAGGAATGAAAGAGGGCAGAGTGGTAAGATCTTCAGAGGACTTATCAAGTATGGCCAGGGCAATGGCTGGCTCAAAAGCAAATGGGTGATGTAGTCAGAAGGCAAAAAAGCAACAGATATCCCTAAGGAAAAGCAATTCATCATCTTTGCAATATTTCAGACTAGCAGAAATAAACTAAAGGAAATTTAGAAGGACCACAACCACCCACAAAAATCAAACAGGTTTCTTCAAACTGACAACACAGAAACGTCAGAACAAACCATCTTTTGCTGTCAACCTTTTAAAAAGGCAGAACTAGTTGTATATTGTATCCAAAGTAGCTGCTGTTTAAACTACCTTTTCTAAAGCAATTTTCTATTATCCTCAAAAGCACTCCAAAACACTCATCCTAGCTACTTTAAGCTCCAATACCCCTTCCTGTTGGAGTACACAAGACAACTATCATTTCAGTTGGAAAACATCTCTGAGGTCACCAAGTGCAACCATAAACCCAACACTGGCAGATCCACCGCTAAACCGTATCTCTAAGTGCCACATCCATATGCCTTTTAAATTCCTCCAGGAATGGAGACTCTACCATTCCCTGGGTAGCTTGTCCTCCAGCACTTAACAACCCTTTTGGTGAAGAAATATTCCCTAATATCCAATCTAAACATCCTCTTGACACAACTCAAGGCCACTTCTGCTCACCCTGTCACTTGGTAGCTGGGAGAAAAGACACCTACTTCCCTACAACCTCCTTTCAGGTAGAAGTGGAGAGCGATAAGGTCTTCCTGAGCATCCTTTTCTCCAGGCTAAACAACCCTAGCTCCTTCAGCCCCTCCTCTTAAGACTTATTCTTTAACCCTTTCACGAGCTTTGCTGGCCTTCCCCCTGAGCAGCATGTCAGTACAGCTCTGCAAAAGCAAAGAAAGAATTAGTGCAGCTGTCCCAGTCTGCAAACTGTAACTTAATCTGCTGTATTGTCAAACACACAGTTCTCTTCAAAGCTGCTACTAATATTAGGTTATATATAAGCACACACATACTACATCTGTTCTTCTCACCTCATTAAAGTTGCTATGTTCCATCATCTCTGCTTTGTGATTTTACCATGCTACTGAAACTGCTGGAAGCTGAAGGACACATTATGACCCACATACCAACACTCTCCCACATGCACTAACTGGTGTCTGTAGTACTGTTATGCAAGCATACTTCGCTTAACTATTTCGAATCACAGCCTTTGCAAATCTAATGGTTTGTGATTTGTGACCTTTAGGGGAACTAACCTTCTAGTCATTATAAATCATGATCTAGCCTGGTTTTGCACTTGTCAAATAATGCACATGATTGTTCGGAAAGCACACCAATTTCAACCTATGAACAGTATCAGAAAAGTATCAGAAACCAATCCTAGATGACTTGTCTTTCCCAGCAAAAAAACCAAGGTGAATGAAAGCTGGCACTCCTGAAGGCAGCAGGAATTTTCTCAACGATTTCAGCGTGGATAGTGTATCACCTTTGGTGTCTCGTGATTATTTCCCAGAGCTCAGAGCTCCAGTGACACTACCCTGTATTTGTAACTGTAGAGGGTCAGGAAGGATAAAGATGAGAAGCATGTTTTTTCCAGCTCCAAGCGGAAGTGGTGCACTTGGTGTGAGAAGCCTTAGCAGAAGACCTACTCCGTTACCTGAAAGTCTCATTAAGCACTGGCAGCGTGAGACAGAAGACTAACCAAGCGCACATAAACTGCTCCAGTGTCACGTTTCAATCCCAGTTAGTCAGTGGGCCAGGAACAGGACGGAAATCAGTGCTTGCTGTTCAGGCAACTGGACCAACAATCAAAGCAGACCTATCTAATTGCAATTCTACACATTATTCTGGAGCAGGAACAACGAGAGGCACCTCTAGGCTTAGTGATAACAAATATTTTTCCTGACACTTTTCATCACATTGCAGGCTTGGGCATTTTACTAACTCTGTGTATTCAAAACTCTTTTCACTTATGCAGGAGGGAAAACCCTGACATATTTTACCAATGCTATATATACAAAACAATACAAAAAAGCAAAACAGAGATATTGCCACGTGCTGAGTTGACATCACTCAACTTTCCTGGCTTCTCCTGATATCTCATGTGACCACAACATGAATTTCCTACTCTCTCACTTGCCTGTGGGTACAAACAACCAAAAAATCATCTTCACTGTCTGTAGTTTGGTTCCCTCCAGATGCATAGCAGCAGGATTCAGTAACCAAACAGTTTTCTAGCACAGTATACAAACAACCTCCAGATTTTAAAAACAGGAAGTCAGTCTAAACACAGGCCTCATACTTAACATCTGCCATCACCTTAAATTTAGCATGGTATGCTCAGTTTCTTCAGATTCCTTCCAAATATCCTCCACATTTTTGTATTTATCTGAAAAATGAAATGTCTCCTGAGGAAGGGTGAGTTGCCCCCACCTCCCTTAATAGTTAGAATCTATGTAGTTTTATGTCTAAAGTTGGCAAAGCAGTTATGTAGTTTCTAGCTGGAAAGCAGGAGTCAATTATCATCCTGTTATTTCTGCATATCTTTTTTGGGGGAAGGTGGGGTGGCAGGACTGCTTTAACATTATGTTGTTACTCTGCTTCCCTCACCTCACAGCAACTTTATCAGGCCAAACAATATAGCCCCATAAAGCAAAACCTAATATACAAAGCTTCATTTTGCTGATAAGGTCATTTGCAGCCCTCTGAGCTATTACAGATCAGGTCTGTATGTGCCACAGATTCATAAAAATACTGACATTACAAAGAAAACTTAAGTAGACTGGATAATTACAGAACTGGACTCTGTAGCTGTTGCTTTGATAGAAACAGCAGATTTCTGGTGGAGAGTAAAAACACAGTTTTGTTTAAGTCCTGATGGCATGCTTTTTTCCAAAAAGAAAGATGCTAACCCAACTCCATCTTCAGTTAAAATAATGACACATGGCAGCTCTTACCATTATTTTGCAGCAATCCTACCTTTGACAGGCTGTTGCTTCAACATGGAATCATGCAACAGTCCAGTTTGGAAGGGACCTCAAAAGATCACCCAGTCCAACCTTTTGTGGAATATGGAGCCTGGATGAGACTATCCAGCACCCTGCAGAGTTTCATCTTGAGAATCTCCAGTGATTGGGACTCTATCATGTCTCTGGGGAGGTAGTGGGGAGGTAGCATGATCTCACTGTAAAAAAGCATCTTTTGTTGAGATGAATACATTCCTGGTCTGTCAGTCTCTGGTAGTATTCTAGCACTATCAGAATTTTATCATATTCACATACAGATGAAGTTTCCTCAATAAACAACTGCAAAAGATCCTGACTTCAATGGTCAGCACCATGCTGCATTTCCAAATTTTCTTTTATCCAGGTACCAGCTACATAAAAGAGACTCTTCCACTCCACACCACCCTGTTGATTGTATCTTTTCCCCTTTTTTCCCTAACACAGAACCACTTGCTGTTATTTTTAAAATCAATAGTAGTAAGCTTACAGCCATCAGTTTGTCTGTACTGGTCTCCTATTCTTCATGTACATGTAACACAGGATAGCACAGCTAAAACCATGGCCAAGTATCCATTAAGTTCTTTTATGCTGCAAGGAAAATAGCACCAATAGCTTTAAAAAAGCCAGAACTACAAACTTATTTGGCATTATTTACAGTTGCAGACTGTCCAGCTCAAAATCAGAAACCTCTGGAAAGAACAATCATTCTCTTGGTGCAGGACTGAGTAACACAAGGATCTGGGTTTCTCCCCCTCCATGGACAGGCACCTAATTCTGGCACTACAGAAGACCTTCAATGGAAGGCAGAGATCTTTCTGCAAACCTCATTATTACAATAGACACAACCAAAAATATGACAAGGCCATCTTTTATAATGTCAACTCTGCCACAGAAAAATGATGGGAGGACAAAAGGTATAAGTGGTTACTGAACAAATGTGAAAATATAGGACACATATTTGACACTTAGAGTGACAAAGAGGGAAAAAGAAATCCAGGACTGTGTAAAAAAAATAGAATTTGATTAATGGAATTAAAGGAAAAAGGAGAGAACTAAAGTTCCAACAGTGATGGCCATAAGGCTATAGGGTTTTTTTTTTCCACAGAGAAAGCATGGAAGCATGTATCTCCAGATGCATTTTTGAACAAATCTGGAATAAGCATCAGATATTTTTCCCTGGCTTTAACAGATGCACTGAATTTCTTTCTTCTGTATTTTAAGAACTCATGAGCATCTGATTGTTTACTTGGGGTTAAAATTAGTAAATTCTGTAGCATAGGCTCTAATAGTCTTTTTAACACCTTGCCCACCTGTTGTTAGAAGGCCTGTGTCAGATGAGAATTATCTCTCTTTATCCACTTCTCACTTTTGCATTTCCATTACATACATACCTGAATAAGGGCAGATGTTAGATATGTCAGATGCTCTTGAACATAGTTCAGATGATACACTTTCCTTCTTTATCCAGCACTTCCCTGAATTCCTACAGCAAAGCAGCTTGGCTTTATTTGCTTGCCTGTCTTGAGGGAAAATGAAAATTTTGGATTCCTCTCTTACCCAAATAGCAGTTTCCACTGAAGGAAAAAGTACAGTTAATCCGGCTTTAGAAGAGGGATTTGCTGACCATTGTTTAAACTCAGAGCTCTGCTGGCAGACACAGCAAAGGCAACATTAGCACAACAGCCTGATGTCAGAAGGGGCACCATGAACTGATAAAAAGCCTAAAGTTTTCCCTTCTTTTCTACTCACATTACAGAAGCATCTGAAGCAGCTCTGACTGGATACTCACATGGTCTTCAAGTTGTTGAAGCCTGCCCGGACTAAAGTTAACATCACTAGGAAGAGCAATCCAGAAGTCTTCAAAGCTTTAAATGGAATTGTTACACTCTTTTTTGAGGAAGTACGGGATAGTGGTAAGGTTAAGGAAAAAAAAAAGATATAAAAAACCCTCAACAAAACCACATGAACCAGAGAAGAGACTGAAGTTGTTACAGCTCTTTGGCAATGGAGTATGGTGCCTGCTTTGGCAGTCTCCAAGTGAGAATGAAAGTTTCCCAGTCCTAGAAGTTCCCCTTTCAATTTGAAAAAGCAGGGACACCTCAATTCTGAACCAGCTTGTTCTCAATTAAACACGTGACTGAACAAAGTGCTAGGGAGAGGCATGTTACCAAGCATAATCACCTCAGTTACCATATTAAACTGCACAACTACACACCTTAGACCTCAAAAATGTTAATATGAGCACAAGAAATAGAAAGCATAAGGAAGAGAAATTCCACAGGGCATCTGCTAATTAGGACTTGAAAAAAACAAAGGGTGCAACAAAGTGCAAACTGAATGAGTGTTGGTGCAACGGGTATACGACTGAGGTAGAGTGAGACTGCAATATAAGCTATATTTTCAGAAACACTGCATGTGGAGTAAAATAGGACTTCAAAAACATGCTTGAGTCTCTGGAGCCCAAATCTGATCCCACAGATGTCAAGACAAGCAATCCCACTGAAAACCTCTACCTGCAACCAGGAACAGGAAAGCATTTACAGTAACAACTATTGAAGAAAAACAGAAGCAGCATTTGATTTCAGCATCAGAAACCTCAAGGATCAAGAAGCAATTACAGTTCCTTCTTCTAAAACTTCAAAGTCATAAATGAATACCCTGCAATAATCAATGTGACTATAACTGAGGTCTCTAGATACTTGTCCTAACTTTATCCATATCTTCAACAGCACTTGACAAAATTACCTCTTCCCTTCTAGAAGTGGGTATACTAACTATTATGCCACCAAAATGTACTGAGGCTTAATGTTTAATCTGTTTCTACATATACAGAGTCTTTGAACAGAAGGTGCATTATTATTGCCATGAAATCCTACTCAAAATCTTATTCAAATTGGCTGGGTTACCAGCAAACATAGATCAAAAAAGTCAGCTGAAGGACCACAAACAAAAGATAATCAGAAATGGCAGCAAGTCAAGCTGCAGGGGGTAGAGATAGCTAGTAGGTATTATAGGGATCAGCAATAGATCCAGTCCCATTAAATAACTTCATTAATGATCTGGAAAAAAGAATAAGTATCAAGTTAAAGGAGCCTGCAAATGATACCAAAATAGGAAATATTCTACTCCAAACACAACAGAGGATAAAGAAGTAATATAGAAGGGACCATAGAAGATTAGAATTATGGGCAGGAAATTAAGATTCAACCTTAAAAAAAAATTTTTTTAAGCTAGCACATCTGGTGGAAATTAATTTGAAACAGATTGAACAAATTAATAGAAAAGTCTGGGATGCAGCAATGCCTGGAAAAATCAAGCAGCAATAATAAAAGATTAGCCATTAGTTTCTGCTGTGACACAATACGGCAGCCAAAAAAAACCCTTTAAGCTAAATATGCATAAATGCCACATTATGGAGGAAGAAACTTTCTCCCCATTTGCAGAAGTGGAATATAAGATTAAGGTCCATACTGAGGCTTGTACAGGGAAATTAAGCAACATATTCTAACCTCAGTAACAAAACGTTTATCAAGGGTGCATTATGGCACACAGTTCCCTCAAGACTCCAAAAAGACTCTGTTTGGAGCCTGAACTATCAATAAATTTTTATTCCCTGCTGACTATTTAGTTCTTGAAATCAGACAAAAGGCATCAGAAACTACTGATTCTATGATTTTTTTTTCTGAATAGAAAATACATTATCCTCTGTTTCCTGAGCAACTTCTTAGTTGCCTATGGAAGTAGCTCATGGTGGACAACACATGAAGATCCTGCCCAAAAGTAGGCATGAAGTATCAGGTAAATGACAGCTATTTCAAATTGACTGAGGAATTTTAATAGGCAAGGCTAGAGAGGAGAAAGCTGTATCTGAGTGACCACATCTGGAGTGCTGTGTCCAGTTCTGGGATCCTTAGGACAAGAGAGACATGGGGCTCCTGGAGCAGGTCCAGTGCAGGGTTACAAAGATTAAGGGGCTGAAGAATCTCTCTTATGAGCAAAGGCTGAGGGAGTTGGGCTGGTTCAGCTTTGAGAAGGGGACTGAGAGGGGACCTCATCAATGCCTATCAGTATCTGAAGGGAAGGTGTCAGAGGATGAAGTCAGGCTCTGCTTGGTGGTGCCAAGCAATAGGACAAGAGGCAACAGGCAGAAACTGATGCACAGGAAGTTCCACTTAAGCATAAGAACTTCTTTTCTGTGCAAGTGACCAAGCACTGGAACAGGGTGCCCAGAGAGGCTGTGGAGTCTCCCTCACCGGAGATACTCAAAAACTATCTGGATGCAAATTCTGTGCCATGTGCTCTAGGATAACCTTGCTTGAGCAGGAGGTTGGAACAGAATATCCACTATGGTCCCTTCCAACCTGACCCATTCCGTGACTTTTTACCCCAGCCTTCCTTTCAGAATCCTATGCAGCTCTTTCCTGGGAACACCAGAACTACTTTGTAAGAACCTAGTAAAACACCTCAGCTCTAATTTCCAGATCTTTTGGCTGAAATGCGACCATACAGTGACACATTTGGTACATTTAACAGCCAATAAATGGCAAATATCATTTCTGTAAGTACAGGGTTCCCTCAAACATTTGGAGCTGGCATGTGAGTAGAAAATGCAGGTTTTGTTCTGTAGCTACACATGCCTGTCAACCACTGTTGACATCCAAGAAACCCAGCACCATATCAGCCTGCTTCAAACATCATGTCCCACGTTAACGGAAATGGCCCTTCTAGAAATAGCTTTGAGCCTTTCAAAAGATCAGAATTCAATATGATGATTCTCCCACTCTTCTCTACAAGTGTGTAGTGTACAAAAACATTAGTTTGAGCATCTGTTTGTTTTACCAAGAATCTATGAAGGTGCAAAGACCTCAGAAAGCCATGACCTGCAGTATTCTACCTCTGACATTCTGCTTCTTACCTCCAAGGTCCTTACTGGAGGAGATTTAGCCTCCTATATAACTTTAACCCACATAATTATATCTTCTCTGTGGACTAAATAATTTTTCCTACCTCTAAACATGGATTCCAAGGCACAGGAACATAATGTTTCCCACCCTGTTAAATTTTCTTCATGTTACTGTTAAAGGCATCCCTTCAGTCTCACCATTTCATTACCTGTAGATTTTCTCTTAAGCAGAGAGCATGTCACCTATTTTATATTATGAAATGCAGAGTGATACCTGAAGGATGCCACCAAGAAACATGCTTTGCTGATTTTAACATGAAGTAGCATTTTCTTACATAGCTTTAAGCTCCTTTGCAACTGCATGTCAACAGAGAACTACAACAAAGAATCCAAGGGACTTACCTCAGCACTAAATTACTTGTCATGCAGGACCATTCCACTCAAGAACATTAAAACAGAAATGAAATACCACTCAGAAATGGACAGAATAATAAGTTTGTTACTGCATAACATCACTCAAGGACATCATCACCCAACCTAGAACAGTGTGGGAATGTTTAGCTGGACCGCAAGGGCCTGACAGGCAGAGCTACATGACTCAGACCCCTTCAGAATACACACAGGCTAGACAAACACTTTAAAATACTACCTTAAGCCTACATCATGCTTTGCAAGAATTAGTCACTTCAACAACATGAGACACATAACTTTCCATTTCTTTCACTGTGGTGGTTTTTTTTTTAAACCCACACACTAACAACCTCTACCCTTTCCTGTTCCATAAAGGTTGCAAAACAATTTACTGTTCATTTATCATGAATCATGCAGTACACTAAAATTTAGAAAATAACAGCACAACAGTAGAAATGTTACCAGGTGACCTTCACAATTGCTAAGCAAGAGAAGCAAACCGCTGGTTTAAGCAGATAATCCACAGGATAAAGGTGTTTCTGTTGTATTTCACCTACTACAGTCACCCATGAATTTCACTAGCATGACAGCACTTCAAGAATGAAGGTCATTGAACAGTCAGAAATCTCCTGTATCAAAGTTCATGGAGGTGAAACACAGGAGTTTGTTTTCCCAGTTACAGGGCAGAAAATATTGGCATTGTAAGTTCTGTGAGCTTTCCTTTAACTTCTCCATTACTTCATAGTCATATTTCTCTCATCCTTGAAATAATTATCCTAAACTGATCCTTACATTACCTCAGCTATAGCAGCACCAAAGGTTTATATAGTCACAGTAAGGACTGTCACTTCTGGGAATGCTCTGTCACTTCTGGGAAACAACCTGGAAGAATCAGAATCTCAGAGCTATTGCAGAAACTCTGAGGCTTAGCAAACCTTCCCCTTCACTGAATGGAGAAGAATGCAAGCAGCCTACCAGATCTAATGAAAACCAGCTTGGCATCTGTCACTCATAACTACAATATGAGAAAATAAAGATTTAATTTGAATACATGCATTTTTCCCTCTTCACCTCTCTTATTTTAAGTAAATCAAGTATTAACTTTTAAGGCATACAAACAATCAGTACTTTTCCAGCATTTATTCTGCTTCTGCTCCCATTCTTGTCATGTCCTCTTTCAAGCTGCAGGCATACTTGAAATTTAACTGAATTCCTTGCTTCACAGCTGAGAAAGACATAGCTGTTATCTCACCATGTATGGACTAACTAAACATGAACTGAGCTAAAAACAAGCAAAGAAAAACTCACTCAGTTTTCAGTTTCATGCAGGATAGGTATACAAGTTCCTGTCTGCATATAGTCTTGAACAGTAATGGCTTCCAACCCTGACAAAGGCTATTAAGGAACCACTTACAGGTCACAGCATTAACAAAAACTGAAATTAATGCCAGTTCATTTTAATCTACTGCCTGTAAACTGCACTGATTTACCAGCAGCTAAGGTGTCTCAAGGTGGGGCAAAAGGAAAATGGAGTGCTCAAAAGATGGCAGCTAAGAGGAGGAAGCACCACTGCCATCTTTGCTTCAAAAGTTGTGCTCAGAGGCTTCAGGGATCCAAGAAAAACTAAAAGCGGCATTTTTCAATCTGGGTTGCAAGAATAAATCTACTTAGGGAAATTGAGAAACCAGCCACAGCCTTACCACAAAGTCTTCAAGAAAATCCTTTTCCTTTTGATTCAGAAGCTCCTTGAGCTTTTAGCTGCTTCTGCCACACCACTCATGATCTTTGTTAATTACTGCATCAGTGCTTGTCCAGTGCTCTCTGGATTTACAAAGTACCCATAACTCTGCTCAATACAATTTGGAAGCCATTTTGGATCTGTCTTCAAGGTTTCACCCTGCACTGGCTCTCTGAACTACTCTGTTTGTCCCACAGGAAATTATCAGCCAGCTTCTTTCATCTTTCAGATGCTGCAGGCACTGGACAAGCTGAAGGACATTCTACCCTCCAGAACTACTCTCCAAAACCCAGAAAACTCTTTTGTTTGTTCAACCTCTTCAAGACTTCTGTCTTGATCCGTCCCAGAACACACCAATACCAATAGCCATACACTTCTTTTCAGAAGATCAAAATGAAAGCACTGAAAAGTCTTCCTTTTCGAGGAACTTTAGGTTTTATCTGGACTGCATTTGTCTGGACTGCACATAGTGCAAAGAGATCAACTCTGATTCCAAAAAAGCCCAGTATGGATTTTGCAGGCTGCAGTCAGATTCTTCCCATCATTACGGCATGACACAAAAAAGACCAGGTTCCTGGACAAGACAGAGACTGTTGTCTTATAGAGAGATCATTTTAAGGAGTTTATTTTTGTCCTCTATAAAGAGGCCCTCATGTTAGCAGTGGAGCATCTGAGCTTTGTAGCTTTCCAGCTCTGCCACACAAGAGACTGGGAAGCCAACCACAGCAGCTCAGCTTAGCAGACGAGTCCTCCAGGGAAGGGATAGGATACACAGTGTGGTTTTGTGGCAGTAAGGGGGCAGGAGCTCGTTTTTGCAATCCCAAGGGCAGGAGGACTGCAAAAGCACAAACCACAAGATAATGGAGCTATCTTGGGACAAAGAGTTGTTCTGTATGTTGTTTTCTAAAAAATCCACACATGATATTATGTTGCCCTCAGAGGACGAGGGGCAAAAGGGGCAATTATTAAGTGGCCAGATTGAGGTGGAGGAACAGAGCTGGGTCTGGCAAAGAGAGAGGTACCACACAACCACAGAGACATCACAGCAACTGTGCTGCCTACCAGAGAACTGGATTAACTTAAAAGTAAAAAAGAAACCTTTAACAGCAATATTTTTAAAAAAAAAAAATATATANGCACACGTGCACTCAAGAACACAAGTTTAATGCAAATATGCTTTATGGGCTCAGGTGGGATAAGTTATTTTAAACAGAATTTCCAACAGGAAGAATAAGAATGTCAGTCTTGGGGTTACTGCAGGGCAGCTATCCTGTACATCAGCCCCTGTTTAGCCCACCCACCATTTGTTTGCTTTCAGGGCAGCCCATGAAACCAACCCACACCTCCCACAGCACCTGGACTTCAGACTCCTTTGCAACACTTAAAAAGTCGTCGTAAAAGTTTTCCTCCGCTTAAACTGGAAGTCTCAGGTGCTGCCTCTACAAACCTGCAAGTTCCACAGTTCATATATACTCACACCCCAGGAAAATTAACCACAAGAGTGAAAAGCATGAGAGGATCCCTTACAGCCAGTTTCATACTGTTCACACAGGGCTTCACTTTCAATTAAGTAATAGCAACAGCACCAAAGCAGGCAGAGGAAGACACACAAAAGCAAAATGGCCCAGTCATGGGACCACATCTTTCTAGGTATGTGTGTGGTCTCTACTATTAGAGTGTCAAGTTGTCTTTTTCTACTAATGAACAATTTCAACACCTCTTAAAAAGCTGGGAAGTATTGTCTTCAATACAGAAGCAAAAAATGGAAGCCAAACAGCACAAAACTCTGAGTATTTGTGTGCCTTGCCTAAGTCAATTAAAATCAGTAGAAAATTAGATGTTTAACTATCATTACTCAGCTGGCCTAAGAGATTTAGACCTGACTCTGAGTATTACGAAATACTCATACCTTCCTCCACAGGCAGTCTTCATGCTGGGAAATCTGAGCCTTAAGAGACTTCCCAAAGAGCTTGTGGCCAAATTGAGAAATTAAAGCAGATCCTACCCTGTCCCAGTCCACTTCTTAACCAGGGCACAATTTGCCCTTCCATACCTAGGTTGTTACCCCAGAGAGCTTATTGAAACAAACTTTCAGGAAATCAAAGCCACTGTTGCACAAACATGGAAGGATTTACACACACTTCTTGGGAAGTCAAAATTACACCTCCTGCTCCACCTCACCAGTCTGCTCCTTTATGCTCCCTGACCCAAATTAAGTCAGATCCAAGTCCTACTTCCAAAAAAAAAGGTCAGAGCCTGGCTCCTGAGACCCTCCTGGGGGTTCCCAAGTTCCTGTATTAGCCTTACAATTCTTATAAGGACAACATTAAAAGGAAGTCCAGTCCTGAGGCCACTGTTAATCTAATAAACACTGGAATTAGATTTCTTCTCAGTGAAGAGGCTGTCCGCTTTATGGCACAAAGCCAACATTTAAATGCTACTGTTGCTCAGAGCCCTAAATTAGTTTTGGATCTGGGGAGTTTGCCTTGAGCTACAGCCAAAAGAAACATAGGAACTGCAGGGAAATTTGTTAAACGTTAACAGAGCTGCAGGAAAGGACTACAGCAGGGCTAGTAAGTGGCGGGGAAGAAGGTAGGGAAGCCACGAACAGCAGAAACAAGAAGACATGGGAAGTGACCAAAGAGTAAGGAGATTTTTGTACACAAGTGACTCCCCGGTCCAACTGCAAAGTTAGCTGCATGAACAGCAGACTTTTAAAGGCTCACTTGCTGATAGGGTTTTTTGCACTACAGTGGTAAACACCACTGTACCTTCCTCTCTCCATGTTCAAAATACAGAATAAGAATCCCAGGAAACTCTGTCATTCCAGATTCCTTAGGCTACACTGAAGCTGAGTTACCATGAAATGTGACTCTCATCTGTGGTCAGTTGAGAGCAAGTGAATATCTCCAGTATCCCTTGACAGAATCTCAAGAGATCCCATGTTCTCAAAGGGAGTGGTACACAGTTGTCGGCAGGAACAACTTTTGCAGCAGGGTCTTTTGCATGAAGAGGATGCAGTGAAAATAATGCAAGATCCTGTCTGGTTATGTTATTCTTCATTTTACCGATGAATTGTAGGACTTAGCATAATGCTCTTCCTTGAACACTCAAACCTTGAATACTCAAAATAATATAAATGTCTACATAGAGTGAGTTTAAAGATGATGTTTTGACTTTTTCTTTTCCAAACAGGAACTGAGCATGAAGAGTTCCCCGTTTGACAGCTGCTTCATGTGAAGCCAAGCCAGTGAAGGCATAACCTGCATTCTGACTGAAATGACCAGAGATGCAGGACAAAAAAAGGAAGATGAGCAACTTCCACCTCAGAAAGCTCCTATGACAATGTGACCTGCTTAGTGGGTGAGTGAAAGGCTGTGGATGTTATCTACCTACACTTCAGTAAAGCGTTTGACACAGCATTCTCCTGGGGAAACTGGCTGCTCACAGCTCAGATGAGTGCGCACTGTTCACTGGGTACAAAACCAGCTGGATGGCCCAGCCCAGAGAGTGGTGGTGACTGCAGTTACATCCAGCTGGTGGCCGGCTCCAATGGCGATCCCCAGGGCTCAGTATTGGACCTGGTCCTGTTTATTATCTTTATCAGTTTGGATGAGGAGATCTAGTGCACCCTGAGTCACTTGCAGACAATTTGGGTGGGAGTGCTGATCTGCTGGAGGGCAGGAAGGCTCTGCAGAGGGATCTGGACAGGCTGGATCATAGCCAAGGTCAGTTGCACGAGGTCCACCAAGGTGAAGTTCCAGGTCCTGCACTTGGATCACAACAACCCCAGGCAGCACTACACACTGGGGGAAGTGGGGCTGGAAAGCAGCTGAGAAGAAAATGACCTCAGGGTGCTTGCTGACAATGGCTGAACATGATCCAGTGTGTGTGTCCAGGTGGCCAAGGAGGCCAATGGCATCCTGGCCTGGATCAGGAATAGTGTGGCCAGCAGGGCCAGGGCAGTGATTGTCCCCTGTACTCAGCACTGGTGAGGCCACACCTCAAGTGCTGTATCCAGATTTGGGCCCCTTAGTACGAGAAGGACACTGAGGTGCTGGAGCACATCCAGGGAAGGGCACTGAGGCTGATGAAGGGTCTGGAGCAAATATCTCACCAGGATCAGCTGAGGGAGCTGGGGGTGTTTCTCCTGGAGAAACGGAGGCTCAGGGGAGACCACTACAACTCCCTGAAAGGAGGTTGTAGTGAAATGGGGGTCAGTCTCTTCTCCCAAATAACAAGCAATAAGACAAGAGGAAGTGATCTCAAGTTACGCATGGGAAAGTTTAGTTTAATCAGGAAAAATTTCTTCACCAAAAGGATTTGTCAAGCATTGGAACAGGCTGCCCAGGAAAGTAGGAGAGTCACCATTCCTGAAGGTATTCAAAAGACATGTAGACATGGCATTTAATGACATAGTTTAGGGGTGGACTTGGCAGTATTTGGTTAACAGCTGGACTCATTGATCTTTAACATCTTTTCCAACCTTAACTATTTCATGAATTGGAAGGAATGATGAGCTTTACAGAGTAAAAAGCAATCCCTCTGTCCTTTTCCCAGAGCCCACAAAGGACCTTTGTTTGCTCCAGCCGTATCTCCACTCTTTCCACTTCTCTACAGAAACATTTCCAAGCCAGCGGGCACACATGTGCACAGGGTGCTGTAGAAAAAGATAAAACGACTGGAGAGCACACTCATTAGAGGCCTTATGTGCCATCCTTTACTGTGCCACACTTGAAGCTAAGCATTGCTGGGGGGCAAGAGCATCTTCCCCCCCACCAATCTCCTCGAACTGCAACACAGAGACCTCTTTCAAAGCTTGAAGAGTCTATTTGAATAAATCATCTGTGCTTCTCAACAGAAGCAAGCTACAAACAGGGTATTAAAGAAGAAGAGAATGAGCAGAGAGCATTCAACCATGTCCAGACACTAAATCAGATGAGCAAAAAAAATAGGTTAAAGAAAACCACAAGTATCACAACATGGAATTTTTTCAAAACTTGTAAAATTAAATCAATATATAATAAAAATGAGTTTTTAGTCCTAGAAAGGAGCTTCTAAGCATTCTGAAATTCCCATCCCATCCCTGCTGAGACAACATATGTCCAAGCTGCCATCCACTTTCCACACCAGTCCCCAAACTGAACTCAACTACAGCTTTGTTCTCACAGATTATAGCATTCCTTTATATACTTACCTAGTTTTTATATTCTTCATGTTTCTACCAAGTTCTTTTGCAACATTCCCCAAGCAGTCTGTGGAACTTTACAGGTCTCTTCACAGAATTTTTCCTACTGCCACATTCAGGATTGCACAGAAGGAGAGACAGATATCGATGGACAAGGGCTACTGAATTCTGCAAATTTATTAAAATATAGCCAGTAACATTTGGGCAAACCCTCATACAACCTCTCCATGAACAAAATGACCCTAAACCCCATTTTCATTCTTCAGTCCCTTGTCTTTCATGAGATACAGTCTGTTTACAGGTATCCTGCTGTGCACACAACTCCTTCCCCAAATGACAGAAGTCCTCTCTCACACAAACACGTATATACAGACTGAGCAATGTTGACTCCGCAGAGGATCCCCCTCCCCCATTAGCCTTGTAAAGGGTTAAGGCCCAGTCATCACACGCTGGTAGGCTGACAGCTTTATGTCTGTAATGTCTGTGTGGGTTTTAGACTCTCCCTTTAATCGGGTTCCATTGCAATTAATCAGTGGGTTTCTTTATAAGAAAAAAATAATAATAATAAAAAACGGCAAGCATTCTATTCAGCCCAATTCAATCTGTCCAGCCAAATCTCACGACCAGCTGGAATGCCCCTTTCCTAGCCTGCCCAGCAGGATGCCCAAGAATGGCGTGTGAACGTTTCTCTCTGCTCCTGCTCCAGCGTTAAAATGAACAATAGTCCCTGCCAGTGTCATTCTTCAGCAATTCATCTCTTCCTGTCGCCAGACTCTTTCGGTCCTTCTTGCCCCTTCCACCTTTTTTGTATCAAAAACAACAGCAGATCAGCAGCAATATAATAAAATAAAATTGTATTTACTTGGGAGATTTGAGGGAAGGGGCAAGAAGGGGGTTGAGAAGAGCAAGAGCCCCAACCCCCCTTCAGCAATGAAGACACCAAAAGGGAGCGTTCTCAAGCCCCAGCTGACCTGCTCCTCTCCATGCCTGGTTTCCCTGCTGCAAGGAACATCCAATTTGCCAGGGGGGCTGTAGGGGGGACAGCGCCCTTTTCTTCTAGAGGATGTTGGAACTGTAATTACAGAGAGGCAGTTTCCGGGGGGAAATTAACATGGATCTCAACTCATGTTCCATGTGTTTTTCATCTGCAGACCTGTGGCCTTTACTCAACTTTCTCATTCAACAGGGAATGGGTCAAAAGATGCTGAATGAGGTGGCAAGTCCAGTGTTATGGGAGACCTGGACCTCCTCTTCCTGAAGGAGCAGAAAGGAACTGCTATGGGATGACTCCAAGTAAAAATATTGTAATTACATGCAAAAAAAAAAAAAAAATATATATACACACACACACAAATATATAAAATACATCCAGAAAAGGAAATGCATAGTGTAAAAAATTAGACAGCATTGAATGGTCCATGAGGAACAGGTTAACCACAGAGGTAGCAGTAAACACTGTGCTAAGAGAGACACCCCCAATACCAGCTCTCCCTCCACTGAAGGGAAATGAGGGGCCAAGGCCTGGAAGATTTTAGTAAATTTACTTTCACAGGTGTGACTTTAAAAGGGTTGCTTCCGGGTACACAGATCTGAGCAACAGTCTGGCAAAGACAGTATCTTATGCAGCATGCTTCAGAAGAAAAACCCAGCTGCTATTGATTACACAGGACATTTAAAATCCATTATAAGCAAGTTAGAAAAAGCTTTAACGAAATCCCAGAATTAAACTCACCTGCACAGCTTCTGCACTTTTATGGCACCACACAATCTCCGTATTATTTGCAACACAAACTGCTGAACTCAATGCAATATTATTGTATGGTATTCATCACCAGAACAGTCAAGCAGTCCATAAACAGAGATTTGCCTTCACATCTTACTGCTTTAAATGGTATCATCAGCTCTGCTTTCTAAATCTCTGACAGACAAATTCCCATGACAGAAACCCAAGTGTCCAAGTGATTTCCAAGTGTCCAACTTGAAAAGCCAAAGAACGGTTTGCACAAGGGCTGGATGCTCGTAAAACACTACAGAAGGAAAGGGGAGTAACACAGGTGATATGGAGCTAAAACATGGTGCCAAACAGGTCAGCCTCAGGCCTCTCAAACCGCCAAATCCCCTTTTTCTAAGAAAAAGGACAGGCTACAGAAAAGAATATGAAAGACAAAAGTTGCTTTGTGGGTGAGCCACTATAGGAAAGCGGGAGTTGGGAGTAAAAGGTACGGGCTAGATGTATGAGCTAGATGGAAGAAATGAGAGCACAAGCCAGAGTGTCCCATCTCACACCCACTACCCAGAACCCTCCTTCTACCTGCCCACATTCCTTCATTTATTTCTGTATCTTATCAAGCTTCCCTACTTCTATAATCTTCAATTCTCTTCTGCTACTCCTTCCTCCTGAACTTTACTCTTTTTTTTTTCCTCCCCTGAAAAATGCCCATAAATTCAAACTTGGTCCAAATCAGGTACCAGCACAGTCACTTTTTAATCTGTTTCCAGTGAGTACAAATATACAAGTTAAAGCCAGGTGCAAGTTGATGGCAAAAGAATAGCTCTTTTCCATCTGGAACACTTAGCTACCAAAAAGTTCACCCTTTAAAATTACCTGGAATAATTTGACTAGGCAGACAAGTTGTATTATTCGGTATCTGACATCACACAGCTGCACTGTTCTTGCGTGCACCCCTTGTAGGATGACAGACTCAGCTCTCCATGCTATTTCTTGCATTGCAACACAATCTTTAACACTGCTTTGTGGCACACAGAAATAGCCTCCTGCAGCTGCCTCCTTCACCTCCTCCTCATGGCCTGTAGGCCAGTAAAGAAGCACTCAGCCCCGGGGGCAGCCTCTCAGAAGGCATTCTCTAGACCACAGTTCCTCTGGAGCTCTTCACTTGAGGCAATAATTGGAGCAGAGCTCCCGGGTAACTCAAGCTTGTCACTGGATAGTCAATGTCCACCACAGAGAGTGTCAAAGAGGCTTTTGCTGGCAGGTTTTTAAACTCCTACCCAGCACTGATTGAATTTTTTAAAAATATTAGAAATGTTTGAATATTTGCAAAGTATTTACAGCTCCACTATTCATGGGTGAATTTTAGAAACTGAAGAATCCTTAAGCTTCTTCTGGTTTTGGAATGGTTTTGTTTGGTTTTATGGGCTTTTTTTTTTTTTTTTTGGTTTGGTTTGTTTGGTTTTTTTTTATTTCTGGAGCATGAGAGCTTCTTTAACATTCTCAAACTTTTCTGTACTATGGCAAGATTTTAGGCATGGAGGGGGGAAGCACTCTCTCTCCATCCTTATTCTCCAAACTCACTGAATCATTTCTAACTTGAGTTTCACAGACAGTTTTAAGCAGAAACTCTTCTCTCTCTCCCTCAAGTTTCAGCCTGGAAAGTTAGAAATTGGTGACACCTTAATCAACTCAAAGAGAAAATCAGGCAAGGACTGGAGTAGCCTTGGCCCCTAATGCACCAACTCCTTTCCTACATATCATCCCCCTTGTGCTCCAGAAGTATCAGGAACTTTCTTTGTAATATCTAATTCACTAACACAGTCAAACTGAACTCAGAGCAACTGTTCTCAGCTTGTGCTTAATTTAAAGACTCAGGCTTCAATTTTAGTTCTCAGGACAAACTGCTCCCAAAATCTTGTTTGTTTTTCCAGCCACATTAGTTTGGTCCAACTACAGTTGTTCTCTTTTCCTACAAACCTTGCTTCACTAGTAGTTGTGATGCTCTAAGGATAGAATGCTGCTACAAATACTATATCATCGAAAACGAAGGGGCAGTCACCAGATGCCAGCAAAGGTAAGGGTTTTGAACATCTTCATAAGGACAGATGTTACTCTATGTTCTTTTTACTCAGATCTGTATTTGGCTTATCAGTAATTTCCTCCTACAAATCAGGATTCACATTCTGTGCTCACCTCCAAATGAAAGGCAAAGATATCCCTTATGTAAAAGCATTGGTTATATCCATGCTAAGAACTTTACTCTCAGCTTTACCACTGCACAGTAGTCTCGCTCATCCTGTATACGGCCTTGGACAGAGAGTCCAGGAAGCTCAGTCCCCATATGTGCAGCCCCTAGTTATGCTCAGTGTGAAGCATCTGTGCAACTATGACCTTAGAGCAAAAGTACTCCCTGTTCTGGGAGAACACTGACACGGGTAAGCATCTCCTGCCCAAATTTAATTTCTGACATAACACACCCGGAATACGGACTATGCTTCTGGTATCACTCCTACTGTAACACAAACATCAGGTCTAAGACGACATTTGAACCTTTTAACACACATGCAACACAGCTTAACCGATGTAAGAATTTAACTCCAAACTGTGGGAATGCCAAGCCTTGCTGCCAGCCCTGCAGAGGTGAAAAGGAATGTTTAAAGGAGGTGGCCTGGCTAATTTTTCCTCATAGTGCTACAGAGAAGTGGGCTCACATGATCTCTTCTTGACCCAATCAAGCAGTTTCATGCAGTTTAGGTACCTCCACTGCAGCTTTAGAAACAGGGGACAAAACAAGCACACAGATATGAGCCTACCTGTCTATCTCAGTGCTATAGCAATGGACTCAAGCAACATTCAAGTCCAAAACCTATCAGACAGTGAAGGTGAAATAGTTTGCTTTAAAAGAACATCACTTCTCCGATTTCTTCCAGTCTAGAGCTGCAACCCAGATCAAATAAACTAGAATTTGAGAGATAATTCAAAGATAATAGAGAGAACAGGAAATCAAGCATAAACCCTACAGAACAGCTAAGCAGAAATAAGCTAGACATACTTAGCACAAAAAAAGGTCGTACTTTCAGTCTACACCAACGCTTTGGATTAAGCTACACAGAAAAGGCTTGCCAGATATGCTTTCTACTTAAAGAAAAACAAAAAAAACCTAGACTGGCTGAGCTGAAACCACTATACACTGTCTGCCTTAATCTCCCTTCTCCCTCAGATCCAACACTGGTGCTCCCCAAACCCTCTCTAGTTTTAGCATGGATGCTGACAAAGGTTCCTTTTAGAAGCCTGGACCACAGAAGCCAGAGACAAATCCGTCCACCCTTATCTGTTTTTGTCTCCTTTGCATATACAAAATTTTTTTCGCCCTCCTACCTCTCAAACCCATCTCACCCTCCTCCCCTCAAAAGCGATTAAGGAAAATCTGTAGAAATATTTGCCCAAAGCTGGAGCCTGTTGCTGGGCCCAGCTGTATTGTTGGTAGGAATACACACAGCAAACTTTCACTGTGAGGAGCCCTGCGGGACTCCAGGCGCTTCGGGGAGGCTTTGTGAGCCCAGCTCTGCATGCACTAGCCAGGCTATTGTGAAAGGGAAACAGAAAGAAGTGTTACAAACCCCAGTGCTCTCCCACTCTCGTCTCCCCCCACCTCCCACGTGCCCCCCTTCCACCAGCCGCCACCTTCCCCAAGACAAATCGAGAGGGGAGGGGGCCACTGATGAAGAGACTGAAAAGGTTTCCTCAGTTAGATTTAAGGCAACAAGTCAGGGCTGCAAGGAGTCCTTTATCCACCAGGGAAGCCTCCCACTGCTCCAGAGCTGGGCTGAGCGGGGATCCTGGGGGCCAGCTTTCTGAAGGCTGCCATTGATTTGTCACTGATGATAAGTGAGGCCGGAGCCGTTCCCACCATCGCCTGCAGAGGGGACGACTCTCCCACAACGCCCGGCAGGGGACAGGGGCGGCAAATGAGGAAATGCAGAACCCAATGGTTGAAAAAATCCCAAATGGCTATTTTTCCTCTAACGAGCTGCAACAAAAAGGAGCAACCGTGCTGAGACCGAGGCAGGGGACAAGAGGCAACAGTGCACAGGGGCAGCACGGTCACTCGTCAGTGGACAAACCTTCCCCAAGGAGAAAGAGCAGGGGGGATTTCTTCAGCCTTAGCCTCCAAAGGGCCTCGCAGTGCCAACTCGGTCAAACAATATTGCTTCAAAACCTCTCCAGCTGCCGCCTTGCCAATAGCTTTTAAACCTGTTCTATTTACATAGAGACACTCTTCTCTCAAGCACATGCTGCTGGAAACTCGTTCTTCTGCTTTTTGGGAGGGGAAATCTTTTCTCACAGTACTAAATAAATGAGAGAGGCTAATGAAGCACCATGTCTAAAAGGTGAATTCCCAAAGCAACAGGAGATCTTAAAGGAGCACCAGAGCTCCCCCAGGGAACATACAAATAGAGCAGCAGCTGCCTGGGCAAGACCAGATGCAGATGGGTGAACTGAAAGCAGGACAAAAGGTGGAGGGGGAGGAAGGCTGAAAGAAAAAAAAGAAAAAAAAAAATCAGCAAAAGAAGTAATGATCCTTGGCCTTTCTGATGTAACTAGTTAGGAAAAACCATCAGAACTGGTTCAACTTGCATTATAAAATGTGCCTCTTGTGTTTCAAGACACTGAGGATGTTTAGAAGTAAATAGGACACCTTTCCTTCCTTTCCCTGCCCTCAGCAAAAGCCTTCAGCTATCTTCTGCTCCGGCCAGGCTGAGGCACACAGGCCTTGCAACACAGCCTGAAGAGCAAGAGGCATGTCTCCAGAGGGAAAAGAGAGTCCTGCCTGCAGCTTCCTTCCAGTTCAATCAGACCAGACCCAGCAATCCAGAGGATCTTATCTGGCAATGCATTACCTCAGGACACTTGTGCACAGTTCCTAAAGCACCAGTTTATAACCCAGCACACTAAAATAAATGGAAGTTGCCAGCCTGTAAACTGTGACATTCAGCAATATTTTACCTCATATTCAGCCACTCAGAGGCACAGGGTGGATCACTGGGAGTAGTAATTATTTCAGATACTCTAGTAAAAATTTCTTGGTATACAGGAGAACACAGCTTCCACAGACCATTAAACTGGGGACAAGCACAATATCAGAACCTTAACAGATAAAATCCAGCCCAAAAATTTCACAATTCTAAACATAAAAAAAAAACCCAAAAAACCCCACCCCAAATCTCATTCATATTTGGGAAATAGCCAGCAACCAGTTAGCTCAAAACACAGGTTAACATGTTTCTTTCCAGAAAGACACTCTCTAACCAAGCAGCCACATCCTAAACCAAACACAGTTTTTGAGCAATCCTCAAGTGCAACCCAATTAAAGCCCATTAAAGACCTCTGCCTCCCAGTGAGAGAGTACTAAACATCTCCTGGGCTTGATGAACTAACCACTCAGACCACTGCCACTGCTTGGGGACCTGGAAATAGGCTTATGTCCAGTAAGACTCCAATTTGCACACCTGAATAATTTCAACAGCTACATGAGAAATGGGATTAACAAAGCCAGTTTCAGATGGATTCACCTCTAACAGTCCATTTTGATGCATCTGTTGCCAAATGGA
Source organism: Rhipidura dahli (assembly GCA_013399225.1). NCBI lineage: Eukaryota > Metazoa > Chordata > Aves > Passeriformes > Rhipiduridae > Rhipidura > Rhipidura dahli. The sequence continues at coordinate 1,410,866 of VXAC01003621.1, forward strand.
GGGACAGGATTCTTTCATGTCTAACAAAATACAAACTCATGAGGACTCTTCACCCACAGCCAAGTTGCTTCTGTGGTCCCTTCCCTTTATTGTGCTGCCTGTTTTCATGAAACTTCTATTCTCTGGGACCAGTTTTTTTGGTGAGAAGATATGCACACATATTGAAATAACCATTGCTACCATACAAAAGCAGGCTAAAGATGCCTGCGGATTTTTCTCATGAGAAGAGTCTGTATTAACAATATTATTAAGAACTGCTTCTGATACTACTTCCTGGACCAAGTTCCAGGATCTGAAGTGCATATTTAAATAAAAGATTCTTCATAAAGCTCAGAAACCATTTAAGCAGGCACATCATTCAGCCCTGGAAGAAGAATTTTTCATACTTGAAAAGCTTTTAAACTCTTCTGTGTCCTCCATGCAAGCATACTCCCTTTTGCTAGAACCATGATCTCAGGGCCAAAACCCATGAATAGACAGTGTGATGTCTCCTGTCTTAGAGATGCATTTACCACAATGACTCAAGAGCAATTTTGCTTCTGTTATTCCACCATACTTTGGGAAGTAGGGAACAACAGACAAATCAAGTTGAATCAAGCTTTTAAGCCAATTTGTGGGCATTGCAAGACATAATATTATTCAGCCAAATATAGAGCACTTCCTCTGATCAAAGAGCAACCCAAGCCCATCAGTGCTATAAATGCTACCTAAAATGACTGGATAACAATAGAGAAGTGACAGAACACAGGGCTACTTGTCTGCTTGGAGCAGAATTTTATCTCCAGTAATTACAGTCTACCTTGAGAAGTTCCTGGGAGGTTTTTCAGTTGAATACAGACTTTTTTCCTCTCTTTCCACTCCTAAGTGGAGAAGTTATATATTAATTCTTTTCAGTATCTGTGTAGTAAAATTACTTTTTTTCAGTCAGAAAAAAAAAAAAAAAAAGAAAAAACGTATTTCTGAGTGGGGGGAAAAGGCCCTAGTGTGCAGTTTGTATCTTGACTAAATTAGCCGAATTTTTCTGGTACCTTATGCTACCATTCCCGCACACTTTAAGAACATAACATTTATTCCTATGGATCATCCTCTAAGTAGGAACAGCTGGTACATTTGGACCTTCAGCCAACAAGCCTTGATCAGTCAAGATCAGATCAGCTTAAGTCACAGTACTCAACTAAGCTACACACCATTACAGTCATGCCAGCATCCATCTCAGCTTCAGAGGCTGAGCTCAGTTAGTTTTGCCATTTCCTGGTCCTTTATTCTGAGGCGGAATGTGGTCCACTAAGTCCAGATTCTGAGAAGCATGCTTTGAGTCTCACCACCCTCCCTTCATTTTTTACTGTACATTATCAAACAATGCAGAATTACAAATAGCAACAGCATTCTGGAAATCATTCCCATACCCCTCCTTAATGCTGCACAAACAGTTGGCGAACTGAATACATAGATGATGATTTAGGTATCAAGGCCTCAGAGGAATATGTCTGTTTTCCATGGGGAAGATAAAATCTTCTGCCCTTCATGTTGTAATCTAGTTTCTTGATTTCTTTCCAGGTATCCCTCTGAAACAAACCTTCTTCCATGCACAACAAGCAAAAGACAGAAAGCAGCCTTGATTTAACTATATTTAAGTGATAACACAACTCTCAGGTTCTCCAGAAACACAATTTTGTTTGCTCAAAATGGGAAAGAAGCTTCAGGAGAGTGATTTTATATTCATCAGCCAGGCTACCCTAAAGAGCTCTTAGCCCTCCTTCTCTTACTCCCAATCCTAAACCCCCCATAAACTGGCATAGCTTTGTGCAGCCTGATAAAAAAAAAATGGATGAGCAAAAGTGGTGCAGTGGGCAATGAGCTTCAAAAAGATGCAAACTTGAAGGATCTTCCAGCTCCTCCTCACCCAGCCCAGCTTTCTTCTTTTGCTTCACTGCTTGCAGAACCATAGCCCCAGAGGCAAACTGACAGAAGTAGTTGGGGTCATTTCCTGTTTAAGGCTTTACAGATGTATTTACTACAGCGGCTCACAGGTTATTTTCTTCTTACAGTCTGCTTACCAAGTGTTTTTACATTTGGAAGTAGGATAGGCATGCTACTGTGATGAAAATTCTTATGAAAAGGAATAAACACAGTGAATTAGATCATTCTACACTTGAGTACAGTAAATGTTTAAAAATGTAACATTCTAATCTGGGAAAAATCCACTGACTTTAATGGTGCAGAAAAAGCCAGCTATTAGTAACCAGTCACCATGGTTAACTTCTTTACCCTCAAAAGAAAAAAGTCTGCAGACTCCAAAACAAAGTTGTCAGCTATCCTTAGAGAAAATTAAAAAAATCCCAGACCTAGCTATTATCACACCTGGCCCAACAAACATAGGTAATCTTTATGTTTCAGCTTGCAAAGATGGCACTCCTAATCCAAGTTCTGAACAGCTGATCTCCAGGGGATGCAGAGAAAACCACTTAAGCTATTGGGTAAATACAGCTACTGGAGCCAATTATGTGTTTACAGAATTCTACACAGCAATCTAGCTTGCTGCTACAAAGCAGCAAAAAGGAGCATTTAATAATTATTAGGTAAAGTTGGCCACAGCTAAACCATCCCAAGTCAGGAATCTAGGGTTAAAACTTGGATTTCTAACCAAGTCCAAGCTCCTGGTCTCAAATTTCTTGACCTTTGTGATTACATGGTTAAATACCATTTTGTGATCCATCCTAGGAGATGCTACAGTCAGGATAGAGGAAAGGGTGGAAGAGTCGTGGACACAGAATAGATCTCTGTGAGCTGGGTTTGGATATGATGCTCCTCATTAGACTAGTGCCAACCATTTATTGACTATGCTGGCAGATAACAGGAACATGCACTATCCAGGGCAAAAAGAGCAACTAAATCTTCTTTAAAGGACATTATGTCTGAGAAGAATTTTCATTCTCACAGTATCAGACCTCAGACACAACAAATGTGTCTAATTGTGTTAATCCTGCATGCAGCATATCAGAAGAGAAAAAAGAATAATTGGAGAAAGGCAGCTTCAACAGTAAGGATAGAGAAGACAGGACAAGAAGCATCACCATTATAGGCTAAAAGGCAAAGCTTAAGTGCAGCCTCTACTACATTAATCAATATTTCATTGTAGGTTTTTTCCTCATTATTTCATACATCTGTCAATTTACCACATGTAGAAATTACTAATTCTTCAGAGTAGGGATTGTCTTCACTGTATGCACATGCTGCATGTAACACTGTGAAGCTCTGATTTCCATTAGAGTGAATCTTTATGTGATCCAATTGACAATTCATGTGTAAGATTCATCCTACGTACATCTTTCCCTTCAGCCTGCCACATATTCACTCAGGGAGAACAGGAATGGCCATTTAGACAGCTTATGTTTTCCCACAGCTAGCTCTGTCTTCCTGTGACTAACCAGACACTTTGCATCAGCACTGCCATTTCTGCATCAGCTCGGAAGGAGAGTGGACTGTGCCTTCTTTTGTGTGCATGCCCAGGCCAGGCTTGTCAAACCACAACATCACAGTACACCAGTGGAGAGTGGCAGGGGGCAAGCAAAACTGATCCAGAGTCTGTGAATACGGGTCAAAACCCAACTCTCTGCTAGACATCAGTCATTTAAAAGGCAAGATTAAGGAAGAAGAATCAAGGCAGCAGCAAGGGGATAAAGCTTTTCATACTAAGATTGACCATTTCGCTGGCAACAACTCACAGCATTAGTCTGTGGTAGCCCAACTAAAAGAAGATAGCAGGTCTTTGCTTCCAACCCTAATGAACAGAAGTTTCCACCACAAAGGGCATCACCAATTAATGTAGTGCACCAGTTGCAACATCTGTGGGTTGATCTTTCATCACACTTGGATGCTAATACAGCACTAAGACTGTCCTACAAATAACAATACAATAAAGAGGCCTATGCTTATGCAGGCCACAGAAATTAAATCTTGGGCTTGAATTGTCACCTTCCCTTGTTTCTAGGGATGGCCATTCCAAATTACTATTAAGGCAAAGAGAAGAAGCAGAAAATCGGTGCCAAAAAAGTGGTTGGTCTTGCCTCCCTCTGTCCTTCCATCAGGTCTATACTGATGAGCTCACTGCAGAGCAATTCACTTCAGCTTGCCAATACCACACAGCCTGTGGTTTCACCATTCTGCAGGCCAGTTCTGTGACAGACCAACAAGCTGGACTGATTCATCCAGCAGACATCTACACAGACCTATCAAAGGGACAAGGGAGTGAGACTGCTCTCTGGGGCAATCCACAGTTACACCAGACTAAGCGCAACAAGAAACCACACCCCTGGGCCAAGGAAGCCAAGGAAGCCCAGCAGCTGGGGGCCAAGCCACATATACTGCGGGTGGAAAAGAACAATCCTCAGCAGTGACAACATCATAGCACCCCCACCAAAAAAATTTCTCTCTGAGAGATATCAAACTTCCTAAAAGAAAAAGCAGCAGGAGCAAAAATTCCTCCAATTCTGCTGTTCTAGAAAATGGGCTTTATATTACCCTAAAACTGTACTTTGGTGACAATATTTCCCATAAAGCAAGATTATACTAAACCCTATTCTGAATCAGTAACATGCCCTTGTAAGTCATTTGGAATTGCATTCCTAGTGCCACCTGAAACAAGCCACCAACTGTGTCCCAGGCAAACCAGACCTCCATGGTCCAGCCTACTGTTCAATCATTTGAAGCAGTGTGCTTAATTGAGGAAGTTCAAACAGGAGGAGAGGACTAAATTTATAAGATATGAAAGAACAGAGGATTGGCAAAATGCAATACATGATCCATAAGTCATCTCTTCTAGCATTCTTGCAAAAGACATAGATCTGCAGAAAGGCAAGTGGGTGATAATTGGGGACAGTTGGAACACTGTTTATTTCCTGCTAGCAAAGACAGCAGTTCAGGCCTCCAAGGACAAATCAAATTTCTTAACCAGATGGAAGACATTTCATTTCCAAACATCATCCATACAACAACGGACCACAGAAAGAAAGGAGCCAATTCACAACAGCAACAAGAAAACAAAATTACTAGAGATTTTAGAAACGAGTTCTCATCAAAATCTGCACTTGCTAGGAGCCTCATGTTACATCAGAACTCGTACCACATCCCACCACAATCAATTCAAAGACACTTTTATTGGCAAAACAAGCTCTGCAAGTGTTACCCACATGTAAAAAACAGCATGCTTGAGTTTCTTCCAGAAGTGGATTCAAGATATGAAGGGTCTGTCTCCACAGAGGTTTTAACAGAAAGGGATCCGTGCCATGGAGTCCAAGGACAGAAATTAAATGTTCCAAAGAATAACATTTTATTTCTAGTAAGAAAAGTGTTCCTTGCTCTAATATATTTTATATTTTACTCATAAGATTACAAAATTTTCTTCTAAGCCTCTCCTGTTAGTCCTCATTCCAATATTTATTTTTTATGATATTCTCCCTGTATCCAACTTGCAATCCAAATCGCACGTGCCAGTTCAGTATTTGGTAAAATTCTGACTTTATTTTGCACATTTCACTTGGCACTAGGTGCCAGCAGAATAACTGTGTACAATAACTCATGGCAGTCTAGTTGGCTAGCAGGTTTGGACTTCTTTTTTCTGCTATAGCAACTTGTGTTCTGGTTTAGATTCTGACTAGTTTCTCATGTGAATTTTGGATTAAATTATTTGCTTCCCAAGCCTCAAAAGGAGTGTCAAACCCCAGAAACAATGTTTTCTTGGGCATGGACAGCATTTCCATTTGGTTTCAATCTATGATTCTCTTGTACTTTTAGGTGGAGACAACTTTTGCTGCTTTGGATGAGATTTCATAAAAAGAATTGGTTTTGGTGCTGCTGAGATCAGCAATGGAAATCCTTCCAGTCCTACTCTGTAGCAATCATTACACAGATCTCATAGATCTAGTAACTTCATGTCTTTGCACATCTGAAAATAAAGAAGTTGACTTCCCTTTGGTTACAATGGAAGAACATACACAGCTCTGGAGTTTGTTCTTATGGTAGTCAAATATTTAATTTGCTCTTGATTAGTATAGGAGGAAAATCTCAGCACTGTATTCAGTTCTCATGGTTTGAGCAGTTCAAACATCTCCTACTTGCTAGGGCCACTTACACAGCCAGCATACTCACACAGAGCCTTAGGTATGCAAAGGTTCCTGAGGCTCCTTAGTAAAGAGAGTCTGTGCTGTCTGCCCACCTTAGCTCAGTCCCATCCCACAACGGATAATATTCTCTTTATAGAGTTACTGTCATTTTGCTCCTGTGAGCCACTCCTCTTCTGCTTGTCTCTAAAGGGCATGGAGCCATAAAGCACATACCTTAGAGACTTTGGTATGCAGCCTGCAAGGTCAGAGAAACTGACTCCTTAGGCTACCTGGTCTTCTGGAGTGCAACTCAAATGGCCCTCTGTCCTCACAACACTTCAAGAGGCAGTTTTAGCACTGCCACCACATTTAGTTTAAGATCTTGACATATAGGATGCAAAGCATGTTGTTACACTGTTCAACAAAAAACCCAAGACAAACCCAGATAACACTCCATGCCTTTCCCAGATTAACCTGCAGGACCAATGCACTGCAGTATATTAGCCAGCAAACGTAGGTGTTTTGGCAGCTGTCCCAGTTACTTAATCGAAGCCTGAGCTCAGAGGTTGTTTCGCCTGAGTGGGTAAGTTGAGATGTACATACCAAAGATGTCATCTCTACCTCACTCCCTTCCTTGCTGGAAGGCTTCTTCTGTCTGAGTACTGTTTATTTTTATCCTACAATTGATGAATTGTACATAGGTCTAATTTGCCCTGTATTTCCCATTATTTCTATATTGTAACTGTGTTAGGTTTCACCTTGTGTACCCAGTTAAGCTAAACGGGGTTTTGCCAAGCATTTAAAGGAGGGAAGTGTCTACCACCCCTTCTTTCTTGCCAGTCTGTTCTAAAGCATCCATCACAAAAATTGCTCACGGGTCCTTTCTCAAAAAATAATCATCTGAGTTTTTCTTATTCTTCCAGCATACATATTACCATCATCAAGTTTGCTTCCCCAGCACAATCAGCCAAGAAAAAGTTACTACAGAGTATCATAGGAATTGTCCTCTTTTTCTTTTTTTTTTTTTCGGACATTCCTTTCAAGCTTAAAAGCTTGCTCCCAGACTTCTAAAGACTTGCGGGTGAAGAACTAACCATAACAAGGCAAGAAAAGAAGCACCAAAAAAATGCCCAACATTTTCTAGGGACAATTGACTAGAAAACTCAAACCTAAGCACTTTGCTTGTTTTGGTCTAGTCTGGAATTTGCACTAAGAGCAACAGAAGATTACAGCTCCTCATCTTCCAGTTCACAGAAGGCAGGTCACAAACAAGAGAAACCTCAGAGAAATAACAGGCTTCTCCTGTTAGTAAGCAAGCTGCTTCAAGCCAGTTTGTAGTTGAAGGTTGCAGAAGTCAGGAACACCAAGGTTGTTCTTGCTTGAGTACTAGTAGCATAGAAATTACTCAGCATAACTGCCAAAGATGCAAGGATGACAAATCTGCCCTTGTAGAGGAGTTGAGGCACAGGCAGGGGATCCACCTGTTTCCCAGACAAAAGAACCTGTGCCTGGAAAAAAACCCAACAAAACAAACAAACAAAAGCAAACCCCCTAAAACCAACAACACCCAAAAGGCCTAAAGGTCTTCTGTTGTTTAAGGTAATGCTGACTGCAGATCTGAATTCTTCCATACACTCAAAAATGCAGTGAACAAAGGCCTACAGACAGTATTGATTCATGAGCGGTGACAGTTCAAACTGGAACACATGAGGTTACCACCCTAATGGTGGAGACAACCACTCAGCAATCAACTGTTCATGAGTCAACACCCTCTTGCAGCTGCTGTTCACCGGATCAGGAAAGAAGTCAGATCCAGAGGCAGCCTTCCCTAACCTAGCAAAGGGCCATAACCACACCAACCAGATAAATCAGTCCCTTCCTGTTTCCAAGTCAATGCCCAAGAAAATCCCCTTCACCACTTCATCTCTGTATGCACAGAGCTCTGAACACAACCTGCTCTTTCCTTGTATTAAACTTAGGTCTTTTGCAGGGCAGTGACTAATGCTCTTGAAGGACTCCTGCCCCAGTCTCCTACTTTCCTACATCATGCTTTCTAAGGTTTAGACACTGAATACTTCTATTTGAGATCCACGACAAAAATGCAGATAGCTCTCTAGCATTCCTATTTACCAATGACTATTCTCTCCTGTTTCTTGGCTATTAAAGCCTCCAGAATGGCAGCCTCCGATCTATCTCCCCTTTCCCATGCCACAAACTCTCCAGTTTTCTCTCACAGACAGACTCATTATGTCTTTCCTCATGCTAATAGGTACTATGCTGATCAAAATCCTTTTATAAAGGCAGCACAAATTAGTGGCATGTCCTCCAGCCACAAGAAACTCAACTCAGGCTTTTCAGGAATAGCAGGCTTCAAAAATCACAGTGAGGAGAACACAGTCTCTGAGGCCCCCAAAACCTCATTTCTTGTATTTGTCAAGCCTGAAGAAGTGGCAAAATCTGAATAACAAAGAAAGGACAGCAGTAAAGCTGGCTTCCTCTTAACAAATGCAATTTTAATTCAGAGAATTATCCCACCTCCTGGTTCATCCTCAGAAGCTTGGAACAGAAGCAGGAAATTGCAACCCTGAGACTTCTCTTTTTTTTTTTTTTTTCCCCCTACCCTCAGAGTTGCAAAGAAAGGATTTGACTATTCAGCAGTTATGGAAATTCAGAACTAAAATCGGGTGGGAGCACAAAGAAAAAAAAAAAAAGGAAAAAAAAAAGGTGTGTCTTTATTTCATTCTAATCCTAGATCCCACGAGACAGCTCTGATACACTGAATGGCTGCACCTTAAGCAAGAACCTCTCCCAGCACTACCAGCTGTCACCAAGTCAAATGAACTGACAGAGCTGGAGATTCAGGCTAAAGGAGCAGAGTGCTTATTTCCCCCTAACCTTGCATAGTGCCAGAATGCTTCTTACAAGCCTTTCAGAGAAGAAGGATGAGAACATCAGGTGTCTATGTTTTAACAGTTCACAATAGTGATTCACTCTTCCACACAACAAGTCTTAATGAGGAAGGGGAAGAGAAGTAGGCTCTGTTTCCAGGAAAGCTACTATTTTCTGTCACCAGACTTAGAACTTGCTTCTGTAGCCAGACTTCTTACCAAACCCACAGCAATCTCCTATTCTCACTTTATGCTTTTGTCCAAGCAATTATCTCCAAAATTCTAGCTTCTCTCTTCAGTTCTGCCCTCCCATTTCATACACCCTTCCAGACAATATCATCCTCCAAAATACCTTCCTTGACATTCCACTCAAAAATCCTTCTGGCTTATGTGCTCCCAAGGCTGACAGATCCCACATGCCACCACTGCAGATAGCTCTATCACCACCTCTACCTCATGAGCTCACCATCTCAGTGTTCTGCTAATAGTCTCCCTTTCCACCTCTGACCCCACTGCTAGGCTCCTAATATTTCATAAAATCACCCCTTTAGATCAGGGACTCGACTGTCACGGATTCCTAACAATTTGTCACATCCTCCTTTAAAGCATTAGTAAAATAAGTCTTTCCCTGTCTCAGCAGCTAAATTCTGCTCAGTGCTCACCTTCACTTTCAAAATTTCCATCTTTTATCCTACCTAATTAACAACTCTTTCTGCCATCAGATCCCACATAATTACTCCACTTGGATTTCCTTACACGACTCTTCTGTTCCTTTGCCAGCTCAAGTCGTTGGCTCTCATTTCCAAAATGCCTATCTTTGCTTCTGTTAATATCTATACTCCTATATCCCCTTACCTTCTCATGGTTTACTCTTGCATCTGCTTCCTCATTTGTAAGTTATTTACACAGTTAACAGCTTTCAGTAGTCTTTGATGGCAACTCCTACCCAAAACCTCTCTCTATCTTCATTCTAAGGAGTGACTGGAATGAAAAACTTTAGAAGCTTTTCCCATTAAACCAAAGCTAAAGGAAATTTAATTAGAAAGCTATACCATTTTAATATTGACCTTATCTATCCCAGTAGAATTATCACACCCCTGATCCTTATCAGATGTCAGATGTCCAATTAAGACTATAAACCCTTTGGGGCAAACGTAGCCTATTCCTTCATGTTACACTGAGCCACAGCATCTAGACCAAACCTTAAGTTAAGGAAAACACCTTGGAAAGTCAAAGAACTTGATTTTGCCAAGGGCAACACCACTCCACTGTGATTTGGAAACTATCAGAGAAGTTTAAAGTCCTCACTCTTTGAAACTTCAAAATGCAAGAATAGGGTTCCCCTCAACAGAAATAATGTCTGACCACATCTGACAAGAGAGGAGCTGGGTACAGAATGCACTGAAAAAAGTTTTTCCATGGTATCTTTAGCTCCTTCCTGCCTCAAATCTCCAAAGCCATCACTTATCCACTTTGAAACAGCAGGAGAGTCACTTCTTTTTTCCTTCTCTCTCCAGAAGGAGCACAGCAGAAATAAACCTTGAGTGATAAATTATGCACCACTTTTGTGTGGCTGCCTCTTGGCCAGACGGGAAATTTTTCTCCCAAAGCCTTTTGTTTCCAGCTTTGATCCCAATGTTGGATCCGCTCTGTTCAGCTTTCCCTCAGCATGGAGGTGAAGGGAGAGCTGACACAGGCCAAGTTCAGGCTTACTGCAAGTCACAGTCAGATCTTCCATTAGCCTTCTCCCCTCCCCCTTTCCAACTGGAACTCTCCTTGAGTTTGAAAAGATCCCATTAAACTTTTTCCAGAGGGCCTTACAGAGGATACATTATTTTGATGGATGCTGGGACTAAAGGAGGAGGATTTCTAAGTACAGTGAAATAATGGAGTTTGTTCTAATGGGTTTAAGAGATGCCCGGGGGCACCAAGTAAGTTCCTTCTCTGCAAATCAAAAACACAGAAGACCAGAAAATGGAGCCGAACAACTGAACGCCAGGAAGCGGGGAAATCGGGCTCTATTTAACTGCTGCTCTTGGTTACAGCCAACTTCAGGCTGCTTGGAAAAACAGCACACACACACATCACTGGCACAAACTTAACAGGAGAAAACAAAGAGACAACAGGGGTCAAACTGGGGGTGGCAAGTAGGAGAAGGATGCAAGGCTGGGTCCCCACCCCCTACCAGAGAGTCGGATCAATTATCCTTGAATACTAACAAGATTTCTGATTAAAGAACTGCTGCTATGCAATAGAAACAGAAAGCTCCAGCAGCTGGGAGGGGCTGTCAGGCAGTAACAAAGAGACACAGAAGACTATGCCCTGCTAGGGCATACTGAGGAAGTCACCATGCTGGTAGCCAGGAGAGGGGTCTCCCCTGCCTGGAGTCATGATAACGTCTCACTGCTGGTAGATTTAACTCCAAGAGTAAAACTCCACCTTGACACTACAGAATATGGGGTCTGTTTTCAGGCAAATATATGACCTACTGGAAGCTTAGCTGGACAACAGTTCTTTACACAACCTCATCACTACAGTACAGGAAGGTGAATCCTATTCTACCTCTAACCCATCAGGGAAAAAAATCTGGTGCTTTTTACTTCTGAGCATTGCAACACCAGAAAGTTGCGATCAACATACAACAGCTTGCGAAGCAAGATCTGTGCTGTCTTCAGTCATGTGCTTTTTGACAAAACTGCAACTGGCAGTACAAACATTGAATAGGCATCTACATTACTGTCTGTTAATCTTAATGGTTTGTGACTTGCTGACTGGTGGCTAATACCAGAAGAATCTAATCACCCAAAAACCTCATGACAGACAAAGCTTCTGTTACTACTTTTCAACTCACAGGTATGCTAACATGCTTATACGAGAATGCTTAATATATCTCATACCATCAGAATCGGGCTCATAACACTTCAATTCCATTTTTTTTCTTTGTCTTCTATATTAAATTACATAATTCCTTGCTATGAGGAATTTCAGTCATTCACAATTTAGCACTACAAAAGTCAACAAACATTAGCTCCATTCGATGTTTATAAAGTCTTTATGGAACCTTTTTTTCTGCCCTTACACAGTGAGTCTCCTTCCATCTAGGCTCACAACAGTCGAGGAGATCTGCTCCTCACAGAAAGACTGACTGCAGCTCAAGAGTCCCCCAGACTAAATGCACAGGCTGGAACACTTCAGCATTTAACAGACAGTTCTGCATAAGAGACACAAGAAAACATGCCTGGAAAGCTGAAAAACCTGAACATTAATTCACTCACAACAGGAGGGCAGTCAAATACTCCCAGGTAACAGTCCCAGAGCAACCAGAAATACAGCACGAATAAACCACAAGTCGACAGAATAACAAGCCCCTATCCATATAGTTACTATCTTTAGTACAGGGAAATGGAAATGTACACAGAAGAAAGAAGAGATTCAAGGAGCATTACAATGCCCAGTTTTCACTCAGTAGAGACAACAGAATCCCATTGAAGAGTAATACCTAACATATTCATATTTGCAATGGCAAAGAACCACTGGCACCACAGACACAAAAGTAAGAGCCTAACCATCAAGGACATGAGATTTGTGGACGACAACTACATTTAGTGTTTTCTGCTGTGATTTGTGTGAAACAGACAGCCACCAAATACAGAACGCCATTTAAGGGAGTGGGTTTGTTGTATTCCAGAGCTCCAGCTCTGGATGTTTTATCAGGTAAAGCCAAACATCTTTAAAGATGGTCAGTTAAAGTCTACATGTATACTATCTTATTATGTCAACCCATAGAAGAAAATATCACAAATAGCTAAGCTAGAAATAACAGAGGACTAGAGAAATTAAGTATCCACATTTCTTGTAAGAATGCTTTATTTACCAATTCATCCTTTCTAACAGAGAGTCAGTAACATTTCTGTGGTTTTATCATCTTTTGACCATCAGCAAGAGAAATATAAGTATTATTAAAAAGAAAACTAGCCATAAGCAGCAAAGGAATTCAATGAAGGTGCAGAACATGCACTTACTACATAAACCTATTTTTAAAACCCTGACTGGTTTTTAAGATAATATCTCTTTATCTGCTTTTATAAGTGTTATGAAGCATATATTCTATTGTGTTCAACGATAAGTTGCATTCTAGGGCAAATGGAGTTGGCCTTGGGCAAGACAATTTCTACTTCACTTCCCACATCTACAAAACAAGGATAATATTTGCCTATTTCACAAGAGTGCAGAAGATTCAAGAGCAGTATCAGCCTACAGATCATCCTCATAGAATTAATGTTTTAACTATTTTTTAATGTTAATTTCACTAGTCTGGAGAGTGTTTAGGAGTAAAAAAAAAATGTAAATCACTTTAATTTCTAGTTAACAAACAGCAAGTACTGCTTTCTGGTTTGAATTACAAACAACTAGATGTTTATATCTAACCACTTTTTCTTCTGTAGCTTCAATGAATAAAATGTAGAGGAACAGCTACAAGTTTTCTGAAATCTCATTTTGTGGCCCACAGGAAGAGAGTATCCCTCTTCAAGGTTCACAAGACACTCTGGAAAATGCAAGCGCTTTATGTAACTAAGCACCTATTAATTTTCTTGCTGCATACACCCACACTCCCCAGACACAAGAAGAGTTTCTCTACTGCAGAAAACAGTGCTATAGCACACAACCGAAAGCTTCTGGAAAGAGTTGTTTATATTCACTAAGTAAATAAAACAATAATGTTAACTTCATAATGGAAGATTTATGCTATATGCATATATATAAAATTGTCAAAAACAAAACAAAAACCCCACCACTTGTCATCGTCCTGCAGCATGTTGCTCTTCATTTTAGAAGTACAGGGAATGTTACTCAGTGCCATCACCACTTTGGAAAAAGTAAAGTCAAGATAGTTCAGGGTGATCAAGAGATCTGTGAATATCATCTGAATTGCTCATCAACAAACCCTGGGCACTCTCAGCACACTCAGGAAGTAGAACATTATCAGCTCCATGTTGACAATAAGAAAATGGGTGCTTTTCAGTTGGCTGAGAGCTTTAGAACCAATAGCAAAGCCAAGCACAGGCAATAGAAATTGTGATTCCCTCTGCAAAATATACTTTTACAGAAGTAACACATTCAGGTTTGAAACGACAAAATGTAGTCAAGGTGCTTCAGAAGTGAAGCTCTGATATTAGCTGTGTATTTTCCGGGCAGAGCTCCAGGAGCCAGAACAGCATACATATCAGCCAGACAGGTTCTGTGACATTCTGTATTTACACTAACACAGACCATCTTAACACCAGGTCCTTCTTCACTCCAGCCACCAGTAGTGCATGACATTAGCACTAAATTCCCTCTCTACACCTGTTTTTACCTGCAACACACTTTTCCAAGAACTCAAGATACTTGCAGACCTCTTTTGCTGGTTTGGGGTTTTTTTGGCAGACTCCTCCAGTTTGAACTGCCACTATCCACTGCAAGAGAGTCAAAGGTCAGTCTGGCAGACTTGTTTGCTTTACGCTCTCCTGTACTGAGGCAGAGTAGTAAATGACCAAGTGTTTCTGACAATTTACCTGTTTGGCATTGCAACTTCTGTGGATGCTTTATGACAGTTAAGCTGCACACCATCCCTGCAGGTACTTCTAAGGGACAGCTTTGAAATTTTACTAGCTAAGTGGAGGAACATTGACTCATCACAAATTTTGGCATTTTCTCTGCACCTCCATCATGAGGATGTTTTTCCTTGCTTCAAATAGGAAAAAGACTGCTCGAGAATTGTGTCCTTAGTGCAAAATTCCGTCCTTATTTCCTTATCTTTCACTGAAGGAAAGAGGATATTCACTTCTGGAAGCAGTTGGCATATCTAATCATAAACTTACAATCACCTGACAAGAGGATACACAAAAGTGCACTGATGGGAAAACTACTTGAAAGAGAAACAAGCTGCCATTAAAAAAGTATCCTAGAGACATCAAGGAACAACCAGCTACTAACAAACTTGCATTTTACAATCAGACACCCCCCACATGGCTGTTAACAGCCCAGACACATTAACTAGGAGCACCTGGGCAACAGCCAAAATAAAACACATCCAGATCTGTACCTACACTAAGATATCTTTTAGATCCTTCTCACTCCTAGAGGGCAGCTAAGTATCTGTGTGGCATTCGGGAATTCAAGAGTACTTCTGGCTTCTAATAAGCAGGATTTCTGACACACAGAACTACACCCCTTTCTAGTCAGTCTATCCAAGCTGGCTTAGCACATTCTTCAAAGCTGCCTGCAATTAGGTTTCTTGTTAGAAGAGAAATAATATTACTTGAAACCCAAATTCCCTATGATTGTGCCCCAGGGGCAATACTTGTAGAATGATGGAGGTCAGCAGCACCACTGCAAATGCTTCCTGTAATTTCAGGGTAGCATAGGAGAAAACGGATGGGTGAAATTATACAGCAGCTGCCAAAGCAATGAAGGGAGAGAAATGAGGTACGTATCTTCTCTCCACACCCCTCCCCCAAAAGCCTTCTAACTCTTTATTAACAATTCTGCGAGCCGTTCAGATGTTTTCCTCTCCACCGGGCGCACTTGTAAAATAAAGAACCCCCCGCACGAGACGAAGAAACAGCAGATATCAGTTGACAGAGCAACCACAAAGCTAAAGTTTTCACAGCGAGGCTTCATGGGACTACCTCCCGGCTCTCTAAGAGCGCAGCGAAACCCTCCCCTCGTCACTAGTTTTGGTACCTCTCCTGCTCTAGCCCCGCTGTGCCAGGGCGCTGCGGGAGGACTCCCAGTCCTCGCCGAGGCGAGGCAGGTAGCCCGGGGCGCCACCGCGGAGCCGGGCTGTACCTTTAAGGGGCCCGTCGCGGCGGGTGCGCGGCTGCATTCCTGCTCCGGAGCGGCGGCTGTCCCGACACGCCGGGCACGGCAGCCTGCGAGGCAACCTGCGCGCCCGCCCCGGCCCGGCCC
>VXAC01003621.1:1427110-1533416 GCA_013399225.1 Rhipidura dahli
CGCCCCGGCCCGGCCCCGAAGGAGGAGCCCCGCCGGGGCAGCCCCCGCCCCGCTCCCCCCAGAGCCGAGGCACTTCGCAAACTTTCGGCGCGGCAGAGGCGGTCTTGCTGCCGAGGCTTCGCAGCGAGACACGCACCTCCCTTCGCCACCCCGTGGGGCCGCCGCCCGTCACCGCGGAGAGACCCCTAGGCTCGCCCAGTGCCTCCGGACCCCCTTAGCCCTTGCCCCGGGTGCGGCTCCCTCGCCGCCGGCGGGGAAGCCCTTCCTAAAGCGGCCCCGGTGCTCGGGACCGTCGGTGTCTGTTCTCCCTGTCCCAACTCCCGCAGCATCGCCAAGAAACATTGCTCCGGGCTCTCGGCTCCGTGCCGCAGGGTTGCCCGGTATCCTCCGATCCCCGCGCGTTACCACCGCTTCCCGACTTGTTCCAGCTATCAGTACTCAGGACAAATCGCAGAGCCCTTCTCCCCGTCTCGTCCCCGTTTCCCTTCGAAAGGGAAATATTCATGACTCCTTTGCCCAGCATGCATGTAGCTACTTATGAGAAACCTCTGATTTTTCCCTCCGTTCGTGGCAAGTAGTCTGCTATTTGGTGCTTTGCTTATAGCCGCGGTGTCCGAAGACAGCTGACGATGTGTGAATCTCAGACACCCTAAAAAAATATTTAGGGTCGTTCCCTGCAGGAGTAGAAATTAACACTTGGATAATTGGCTTATGTGCCTTGTGTTCTGTGCTGCATTAAAAAGCAGACAGGCTTTTACAGGAAATCACCCTTTGAGCCAGTTTTATGATACTCTGTGACGTGATTTGACATTTTAATACGTTAGGTTGACAATGCAAGAAACTGTTTTTAAATAATTGTCAGTTGATTTCGAAATATTAACTTA
Organism: Rhipidura dahli; assembly: GCA_013399225.1. Taxonomy (NCBI): domain Eukaryota; kingdom Metazoa; phylum Chordata; class Aves; order Passeriformes; family Rhipiduridae; genus Rhipidura; species Rhipidura dahli. The sequence continues at coordinate 1,427,995 of VXAC01003621.1, forward strand.
AACAGAAAGCTGACGGAGATAGTCCAAACCCTGGCCCACAGGGGAAGATAAGAATTTTGTCAAATTGACACCAAAGGGCCAGTGATAGAAATGATCTTATTTAAAGCCTTTCCATAGATGAATCCGGAGGAAGCTGCAATTAATCCCATCCTTTAAACAATCACAAGAGTAAGAAAACAGCACAGCATGTGATTCAGAGAATTCTGCCACTCCTATTAATTAAGTGTAAAATGGTGAAGACAAGGGGTATTATTACAAATGTCAACATAAAATTAAAACAGGGACTGAGTCTTGACAAATTGTGCTCAGTGAAAAGAGAAAATAATCCAACACAGCTTCACTGAGGAGGAGAACTCCCAAGAACAGGAACACCACAAAAAACAGCAAGGAGCAAACCATGTATAAATCTACTGTATGTGGCCACCAAAATTTTTAAAAAGCAGACTTTTTTCTTTAAACCACTGCTTCAAGATAGGAATAGAGCCACGTTAGTGTGGATAAGAGTGCAACAGCACGTCAACTATGGCATTGAATTCCATGTATTTGGTAGACAAAGTGTGCAAAGTTGCAGAAGAGTAACAGCAAATACAGGTAGTCAAGAGGGACTGGTTGAGGTGGAGAGACTGAAAAACTTCTCTATTATAATATTGACTAGGAATCAGTGACAGACTGAGGCACAAAAAGCATACACAATTATTGTGAAGTAATAGACTCTGAGTTATCAGAGTTTAAGATGGTTGAAGGGGAAGAGTTTGGAATAGTGGGTTAAAGTTAAGAGAGAGAAAACAATAACCTCACACTGACTGGGGGCTGGCCGACTGGTGGACTGGCTGACAGGCTAGCATGCAAAACCCTCACTATGTCTCCCCAAAATACAGAGCAACATAACCAAAATTATTTTGAATTCTCTACCAAGGCTAGATCATCAGCTAGTATAATTCAGAGGAGTCCTTCTGACTTCAGGCTCACAGAAGCTTTCAGAAGTTTAGGTGCTGAAGTACTGACTGTGATAAAGCACAGACACAGGGCCCAGAATTTCCTGACAATGATATACTTAGGTCAATTATATACTTGGAACAGTCTTTCAGCTGTTGAGATGAGTATTTTCCTACGTTTGAAAAAAAGCCTCTTGAAAAATATTGTCCTAAATGCAAATAAATTCACCTGTTAGCTCTTCAGTTCTTCTTTCCCCAGGGAGCAATTGTTTTTTACCCACTCTGTTAAAGTGTGTTTACCAGTTCTCTGCATCTTGCACTGTATTCTGGCAAATCACTTTCCTCTCTAAGCTCAACTTAAATCATATCTCTGTCTTATTAGTACTTTTGAAATCCCCTGGTGAAATGTTAGAGAAGCACATAGTATGGTCTTTCACAAAAATCTCCTAAATAGGTTGCAGTTGAACAGATGAAAATTTATATCATAAACCTCTCAATTACCTACCTGTTGATAAAATAGTATGATTGAATAGCCCTGATTACATGTGGGGTCTTTGAGGAAAGTAAAGTAGATTTATGCAGTATAAAATTGATATTAATGGTAAAAGTAGAAGAGCTGCTAAATAATGTTGGTAAAAACCATATGCTTTGGTCTTGCCTCTTTCAGACCAAGTAACTTCAAAACTATGTAAATATCACAGTACACTTCAACACATGCACAAGGTAGGTACTTGCTTCTACCCACACCTATGAGGGAGGACCATCATGAAGTAACCTGCAATAATTTATAGATCACTGATAAGTGATATATAACGCAAGTACTGTAAGACAGATGAGGAAGAAGTAATTGAAATATAATTAACAATTAATTTATATGACAACATGCCCAAGCAAAAAAGCTTCACCAGACATTATAAGTGGAACAGGAAGAAGATTATTATTCTAATAACCATTTTGGGACATAATTCAGACACACCCCCTCCAAAAAGAAACATTAGAGAAATAAAACAATCCAATGATAAAAAGTAAGTGCCATGAAATACTACTGATAGTTTACATCATTTTCAGGGTGATTTTAAATAACAAACCTGTGTCAGGAAAAAGACAACCAAGAACATGGTGTCATTGGAAAAAGAAGACAGGGACCAGAACCAGGTAGGGTTATTAGGGAAAATACACTTTATCTATTCTGAAACTGCAAAGATATTAATAAGAGGTTTAATGAAAGAAAGGGAAAAAAATTTAAAATGGCCTAAGTCTTACCTATCAAAGTATTTTTAAAGGATTCAAATGAGGTTTTCCTTGCGAAGATGCTTCTCTACACCTCAAGTTTCCTAGAAGAGAAGGACACATTGGGCAGCTTATTGTTATGTTCAGGAAGGTTTGAAGCAATCATGTTTTAAATCTTTGAGATAAAATGAATTTGTATGGCTTTCAGCATCATCTCACAAGACACTTTCATAGAACAACATTTTAAATACAGATAGGGGGAGGTGTGCAAACATCTGATAGAAGGAAACCACAGTGGTCATTAGTCTTTATTCATCAAAATGCCAAAGGCACCTCAGATCTGTTTCAAGATGTGTCCTGAGTTCTGTTTTGTCTACTATGTTCACTGACAACTTAAATGATGCAATATTTATGCTTATAAAATCTGTGCTACAGCAACTGATAACCTCAAAACAAAGGCAAAGGGCTGCAAACACTAGGAGGGATGAGATCAGATACCCCAAATCCTCTTGACAAATTGGTCAGGTTGTCCAAAAACCAACCAGGAAAAATACAGTAGTAAGCAACATATTATTCTTGGGAAACAGAATGAAAAATGAATAAACTGCCCTGAATTTTGGTCTAGGTGTGTCATATATGAGACAATTTGATTTCTTAAATTCCCATGGTACTGAAGCCTCAGTTGCGTACTGTGTCTGGTCCTGACTGAACATCTTAGAAACATAAAGATAGCTGAAAAGAAACAAGAAAATAGTAAGAACAAGTAATGTATAAATCAAACCCTTTGAGAAAAAACCTGAAAGAATTAGGTATGCCTAGTCAAGAAAATAAAAGCTTCAAACCAGATGCAGCTCTCTGATATATACAAGAGCTAATTACAGAGATGTTGATCAGCCATCCTGTATGGCTCCAGTAGAAAGACATGAAGGAGTCAACTTGATTTGCAACAAGAAATGTTTAAATATTTTGCTGATCAGCATTCCAGCTAAGGATTTTTCAACAATGGAGCAGACTGTCTAGGGGGGTTGTGGAATTTCTTCCACTGGATTTTTATAAGAACACAATTTGATAAGCATGCTGCTACTAGCCTTGATATGTTTAGTCTTGATGCAGTACAGACTGGACTAGGTGATCTTTTGGAAACCCTACCAAATTTAGGTTCCACAATGGATATAGTTCAGGAAATTCTAACTGGAAAGATAATTACAAATTCTGCACTCTGATTGATCAAATTCTGTTTTACTAGTGAGCTCCATTAAATAAACAGAAAAGCCAGGAAAGTAGTAAAATGTTCCCAACAGAGCTCCAAGTTCAAGATAAAATCACAGGTGTCAGACCATGAGATTTTCCAGTGGCCCTTTTCATTTCTATAGTTATGTCACTGGTACATTACCCACATCACTTCCCTCTTCCGTATCACCAGTGAACTAAAGAGGTGGTAGCTGGGATTACCAGGTAAATTAAAAGGCAGATTTTACCCATACATAAGACAGCTGGGTGTCCAGCTTCACAGATGGACATGTAAAGAAACAATTTAATTTTCCAAAAAGCTGAAGGATTGACAGCCTTTGCATCTGGTTACCTAGTTTGTAAATTATGGTCTTTTGTCTTATATACATCACACAAAATGTTAGTATTTGTTTATATTTTATGTTATTACTTTTTCCTTTGTTGCCTTCCCTTAAGTTTTCTAAGTATTGGCACTACTACTGTGTACCCAGAGATGCTCATAGGTGTCATAAACATTCAAATACTGTCACCATTGTCCTCTACATTGTTTCTCAAGTTACTGCTCATTTATTCTCAATAAAACCATATGCCATCTTCTGCAGTGTTACCACAATGGTTTTCATTTACAAAAATATAAAATTCAGGTTAGCAGGTCAGAGCTTATATATTACTTAATTTTCTTCACCTTTCATTTAACTGCTGCCTTCTAAGCATTCCAGCTGCACATTTGTTTTGTGAGACTTTATGATCATCTCATGGACCACTGTTAATTCTATTTTGCAGTGCAGACCAGCAAAACTACAGATTACATTAAATGGCTACAGTCAAAAGCTGAGATATAAATAATCTTGCAAAATGTCCTTTGTAAGGTAATGACCAAAGTACAGATTCATCTAACCCCACCCCTTTTCATGTGTGTGTCTAGAAGGTGGGACAGAAACCAACCTCCAAGGCCCTTCAGCCTTCCACTCTAGAAAAAAAAAAAAAGGAAACAAAACCGTAAGTAAATTGACTCTCATAAAGGAAAAAAAACCCAAAACCAAACAACAGACGAAACCTTTCTTCATGTTTTCTTTGACATGGTAGCTCTTCCTGTGTTTTTTGAAAGCTGGTTCTGCTCCTTCTTTTGCTGGTTCCCTAACATCCTCTATGTAAAAATAATGCAAATATACACCCTCTTATATTCCTGATGAGACTCCTCCCTGCAGTGAAATGGCAATTATCCAGGCCTTACACAATGTCTGCATTGCAAAGGTAGCCTGTGGCCTACCCTTAGGAACTGCACAGCTTAATACCTTGATTCTGGCACAGAAAAAAAAAAAGAAAAGAGGAAGAGCTTAAAGGGAAAATGTTCTCTTAAAAGCCAGCAAAATAAGAATTCAGATGGAAGACAGAAGCCTAGCCACCTTTATTCCCCAAACACATTCAAATGCGTAAGTAGCAAGTTGTGTCTCCTAAATTAATTTTTGACTCCACAGAGAACCATTTTCTAAAGAACTGAAGACCTGTGTCTTTCTCTGACTTCCAGCTATTAATGTAGTTTGCCATCAATAGTCACTGTACTCAGATAAGAAGTTTGTGGTAAGAATCAGTCACACAATCAGAAGGAAAAGTGGCCTTATGTTGATGCTGACAGAGCTTTAGCAGTGAAATTCTTCAGCTCTCTAGTATTTTGAGAGAAATCTGTCTTTCCCATGCATGCTAAGAAAAACGTTACTCGTGTTTATCAGTATTCACACCTGCTCTTGTTTCTCCCAGATTGTTATGATTTCAGTCAGAAAAACACTTGCCTGCTACTTGCTAGAGGTTAAGTCACCCCCTCGGGGGGTGACTAGCCAGAAGAACCAATTACCTTATGCCATCTAGCTCACTTTGCAAACTAACAGATAAAAAACTCAGAAAATTATAAAACTGAGCTCGGCTTGCCACTTTTCTACTGATTTGGACTCGTGTGGTTTTTCTACATATCTGCATTATGACAGCAACAACCTTATACCTCAGTATGTGGAATATCTTTGATGGTCTGACTTCTCCTTTCTTAAAAACCTAGAATACATAAACTGGGCCTGTAAAGAAACAAATAGTCATGGGAATAGATGTGAAAGACATAAACATATCTTTCCCTCAGCTCACACACCTTTCTTGTTTGCAGAAGCCACTGTGGAGATGCGAAAATTGAGACAGACCAATAAAGAGAGTTTTCTTTTTTGAGGATGATTCACTTCTAATACTTTATTGGCATGATAGGTCTGGCAAGTACTGCCAACATAAACAAGATATAACCCTTGAGTATTTCTGATAAGATGTCAGCCATCTGCTTTCCTATCGGGTGGCTGAATCAAAGATACCTCTTAACACCTCTCCCTCTCTCATACTAGCTCTTGATAAATGTGAGCAAGGGAACAAATTAATTGCTCCTTACAAGCACTGGTGAGACCTGAATAAAGGCACAGGTGGGAGCAAGATCCAGACTTGCACACCCCCTCCACATGAGTCACCCACACGTATGCACACACATCCCTCCCAGTCACATATATGTGTGTCCATATCATTGCAAGTTTAGGATTTTAGGAACTTAACACATTAACATGATACCAGCATTCTAAGAGTTAAGGTAATCTGGGTTCCTGTGTTGCATTTCCATTTGTGCTTCACTCTAGGACGGCAGAGCTGTCAGAAACTCTTATCAGAGACTTGAGTGAGCAAAACCCAACACTTTTAATGCACAGGAAACACCATGTCATAGAGACTACAGGTTTCTCTTGTTTCTGTTTCACATAACTTAGAGCACACTGAATATGCTTAGTAAATATCAGAAATAGACTCTAGCCACAGAATTAGAGAGAAACTCTGATCCACATCTAAACTTCACATATTCAAGGAACACCTCTTCCTTCAGACACAGTGCAAAATGTAACACTGAAAGTTAGAACCTTAAGAATATTTCCTTAATAGTTCATGTTATTATCAGATTCAAATGCCGAATGGTCAATCTATTTTGCTGTGGTATAAAAACTAGAATGATAAAGTTAACAAATCAGAAGAAAAATTTAAAACCATTCCTCAGATAGAACCTAATTAGGTCTTAATTTTCTACTATATTCTGAAAAATGTTCCATGCTTCCTCTAGTCTGTTTAGAATTACTTGCCATAATCTTCATTTACTGTTTCAGTCTCACTTGGTTTATAGTCTCTCTCAGTAAGTGATTTGCTTCTCTTCCTAAGTACTCCAACCATTATATCATCATCCAGTCTCTATCTTCTCTTCTAGTGACTCCATAAAGGTGTTACTTTTGAAAACACCTTATGCATTATGTAGCAAAAAGGAAAAACTATTAATCCCTATGTCCTCTTATATTATGGAATGAATCACCAGGATACTGATGTGTGCTTCTGCTGAAAAAAAATTTTGACTGCAACTCCTGTACAGCAGCAGGGTTCTGCAGTGCTGTCTTCCCAAAGCCCTTTTGTGTAGCTAACAGACAGAATTAAGAATCGTTTTGCATAAATTCTGGTATTTTAATGAATCTGTGATCTCCTCTTTCTGTCATTTTGTTGAGTTTTCCCCCTTGATTCCATCATTTGCTTTTCCATGCAGATGTTATAAGACAAAATATTTGCAGAGTACTTTGCATGGAATAAAACTGTTGTGCACAGAGAAAGTTACGTACCTTTCCCATAACAGCTGGCCACTGCTGCCACCAGCGTTACTGCCTCACTTCATCCCCAGACACAACAGCTCACTCCCACTTAGATTTGCCTGCGCTCCTGCACACACACAGAACCATTTACTTATTATAATTTTCTCACACAAACACCTTGCCGCATGGGTAACAGAGTCTGGCAGCCTATGTTTGCAAGGAACATTCGATAAGTAGAAACAAATGAAAATTGCCAGCCTTTTTGGGTTACCCCCCAGGATGAGCTGAGCCTTGGCTGTCAGAAATTCTTCCCACGCCAGAATTTCATAGTGATATTTATTTTTACCAGGCATTTTAGACTTTTTTGTTTGTTTGTTTGGCAGGAGAGATCCTGCAAACTCTGCCAGAAATGGCTGTTTTTCTTCTCTGCATCATTAGTGGGGCGGCATTCCAACAGAGAAGGGTCACTCACTTGGTACTTAAGTACTTTTAAAGATGTTGTCCTTTCCTTCCTGATGAGATAATGGGAACAAAAACTGGAGGAGAGTCTTTCAACAGTTCACTCTTGCAAAAAAGCCAGATTTGATTGCTAAACACTAAACTCAAAATCAGAATTTGGACAGTGCATTTAATACATGCCAGGAATCTATTATACAACTTACAGCTACCATTGATTTGAAAATGAACATGTGGCCTCCACAAGCCACAGAATCTGTCATTCTACTATTCCCTTTTCTCATAGGCACATCACGCAGAATTCAAAAGTGAATTATTTTGAAATATTCTTCTACTCCTTCTATGACTGAAGTATAGAAGAATATTTCAAGGGTTTTTTTTCCCCCACCATACAAGGATCTTGGATCTTGTTTAGATCCAAGTCATCCAGTGAACATTAAGTTCCTCAATACAGACAGATCTCAAAATCAGATCACATCTCTCTTTACTTTCCTTCTGTCCATCAGTTCAAGAGGAAAAATAAAATCTTAGCAATCCAGATTAAAATGCAGTTTAAAAAAGTAAATAAAAAAGAAATTATGATGGCATAATGTTCACAGAACAGTTTCCTATATGCTTATGGTATCTTACTAGTTTAAGTATATTCCTGACTTAAGACTTCCAGGTGCAATTACTGGTGTCACATTTAAGTTTGTAATGGTACAAATGCTGGCTACTTAGGAGAGCTGCTGCTGTTATCATGTTCTATCACTAGCTGGAAACCACATAGCTGTTTCCAGAATTCATCTTGTGGCATGAAACAAGAAACTTTGTGAGTCTTATTTCTCTAAAGATCCTAAAGAACAGTGTAAGTCCTATCTGCCTGTCTACCTTCTGTTTACCTGAAGAGGTAAACCAGTATTAATAGTGCATTACTTGGGAAAAAAACCAATTGGTTTACTTGTGCAAAACCACTGGGCTATAGGTGAACCACATCAACAGTTCATTCAGTTTGAGAAGGCTCAGATTAGGAGAAACACTAGAAATACTGGATCTTTTTCTGTAACTGACTCCTGAAGAACTAACAATACAAAGATATGGATTTCATCACGTAACTTCATTGTGGTTTTGGCTGACCTTTTTATTTAAGATAATCTTATTTTTAGTGCATGTGTTCAGAGTGTTTGGTCATAATTCATATAAATAATTACTAAATCAAAAATTTAATGAGGGGTTTTTATGGGCTTGCAACTGACTCATAAATAAATCATACAGCTTCAGTGCCATTGATTTTTAAAATTACTTACATAATAGAATTCTAATTTCACTTACAAGATTTCCAATAATTTACATAAATAATAGCATGTGAAGCTCTTATTCTCTGTTTCTTCAGCTCTCTTCTCAAAACTTACCTCTTACAAAATAATAGATTACCAATAAAGATTGACAGTTGTTTAAGTCAATGTTTTTCTCCTCACAGTATAATTTGGTTTTCATGTATCTTTTTGTAATTGCACCTGCAATTTTCTTAATTATTATATACAAGGAAAAGCTCATCTGGAAAATATGTGGGAAGCCTTGAAGAACACAAAGCACTATCAAACTCAAAAAAGGTGGAGTTCTGCACAGGACAGGCTCTTAGCTAACTGTTTTATAGTAGAATAAAGGTTTGGATGCTCAAAGGATGAACAAGAAAGGCTAGAGACACTTTCATAGTGTTTCTGTGAAACTGTCTTACATTGATTTCATAGTCAGATGGAAGAATACTGAAGACAGCCCACAGCTTATTTCTTTGTACATTGTAGTTGTAATACATAAAAGCAACAGCATTTCCAACACTCACTTGAAGAAAAAAAAAGTGTGTTTCCTCTAATACATCTAACAGGCTGTATTTTAACTACTTCAGTAATAACTGTTAAATTCTAAGCAAATGAAACATTTCACTCCAAGAAAAGTAATAGAAGCCAGACAAAGTGACTCAGTCTGTATAAAATATGGCATTTCCTCTAGAATTTTCTTGGTATCTAGTCCTGTTTATTGTTCTGTATAATAGTCTCTCTGAAAGAGGAACTGTTTTTTAGGAGAACTTTGTCTAATAAAAGGAAAATATTTCAGTTCAACATTGATAGTATAATTTAGGAAGATGAACATAAAACCAGCAGAGAGTAAGCTAAGCAATTAACGTAGTGGGGGCAAAATATGTGGTTCTGGAGAAAAACAAAAATCTGATTTTAGCTAAGCTGCTGAGAAACACTGACAAAATTTACACAAAATAGAGTTTTTCAGTCCATGCATCTTAACATAAAAAAGACATTTTTCTTTATGACGTAATTTAAATTACACCACTAACTATTTTCAAACTTGTGGTCACATGGACTCTTATATAACTAAGTTAGTCCAGTTTACTAAATGTATGGTTTGTGAAAATCTCCTTAAACCACCCTTCAAACTGAATTAAACTAAATCAAATGAAGGTCACATAAACTCTGAAAGAGGGTGTGCACAAAATGTACCAATGTAATCCAACTGATCCTCCTTGAAAGACTGATTTGGATACCCAAATATCCATGGTAAACAAAATGCAGCAATTTTAGTAAAAATATTTAAGCACCACCATAATTCCCAGGGTAGATGGTAAAAGTGTACTCCATAGGCTTGCCCCAAGTGAGATCTGTACCTCTGATAATCTACCAAGGGGCTGTGACAAGGAAAAATAAATTTTTTCACCATCATTATTCCAGCTGGGTCCAAAAGAACATTAAGCCCTTGTTAGATGTGCCCCTCTGGGGGCAGCTATGAAACTTGCAGATGGTTTCCAGTGGCCCAGAAAAGCCTTCTCAAGTTATTAAAATGCACTAGTCTAGGGTTCTACAATCAAGTTGGTAAAATGAACTTAACACCTATGACCAGGCTGGCAGCATTTCTCCCTTTTCAGGTCATGAGAGTGAGAGAACAGGTAAGTGCTGCTGATCTGTTATGTCCCCTAATCCTGGCTCTGGCAAGCACAGAGAGAAACAATAGTAAACAGGGAAGTCTATAAATGGCTCCAGAAATGACATCTTGTTTTTATACAATTTCCTTTAACTCCTTAGCAGTCAGGCACCACTATTACTGAAAATTACTGTTATTCAAACCGCAAATGAGATCAGTGTCCAAAAGGTTTCCCTTAGCCAGTCTGAAGGAGATAAAGTCTAACCCATAGAGACCAAAGAACAAGTGAAAAAAGAAAAAAAAAAGCCAAACCAAAACAACAGCAACAACCCCCCCCAAAACCCCACCCTCCCAACCCACAAAAAACCAAACCAACCAACCAAACAAACAAGACCCAAAAAAACCCAACAAAACAAAACCAAAAGGAAAAACCAGAGAGATGTCAGAATGTAGTATTCAAAACTGGACTGTAAAGGCCTTTTGTAAATCAGTGCTCCAGATACTGATCAAGGCTAAATTCTGGTTTACAGACATGGTTTAAGCAATAAAAAGGAAACAGTGCACAACCTGTGGAAGGCTCCTAGAAGCTTAGCTGACCAGCATTATGGAAGAGGTTTTTAAACACCAGTGACATTGCTAACACATGCAAAAACATAATCCCGTGTTTTCTCATTCTGCTTGAATATATCCACTTCCTTTCTAAATTCTGCTGAATTTCTGATCTCAAAAATATCTTGAATCAATGAATTCTATGATCTAATTGTATCTATCACTAAAATATATCCTATATTAAATTTATAGCCTATAACAAAATGCACAAAGTGCCAAACTGAACAAACTGGAGTTTTGAATGAGTTTCACAGTAGCACAAATAATTTAAGATAACATCATTTCATATGTTATGCTCATCCTCTTTAAGGCCATCTTACACTTTTTCAATCATTTTTCATGCTGGAGTGTCTCATTGTCTGCTCCCTAAACTATTCTCTCTGCTCATCTTTGAAATATTTATATCTAAGCCATATGCTTTTAAAGACAGAACAAAAGACAGAGGAGCGGTCCAGGCAATCTTATGTGGGATATTAATAGTTAAGTTATAACATCCTGTTTTCCCTTTTTAAATGTGGCTGTCCTTTAAATATATATTAAAGTTGAGTTGCCAGTGCCTCAGCATTTTCTCCTAGTGGAATAAAGGCAGATCATATGCATGTACAAATGGTTAATTTAATTTCTGTTCTTTTGCATTTGTCATTAAAAACATAGACAACACTTGTAGTTGACTCCCAGAATTACATCCTGGGCTGGCATTTTTCTAATGGTGATGAAATCAGCTGCAAAGTAATTTGGGAATTTTAGCCACATCAGCTTCTGGGAAAGAGGAGCCCAGCAGGCTTGCTTCCAGCCACATGAAGAGCTCTGTCTCTCCTACATCCCTGGTACAATGGCCATTCCCAGTCAAGTTCCCTGCCAAGAACAGAAAGAGCCCTGTGGCTCAGGACTTTTCTGCTCATTTCTACTTGAATATATAGAAGGGACAATTCCTGATGCTCCCCATACCTCCCTCTCCTGAGCACAAGGGATGCAAAAATGCCACCTCTGGAATGATATGGACAGAAGGACACAACTTTAAAGGATCTCCGTGGTCACACTTTCAGTCCTTGCTGAGACAAGGCTGCTACACAGCCTATTCATTAACTTCATGAACCCAGGGAAATGGTCACAGCACCGAGCCTGGTGGAGTATGAGAAGCATCTGATCAATGCTCTCAGGCACATGGTGTGATTCTTGGTTGTCCTGCACAGGGCCGGGAGATGGACTCAATGATTCTGATGGGTCCCTTCCAACTCAGCATATTCTATGATTTTAACTTATTACAATTCATCCTCAAATTAAGGTCTTTCCCCCACAGCTGTAGTTCTAAATAGCCCCTAGCAGTAGATGCCTTTCCAACCTAAGTCTAATCAGAATGACTTTACACGTCATTCTATACTCTCGTTCCATTTTGACTTACAGAAATAGCAAAATCATGATGGAACAAGCAGCACAAACCTTCGGCTCTTCAGCCGGACTCGCTCTTGCCCCTCTGAGGTGTCCCTCGGCCCTGGAGCAGCACCCAGGGCATCGCCCACCGCGCCCTTCTCACAGACCCTCCCTCACGGCCCTGTGAGGGGCGGGGCGGGACGGGACCCTCCCGGGCGGGACCGGGACCCTCCCCCGGGCTCTCCCCGCGCTCCCGGCCTTGCCCCAGCCGCTGAGGGCGCGGGCGGCGGAGCTGGCGGGGCTGAGGGGGCGGCTTTGGGCGCGGAACTGTGGCGGCGTGGGGCGTGTTCCCAGCCGGGGCGAGCGGCCGAGCAGCGCCGGGAGCGTCGGGCGCCTTGGAAACGGGCGGAAGCCGGGAAGGAGCGGCAGGAGGAGGATGCTGAGTCCCGAGCGGCTCTCGCTGCCCGGGCCCGAGTACCTGGGTGAGGAGCGGCGCGGGGAAGCTTCCTGAGGATTCTCTCCCCCTGGTGTGCTGCGGGGAGGGCTCGGCGGGGCCGCGGCGGCTGCGGCCCGGCCCGTCCTTCCCGGGGACTGCGGCGAGCGGCCCCAGGCTGGGCCGGGCTGAGGGGGGTCGCAGTGGCTCCGTGCCCGCCTTGGCTGGGGAGCGGGCAGCACCGGGCGGTAACAGAGTGGGGTTGCGGGACGCAGAGGTGGGAGGGCTGCAGAGCCCTCTCGGGCACAGGGAGCATCCCTGCGGTGCCCATAGGTGTGGACTCCGCGAGCAGCCGGCGGGAGCTGCGCTGCCGTCTCCTCCCCTGTCCCCCTTGCGATGCGCGTAGTAGCAAGCGGCGTCCAGCCTTTCTGTGAGAGACCTCACCCGTTACCAACCTGTTTTGCTCACAGATCTACGTGAGCATCCTTATTTTATGCTCGTTTCCCAGCATGTGGAAGGAGTGCTGCTCTTTTGTTGGGTGATGGTTGGAATGGTAGCTTTTGTTCTGAAACAAGGTAGCATTGGTAATATTTCCTACATAAAATGAAAATCTTTTAACCTGTGAAGCAGCTACCTCTTTGAAGACTACATCCTTTTAAGCTTGCTGTAAAGGCTTGACGTTCCAGGAAACTAAGGAGCAAAGCGTTTTGGAGTTAATGTGTCAAATAAAAATAATTAGGATGGAATAAAGTCAATATGACTTCATTTAATTGCTCAAGAGGAGATGAACTACAAGTAGTAAGCATTTGGATTGTGTTCAAGAGAGTATTTGTGAAGTAAAACTCTTCAGCCATTATTTCCTAGGCCCAAGACACTGTTCGGTAATAACTCTTATTAGGGTATACATAATTTTCTGTGGTTTTCTTATACAAGGGAAGGTCAGAAATGGGATGGATTGGTTTGTGCTACTTGTTCCATCATGATTTTGCCATTTCTGTAAGTCAAAATGGAACGACATTATAGAAACACTGCTGTAAATGAAAACCTGTCTTGCAGGGGGTACTAGTCTAAAAGAGTTTTGTTTAACCTTTTAAAGGAGTAATCTAAGCCATCTTTGAGTAGAATCTCATTGTGCTGCTGTTTCTGGGGTGCTGTCAGGGTGCTTTGTGCATACCTCATAGCTGCAATGCAATTTGGTGTCAAGGAAACTCAAGGCAGAAATAGGTTTGTTTACTTCTCTCTTAAAAGGGTGATTCTCATGGGACTCGCTTTGCTGAAGTTCTTATTGCTGATTTCACTTGTAGAGCTTTGGGTGTTGGAGAGCAGTGTCACAGTGCCATGGAGACACACCAGACATACCCTTTGGGTTTGTGCTCTTCTGTCACGCCACCTCAGCATTTTCAACCTACATGCTAATAGAAAAGTTCATAACTTTTCTAGAGTTGCTCTAGGTTGAAACCTGCCAATTTTCTTTTCCTTAATGAGCCAACTTGGTTTTAGGTTCTTGTAATTGTTTTTAATGAAATAGGGACTTTTAATTGTGAGAAACTTGCCAGTAAGGATTGAATCACTCAAAAAATCTAGGAAGCAGACTAAAAATATTTAAAGTGTGAGAATAAACCAGTTTTCTGTTGCACATCTGAAGGTAAGACATGAGATTTCTTAGATGTACAAGGTTGTTAAATGCAAGCAGCTTTGCTAGCTACTTAAGTGAGCCTCCTTTTATCTCTGTTCCACATGCTGATTTGTAATTCCCTTTTCATTTTGTACAATTTTCTAAATTATTCTTACACGGGGGTCAGAAAAAGACACGTGTGTGGCCATGTTAGCTTGAGGAATAAGTTGTATAAGAGTCTGTTCTGTTCATTGCTTGTTGTGACCTTTGGTTCAGATTGCAGTATCTGTTGTCTATTAGAGGGGAAAGCATATTCTTATTAGCTGTAAATATTACCAAAACCAATCCTTCTGTCTTTATGAGACTTTGTAATTTGCCAAACTGCTCGCAGATCCTAAGCAATTTAGTGTGTATTAGCAGTAGAAAAGTGGTTAAAAACCAAACCAAGACAAAACAACCCTCAACTCCCCCTCCTCCCACCCCAAATAAACACACCTCCCCACATGTTTTTCTAAGTTGCTTTTCCATTTTCTGCATTGGCATCCTGCAATCACCATTATTTGAATTTGTCCTGTTGTGCACCTCAAAGTCTTGTATATACAGTTATCTGAACTGGGATTGTAAGGAACTGTGATAAATTTCACCTCCTGTAATTTCATTCTGAAGTTGTGTTGCTCTAGGTTGCCACATAAGGTAGTCTCTGAGTCTCACAGATGAGATGACTCTGCCTTTTCTGAGCTGGAATGGGTAATGGGTAACTCCCCCAAACTCTTTATCCCCTCTTCCCTTTTTCATTATCAAAACCAGGCCAACATGTAAACTGAGCAGCTGAAATAATATAATGTGCTACTTGCTGTGTTATTCACCCCCGTCCTTGTTTTTTCCTGTATTTGAGATGATTCTTCTACATCCAGTTATAATGCTAAGAAGGAAATAAAAGCAGGTGTGAGTTAAAATAGAAATGAACAGGGAGAGAATTAAGTATTCACTTAAGATGAAAAATAATTGCAAAGCTTTGGTATGCCAAAATTCCTGGAAAATAAAAATCAGGGCAACATCTCTCATGCCACAATGAGACAGTAAGTAGAAGAAAAGAGATGACCATTACTTGGTGAATAAGAATGGAGATGAGGTGTGGAGAGTTGGCAGAAAGGCTACAGTGAAGATGATGCTGTTACAAGCAGGACATTATAAACAGTATTTTCACTGAATAAACAACATTTATTGTTCGGGTATAGTGATGATAATGTGTTTCTCATTTGATGGATGAGACTGGAACTACAGTAGGCAAAATGAGGCATATTTGAGACACTTTTTCATGCCTTCCTCATTATGGTTTAATAACTGGTGATTGCTCAGTTATTTATAGCAGGCAGTGGAGCACTTAGTGTATTGTTCTGCTCGTGCAGCTGTCTCTGAAGCTTTATATTGTATTACTTCCCTGCTCCCCTTTCCTGTTATGGAGAAAAAGCAGTAGAGTACTGCAAATTTCCAAACTTCTATTATTCTCTGTATTTTCCTGCCTTCTACTACCCAGCTCCAGGATGTTGTTTCTTGTCCTTCTTTGCCAATATAAGGCATGTTAGAATGCAAATGCTTTGCTAGGGAAGTGCCTTATCAGTAAAGCATGGGCCTATTAGTGCCAGAAACACGCTTATGTTTCCTCATTTCTTTCATAAAAGGCTTAATGATGAGAAAGAATATACATGCTTTTACAAAACTGAGAAGCTCCCAACAGAGAACTTCAGTTGTGTATAGACTTTGCTGATGCCTAAGGCTTACTCTTCTTCTGAATAATCTTAAGAAATATTGATCTGGAAAGTAAAATTGCTTCCTTTAACAGCATAATCAATGCACAGGCCACATTGTTATCCAGACATTTCAGCTGACACTGGTTCTCCTCTTAGTGTAGCTATTTAGTGAACTTCTGTGAAGCACTGTGACTGAAAGAGCTCATGGTCTAGATAAAGAGAAGATAATGCCTCTTTTGAAATATTATTTCTTGCTCTGTTGTACAGATAGGAGAACTGTAATGTAGAAAATTAATATAATACCTAAGAGTTTGTTTCTAGTAATGTTAGTTAAATTTGAATCTTCTTACACTCAGTCTAGTACTTTGTCCAAAAGATGGAGGTTTTACCCCCAAACTGCTGTTGCACAACAGGACTTCCACCTTAGCTTGAAAGGTAGAGGTGAAATCTGATCCTGAATTAGGTTGAGTTCCAGAAATGGAGAATACAGTCCTTCCACCTGTGTCTCTCTGAGTATGAATAGGTGGGGAGCCATTAGGCTAACAAACTGGAATGACAGTTAGTTCCACAATGTTGTTAATAATTACACTGCATAATTTTAGATTTAAACAAAAACTTCAAAAACCCCCAACCAAACAAAAAAAGAAAAGATAACTAAAATATTTGCTTTGGTGAGGGGGTGGTTTTTAGCAGCTGTGTGATGCCTTGGAGGAGACAGTCTGCTGGAAGGACTTGCACAATTAAGTCAGTCTGTGTGCACTAATATGCTCATTGTTTGAAACAAATTCTTAGCTGTGGTCAAGATTATATTATAAACGGAGATGTTTCTTAAATTTTTTGTTGAAAGTGGTTTTGAAACTGTGAACATACAAAATATGCTATAGTTATACTGTGTGAGACCTTGGCATGTGCTCCTGAGTAACAGCACGTCTCATGTGGTGTGATACCTCTGGTGTGACAAGGTCTACTTGTATTTATATGTTCTGTCCTTCAAAAACATTTTGCTTTTGAGCATTAATAGGAAATTACACCATGAAGCTGTGTAAAGCTGGAAGGAACTATGACTGCACAGAGATGTAGCATTTAGGTTAATTGTTTTGTTCACTTACTTCTCTTTCCCAGGCCATTTCTTAGCAACATCTGAAGAGATTAAGCTCTTAATGATACCTGAAAAGATTAAAAAGA
The DNA here is from genome assembly GCA_013399225.1 of Rhipidura dahli. Lineage (NCBI taxonomy): Eukaryota > Metazoa > Chordata > Aves > Passeriformes > Rhipiduridae > Rhipidura > Rhipidura dahli. Next base: position 1,445,361 of record VXAC01003621.1, read on the forward strand.
GCATCCTGAAAAAACATTAATGCTGGAAAAATGTCCAGAGTTGATGTGATTTTGTTCTTGCTGTTTGTATCCTCTACTATTTCTGTCTTGCATCATGATTGTTTTGGTAATGTTTGCATGAAATTGATTTTATGTTACTATAAATGTATCTTTCCAATATGGTAGTGTCCTTAGTTAAGCTCCAGTTTAGAACAAACACTGAAAGGGTGTTTAGATATTACCTTGTGTTCTCAGAGTATATGTTCTCACAGATTAGAAAAATGCCAGAAATATTCCAGATACATTAAAGCTTGTTATGCTCTTGAGCTGCTGATAACTAAAATGAATCATAATGTATTTGCCTCAAGTAGTTTGTATTTTCAGCACTTCAGCTGAGGAGGAGGCAAATAAGTAAGAAAAGCTGGTCTTATTATCCAGGAATTCCCACTCTTGGTTTTTCAGCATATTCAATTATGCCAGGAATGACCCCAACTTAAAAAAAAAAAAAAAAAAAAAAGCCCTCTTGTGTGCATACAGAACAAATTGCTTTTATTGGCAGCTCTTATTTCAGAAGTCATGTCTCCTGAATAGTTAAGCAATAATATAACCAGATGATTTGATAGAATTTTGTAAATAAAGACTTACTTCAGTAAGTAAGCTGTGGGATCTGTTCTGCTGCTTCTTCAAACAATGCATGTGATATGTTTTTTACTATCTAATATCAGTTTATTACAATCATACTCTTTTGTCAGGTAATTTGGTAGACTTTGTTTTTAATTTGCAGCATCTGCTTTGATTTTTTATTGCATCTTCTGGTCATCACATATTTGCTATTCCTTTCAAGTATGACAGGCAGATTCACTCCTTAGTAGATGTGCTGGTATCCTAATCTTGAGGTTTCTTTGCCGTTGGAAAAAAATCTTGTTGGAAAAAGAAGCTTCTTGTCACTGTAGCATTAGGCAGTTGTATCTAAGATGTAAAACTGGGAAGGTAATATGCAAAACCAGTATGGCTAACATGACTGTGTTGCCAATAAGTCCTGAAGTAAGTACCACCTAATTGATGCAAACTGTACTGTGGCATTTCCAGGATCTTAATCCTCTCCATTCTACTTGGATAATAAAACCATTACATATACCCAGTATCATGACTTAAAGGTTACATCAGTTTCTTTCCTTCTTCCTGAATTTCTGGCTCCAAGAATTTCAGTGCATATATTTCATATATTTCATATTTCATGCAGTGATATTATTTGCATTAAATTTTCCTTCAAGACTTTTCAAATATCAATGCTTGTTCTTACAACATTTGTAATCAAACCTACAAAGTAGTGGATTGTTCTCATCAGAAGATTGAAACAAGTAAGTTGGTGGCTTATAAAAAGACTATTTTTACTATTTAAAATACATATGCAAAATTATTTGGTGCGGTTATGGCTAAATGGTATTAGTTGTGATTGTCTAATCCATTGTAGAGAAATCCATGGAGATTGTGGATTGACTGTGGCTGTAATCCTCATTATGCCTTGCACTTGTAAGCTGAAGATTTTATTACTTGGTCTGGCCATACTTGAATTAAACAGCCACTCTCAGCCCTGAATTTGGTTCTGAGCCAAAATTGCATTCATTCCAAAATTCATTTTAAACACTGGGCATGTGAGTGCTGGTGGGGTGTGAGCATGTGAGTATCAGAGGCTGTTCTCTTAAGTGCTGCAGGAGGCAGCTTTGGAGGAGCTGTACATGTTGCTACTGATTGGACAGAGGCTCCAAGTGCAGCATCACTGCTCGTGGTTTAGTGATAAGAATGAAGATATTCTGTGCAAAGGTATTTACTTAACATCAGGTTATGAGCTGCCTGAAAAATCCTGTGAACTTACTCTGTCAGATTCCTTTGTGAAAGCTGACTGTTAGTTTTTTAAATCTGACAGCAAAGAGTTTGGCACCTACCAAATGAGTGTGGCAGACACGCTGGCTTCCTATTTGGGGTAGTTGGCTGGGATTTCAGAGTTGAGTTTACAGAATATGGATTGCATTGGAAAGTTCTGTACGAGTAGGGAACTTCTGTTAAAATGAGCCTGAAACAAACAAATGCTGAGCTTGATGTCCTGGTGCAACACCTCCTGTATGGAAACTCCAGTCTGCTGGAGTTGTCAGGAAGAAAATTGGTAGAGACAGCAAGCTGTAATAGCACAGTGGCATGAGTATTTGGGCTTTACATTCTGATTTGGACTTGCTGCCTTACTATTGCAAAGTGGGCCTCAAAAATATGAGCGACACGTATACCAGTACATCATTACTCCTGAATTTTCAAAAACTATTAAAATGCATGAATCATCTAATTTATTTTGCCTAGAACCCCACAGATTTTTGACTATGCTTGCATAAACAGTTAATGTTCCAGTATGGTTCCAGTGTTTGTTATGGAAAGTACCATTTGTATAAATTAAGGAACTACTCTTTTGCTATAACCAGACTCCTGGCACTTTATTTTGGCTCTCCGGCCTGCTAAAACCTGCCTGCAAATTACATTTTCTTCTATTACTTTCTATATAGTATAGCGTTAGTTGGATTATAAAACTTATTACTTGCATTGTTCCATGGAACTGGGCAGTCAGTGAACAGGAAGCCAGAGCTGGAATTTGGTTTGGCAGTGTGAACTGTGCTACCTGGAAAAGAGCACAGCAGCCAAAGGGACAAAGAGGGGGACTTCTCAAGGAAATTTCAAGTGCTATTTTCTTTTAGCTTCTCTGCTCACAGATTTCTTTCCTTCCCCACACCTCTACCCACTCTTTTGGGAAATAGGGAGAGAGGCTCTTTGCCAGGATCCTTAGGCTGTGCAACAAAAAGCTTAACAGAAATACCCTTTTACAAGAATTTTATTGAGTAGTGATCCATATATTTTTGTGTACATTTTGAAATGTCATACAAATGTCTAAAATTCTATGTTGAAATTTAATTTATTTTCCAGGAGTAGATTGAAATGTATTTATTATAGAGGTCAGTACATTGTGCTGTGTACCACTGTGGGATCATGCCTGTCTATTCCCAAAGGCTTTTAGGGGAGTTTTATCACTCAAAAAAAGGCAAAATAATAGCAATATGGTTCATTGATAGGGACTATTCCATGAAAGGAGTGTATACTTCCCCACAAAGTTTTGAGAATGGTTTTGCAGTTGAGCAGTTTATTGCAGGCTGAGTGGAAGCCTGTCTGCTAGTACAATTTCCTGGCTTAATCTGCTACTGCTGACACCTCAAGAGGGGTCTGGGGAGATGATTCTGAGTGTAAGATGGACTGCTTCAGGAGGAGGGAGGAAGGATGGGCTGAAGTAAAGTTACCCAGTTGTTGCTATCTTGAGCCTATGACTGAGCTGCATGGACTCATTCTTCCCTCAGGGGACACAGGTGCGCAGAGCTATTTTTCTTTAATCACTCACATAAATTAAATTTATTCCTTTGCATTAAAATAATTAAATAAAGCTACGCCCTGTATCTTTTAGTGCCAGATAATATCTTTAAACCTTTGGCTCACCATTTTGCTATCAGCTGCAAGGTATTTTCCAGGGTGTGCTTAACCAATTTTACCATTGTCCTGAAAAGTGTTCTAGGCAGAGAAATCCCCTGATAGCAATCAATATTCATGCATACTTTTAATCACTGTATCCACTGGGAATAATCATTTCCGGGCCTCTCTTGAAGTCCACCTGCCCCACACTAAGATGAAAGGGCCTTCCATGCTGTGTATCAAGTGGCACAGGCTTGATGCTTACCAGGATATTAAACACAAATTAAAATGGTTTGAAGAATATTGATGTGGGTCTGAGGCTGGCCAGTTGCTGGTGAGGGGGTGATTCTGCCAAGTCTGGAGCAGATTGGCAAGGAGCAAGAACAGCCCTTGCCTTTCCTATTTTCCCTAAGGGTTTTCTCCTGTTCTTTTTAGGACACGACACTACTTGCAAAGGTGCAGTAGGATACGTGTTTAGGATGGAGGTGTGTGCTTTGGGAACAGGGTTTGTGTGCTTTCCAGGTTAGGAATGATTTTCCTGGGTTCGTTGTAACTTGTCTTCTGATTGTTGAACTTGTAGATTTGGAAAGTCTACTGCTTGGTAGCTGGCACATCACCTCAGACTCGGCTCTTTGTTGCTCCACCTTGGTTTCTAGCCAAAAACATCAAAGGGGCTCAGTGGTAAATCTGTGCTGCTTCCTCCCTGGCAAATGTTTGTTTGGTACAGCCTGCCCCCTGTAGAAGCAGCAAAACAGTTTGTTGCACCAAACTGTCTTTACTCAGGTGTTTTATAAGTGAGTGTCATTCTGTGGTGGGGTACTGGCAGATCCCCCATTTCTGAAATTCTGCCATGTTTGGCCTAGGTAGTTATTTGGGACTGGCTGTTGAGCAATATAAATCTCTCTCGGCATTAAGACCTGTTCCCCACCTGCCACATGCACTGATGCTTGTTTGGAAACAGATGTACTTTTATTTGCACCTTCAGGAAGAAACCTTTACAGAACAACCTTAGGGCTATGTGACTTTGGTATAGAGAGAAGGGCAAGGAACACCTAAAGCTCTGCAACAACCCCTTTAAAAAGGCATTGACCATCTGTGTAGGAAAGATGGCTATGACTAAGAACAGAGATCAGGAACTCCTCTTGAGTAAGCATTTTCCAGTGAAACTGCCTCACAACTCCTTATCCTCCTTCAATACCAAAATCTCAGGGGATCCTAACAAAGAGTCAGCACTATTAATGACTAATTCTGTGTAGCCAGGAAGGAAAGCGGGATTTAGAATTTTACTATCTATATCTGAGAGGAAGAAACCTCTACTGTCTAACTGAGGAAACAAATGCTTGATGTCTTGTGTAAGGCACACAGCTGGGCTTGTCTGGCTCTGGGCTTTGCTGGCCCCTTATATTCTAACTTCTGTCTCTTACTGTCTTTTATTTGCAGCTCAGCGACATGTCCTCACATACATGGAGGATGCAGTGAGCCAGCTGCTGGAGAACAGAGAAGATATTAGTCAGTATGGCATTGCCAGGTTCTTCACTGAATAGTAAGTACATCAGGATGCTGCCAATAGGGCCAGCCTGAGGGGGGCTTTTGGAAACACACAGGATACATGGAGAATGGAGCTGGACATGTGCTGGTTATGTTGTGAATGCTAGATTTTACTGGGTTAGCCAAGGGCTGCCTGAGCATGTTTTGGAAATGTACATGGGTTTTGTACAGTTCAGTACCTCTTGTATTACAAACATTCGTGTGAAGCAGTCACTCCAGGGAACAGAGATTTTTAAAACATGGAAAACCAAATTCTGCTTGTCTTAGGACTGTTAGTATCAAACTGCTTAAGAGATACTGAAGCAAACTGCTTTAGGGTCTGCTTCTGGTTTCAGCAGCACTCATTCTTCCTTTTTCTGAGTATGAATTTGAACTGTTTGTCTCCTTGTGTGATTGTTGTCCTGCTGAATGCTTTAATAGGATGCCTCTTCTTCCCTTAAAACCTGTGTAAGTCCTTAAATACTGGACATGATCACAATCTCTTCTTACTAATTTGCAAAAAAATTCTTGAGGGAAAAGGTGTGCTTTCTGTCCGCAGAAAGTAACACTGACATTAGTCAGCTGAACAAATAGTTGATAAACAAGAGCTTAAGAAAGATAAAGAGCATGATTACAATGAACTCTACCCAGTGACAGGATTTCTTTACCAGTGTTGAGGGCAAGGTGGCTTTGAAATACCCAGCTGAAATTGTCATTCAGGCATCTCTGCAGATTAGATTTAGTTTGCATCTAATTTCAAACTGACGCTTCTGTGCCTTTTCTAAACTTTTGATCATATATACTTCAAAAATTAAATGGTAAGCAAGAGGTCATTCACGCAGTGAAACTGTTCAAAGTGCTTCACCATAGAATTTCTTCATCTTGACATGACATCTTGACCATTTTCTTTTCATTTCCTGTTCCTCTTCTAACTTTGAAAGAATAAATAGTGATTCAAGACCATTATGATGAACAAAACCATCACCACAGAGCAAAACCCTCAGACTGACTTAGGTGCTGGAGAGCTTGTTTTTCCCATTTATTTTCAGAGATAATAACCATTTTACAATGTTTTTTTGTTCACAGTGAGTGTTTTGTGGAGTTTCTGATTTCATGAAAGACAGGAAAAGGCTGCCTGTTCATTCTGTAATACAGAACCACTAGTTATCTTTTATCTTTTTTATTTATTTTTTTCTTTTATAATATATCTGGAGTTTAGCAGATGAAACTGTATCAGAGCAGTAACAAGCTTAGTAATTTTGAGAGCTGTGAAGATTTCACATGTGGGATTCTTCATTTAAAGTGGAGAATAAATGATAGCCAGTATGAGTGTAGAATGCAAAGTTTCATATTATGAAAATGTCATATGTTCTGGCTCCCAGTACTCTGTGGTGAGCCCTCACTGCCCAAAGATTTCTGTTCATCCACTCAACTATCAACATTTGTTCCAGCTGTGCTTTGAAAGCTACACTTCTCTCCCAAGCAAATAAACTTATCTTTAGTCTCAGCATCTTCAAACACAAAGATAACTTGTGAGATTCCAGAAGGTTTGTGGGCACTCTCCCAGTGTTTTCCTTAATCCATGTTTTTCTGAGGGAGGGGACTGGAATGTGCATGTTTTGAAGTATGCTGCAGTGATTTGAGATGAAGAGACTTGGTATTAGGATGTCCAGTTTTTAAAATTGTCCTTTCCCTATTTAAGCTCACTTAAAATTAGAGACCAAGCCCTGGGTTTGGAAAGCTAGCAGGTGGGCCCAAACAAATAACTTTTTATTTAAGTGTTTATGTGGTAAAAGGATGACTTCTGTAACTTTTCAGCAATTGAAATTAGTCTGTCGAGGACAGGTGTTAGATATTCTCCAAACTCCTTTCAGAGGGCATACTTTTTAATTCAGTGATGCTCCATGGACCTCTCTGCTGGATTCACTGCTGAAGAGAAACCTGATGTCATTTTCATCATGCATTGCAATGCCCCACTTTACCATGATTCAATTCAAGTATTTGAGGCAGTTACAGCAACTATTTTTTTTGGTAATTAAGAAAATTTTGGTGGGACTTAGCTTACCTGAGTGAAATTTCAGAACTGAAAATTATGCGATCATTTAGCTCTGTATAACATTACAGATCATGCAGTAAGTGTTTTGCTGGCAATGAGTGTTTCCAATTGTTTCTTAGAAATGGAGTTGGGTCTGTATTTCACTGCTGTCCACCATCTAAGCACTGGGATTACTGATTGCAAAGGGCTGACCTTAATCTCTACAGCTTTCCTTCCAGAACAGTTCTAGTCTTCAAGGATAGGTTTTTCTCCCACTTTATTCCAGTGTTCATTTGTCCCAATCACATGGACATCTGCTTTCAATCTTGGGAGTACCTTTGAGGCTTCCCTCACCTGGCTCACTCCTGACCCTTACAGGAATAGGGATCAATCACCCCTCTGCCAATTAATCCACATCTTTTAGTTAAACAAGTAAAATTATGCCTCTCTTAGGACTAATCTTGATTTTACAGATATGCTGAAATGCTACTGGTATTTGTTCATTACAAGCCTGAGAAAGATCTTGAATCTTCATGAAATGCAGACTCTTGAAAACCCTCTGTGTAATTACACACTAATGCTGCTTTACTTCTTCCAGCCTAGTGTCTGTGCCAACATATCTTAAAGGAACATGTTCCCCCTATACATTATTTATCACCCTGTTTTCTTGATCTTTCCTATACTGAAGAAAAACAGGGCCCCCACGCTAATGCATTTGATCACGTAGAGGGAATGTGCATAGCATCCCACTTTATATTTTCTGTTTTCTGGGATCTTAAAGGGAGTCTGTGTGTCCTTTTTTTTTTTTTTTCATTTCAAAGAAGCAGCAAAAAAAATTGACAAAAGGACTTCCTACTAGTACATTTTACTTTTCTTGTAGGCTAACCCTTTGCCTGAAACTTTCTCTTCCAGGTTGCAGGTAGATGTGCTGCTCTGTTCAAGACTCTTTGGAAAACTTAAAAATAATAACCAGTTATAACTTACCTTGCAAACTATTTTTTCTGTAACTTTAATTATTTATTTGCTAAATCAAACACAAGTGAACAGGAGACATGGGAATGGACTTTTTTTTGGAGTCTATATTCTTGTCACAAAACACTTCTCCTTTTGTTTCTGGTAAAACGTATCCTGACCACCTGTCAGCTGGAGAATGACTGAGAAAAACATCTTGCTTTTAGCTTGCAGATGTAGCACTGCTTCCACTGGACTCTGCAAACTGATGTCTGAGATCCCATTTTTCTGTAAAGGATGTTTCTGCTGGCTCTAACTTGAACACCCCTGCTGGATCCTGTGTGACAGTTTAACAGTATTTATCTGAGAAAGCTTCTGTGATGTGTGTGCTTGAAAGGGTTGGGGGTCAGATACTGCTTTCAGATCTCTTGTGTGCCTGGCAATTAAAAATACCAGCTCTGCACTGTGTAGAGCCCAGTTTTACAAAAAGAAACATTTGCTTTGTTCCTAGTAACAGGACTGCCAGTGCTATATAGTTTGGGATCCTTGGGAAGGAAGATGTTATCATGGTGAGAACTATGAATGGACAATGGACTAGCAATGGAAGTACCTCATTCTCTCTTGCTGTCTGGATTGGGTGGAACAATTTGTTCAACTCTTTCCTTAGGGACAAATACGATACCGCTCACTTGGCTTTCTCTGGCAGTAGATGCAGGCTTTGGTATCAGACAAGTTTTTGGCTTGTTCAGTCCTTTATTCCTGTACAACATTACAGAAATAAATCTGTAGTGTAAACAATGTCCTCCTCTTTAAAAAAGTCTCAATACCCTTGGGGGCGGAGGGCAGGGGGGAAGGGCCAGCAACAAGACAGATGGGATGCCCATGAGAACTAAGCCACTAACTGAAGACAACCTTAATTGGCAACTGGGAATAAGCTGAATTATCTGCTTATAAAAAGGAGAGATTCTTAGAGCTAGCTTAAAGCCATCAATTTTCTTTTTTCTTTGCATCTGTATATGTAGGCCTTATCACCGTCATCATCTTGCTGTCATCTGCTCTGCATCTTTCCCCTTTTCAGGGTAACTTGTTTTGTCTTGTTTGCAAGGATAGTGTAAGCTCTTCAAGACAGAAATGATATTGTACTGCATGTATTTTACAGCACCTAGCATTGTAGAATGTTGACTCTGTGCTTTGTACTATTACAGTACAAACAGCAAAAGCAGTAGTGAGAAGGTCCTTAGGGCTTTGACAAGTTGTGCCAGATTCCCTTTCTGAGAGATGGAGCCATTCTTTAGAAATCCTCAGTACAACTGTTTGGGGGAGGTACATTGGTTTTTGGGGTTTTTTAGTGTTAGCTCTTTGTGTTTTGGGCAAATCAGTAGTATCTGTTCCAGGATATTACCTAATATTATTACCTCAAATATTGATATTCTCTCTGATATAATCTTCTGAGCAACTGCAAAAAAACCCACCACATTTCATGTATTCTTCAAATACTGTCAGGATTCCTACATGTCTTCCACTCTGGAGAGAGAAAGATAAAATTATTCCCCTCAATGCAAGACTGCACTGAGCCATGTGATCGGTATCAAGCTTCTGCTGTCAATGACCTAGCTCTGCACCAGCCCTTTGGGCTGAAACCTCAGCTAGGATAATGTGCTTGATGGTTCCTGACAGGCTTTTACTTGGGATTCCTTGATCCCTAGGGCACTGCGTAAGACTGCTGTCTGCCTCTCCTTTGCTCTTCAGTTATCAGTGGAAAGAGAGTGAATAGATGAACTCAGACACAGCATTTGTGCCAGAAGCTCTGAGGAGATTTTGCAGCTAATGTGAATAAGTTGCTGTGAAAGAAACATTTTGAAAGTGTCTCTCCACAGAGTACATGGATTTGCAGGACTGAATTTGTCGATAAATCTTTCTGGGGAACCTAAAGTAATTGCATATTTCTCCACTAAGAGTGTTGCTAATGGACACAAAGCCTTTCTGTTAGGCCCTTTGTTGCCTTCTAGTCTCACCTCTACAGAGAAGCATTGTCAGAAGGGCAAACTCTCTTTCTTGTAACTGAGTTTATCCAGCCCACCTTAGAAATGGGATTTCAATACCTCCTGTCCACTGTGCATGGGGTATGTGTTTTGTATGAAAGCTATGGAAGATCTGGGAGCTGTGGATAACTCTATCTATGATTTAAATTACGTTAATTTTGTCTGGAGCCTGTAGATCTGTCACCCAATATTTTTATAATAGAATTGCTTTATGGAAGAAACAGCATTGGGATATTGATATGACAGCCAGGATCCATGAACTCGTGATTTTCCCAGCGTTGTTTCTTTGTAACAAACATTGCAACAAGTCCTAACCTGACAAATATGCTGATTGGGATAACTGCTGTTGAGTAAACAGCTGGAAAAAATGCATATATTAATTTCAATGACACATTTATTCTCACTGTAGGTTGTACATGTTGCCAATATATTAGAAAATGTAGTATTTTCTTACCACATGCTTGAGAACCTTACAGGCAAGTGGATACTCAGATGTGTCCCTTGCAAAGAAATACAGGGGAGATAAAAAGGTAAAGAATCTTTTTGGTAAGCAGGATTGTCCTGGAAGACTTGTATCAATGCAATAACAGAATTGAACTTAAAAGAAAGCATTTACTAGTGATGCACTATGTGGTAATATACTCCACTTAAGAAGCTTCTCATACTGTTGTGGTGACAGAAGAATCTGCAGGATTTGCCACAGCACATGAAGGTTAGGTCTTGATATCAGCATCTTGTCAGCACAGGGTAGTTATCTGTGATAACTCTGCTCTTATACACTGACTTGACCTGCACTGTGCTCTTGCTCTTGCAAGAGAGATAATCACAACTTCCATGTGCCATGGGATCAGGTTATGATGCTCCTAGTATGTATTCACTGGTGTAGCAGTGCAGTCTTTGCCCACTTCTTTCCTATTCCTTTACATCATGGAAATGACATCTTTATTTGTGGTCTTTGTCAGAATAGTTGCAGCAGGAGTTGGCTGACTACTTTATGGAGATCTTACATAGTTGGGTATATTTTGTTTGTTCTTACAGCCTTGAAGGTTGAAATGCAACACATCTGCCATGAAATTGAGCTTCCTTTAAGTTAAAGCCAACTTCATACAGGCAGTGTGGATAGCTAATAAAACTGGAAAGAAAAGTCTGAAATTTCCCAAAAGCAAAGTCCAGGAATGTGACAAATGCTACACATGCCAAGACCATATATACCTGAGTTAACTGTGTTTGTGCTTTTTCTCTGGGTTAGAGCTGAATGTACTGTTCTCTCTCTAGCTTTAGTTTTAAACTCTAGTCTAATTCTTGTTTATGCTTCCAATTTTTTTATTGCTTTTCATCATAGTTGCTGATATTGTACAAATTTGGAGAAGTATATGATCCCAGCTGGGAGTTAAAAATCAGACTTTTTGGACTTCAAATGTATGAACTTATACAGGCGGGGAGATGAACAGATTGAGAGCAGCCCTGCCAAGAATGCCTTGGGGATGCTGATGGAGGAGAGGCTGGATACAAGCTGGCCGTGTGCATCGGACCCTCTTTGGGATGCCACAGGGTTTTCTGTTTAGTTTTACTTTCTCCATCAGTTTGCTTTCTTTTAGTGGTATTGGCTAGTTCCTGCTGTGTTCTTGCATTTATTACCCTGTATCTCTGCTGTGGTTTTGTTTGTGTCCTTGCAGAAGTGAACAGGCCCTCAAGTCAGAATTGGGGAGCTCTGGAAATCTTAAATTGCCCGTCTTCCACTGAGGAAAGGTCTGTAGCAGAGTTTGCTGTGATGCAAATTAGATATTCCATGCTGATGTAACTGGTTTTGCATACAATCTGCAACGTGTATATAAAGCAGTAATCTCACCTCATGCATGGTCACATGCTGCAAATTTCTTGCAGCTTCTCTAAGTATTTTGCAGAAAACTGTCTTAGTATTGTGAAATTGGCAACTGGAATTCAGTAGAAATGCACATGAGAATAGCAACTTTGGGAAACCATAGCAGTGTAGAAAGTTTAGTACACATTGGTGTTTTTTCCCATATTATATGTGGGGTTTTTTAAACTATTGTTAAGAATTAAAGGCATAGTTTTATAATTTTCTGTTAGCAATATTTTCTTTTTAGCATACTATTTCCTCCAATAAAGCTTTTGATGTCTCAAGCTGTTAGAGTACCACTGTTGGATACATGATAACTTCATGAATAGCAATACCTCTCTCTGTATTACTAACTCACATAATTTAGTTCTTGTTTTAATGAAGCACTTAGACATGGGTCTGGGCTACTTTATGTATATAGGAGATCAGTTTTAGAGTTCTTGGCTTCCATCTGTCTAAACCTATAAGACTTTCTATTAAATTTGAATCAAGTAGTGTAAGTTTGAGGAACACTTTATGTTTTCCCAGAAAGATCTTTAAGGAAAGATGGATCAGAATTGAAGTTGGGGTTATTATTTTTGTTGTTATTCTTTTGGGGTTTTTTTCCCAGTTTTGTGTTGTTGGAAGGACTTTTGTGTTTATTCTTAGGCTGCAAAAGGTTGAGGCATCACAGAAAACCTTGAGGAACATTTCTAATTGCTTTGCTAAGAATGTATGTGTTGCCTTGTGGACAAGGCAAACAAATATAAAAATTTTCCTAAATTAGATATGCCAAACTGTAAAAATCAGCAAATGCTTGCAGCAATGGGTTCTCTTAAGATCCCATAATAGGATTCCTTATACTTTACAGGATAAAATCCCTTAACTATGTCTGCGTCTCCATGAATAGCAAACACTAAAAGCAAGCCTGAAAAATGCATTTTTAAATCGTGGCTTATCTCCCTTTTCTTTAAAAACAAAACTAAACAATAGCAACAAAAGTCTAGTTCCTTCATGTCTTCAGAGTACTTGAGATTTTCCATGCAGTACCATGTTGAAACCATACAGATCCCAGAATACATTAGCTTTAGAGACTTGCAATAACCAGGTGTCCTGCAAAATGAATGTTATTGTGTATCTTCAAGTGAATTAAACAAACTGTAGCTGGTCAACACTGTAGCCAAGCAATTGTAGTGAGCACAAAGTGGTTCAGCTAAGCAATCTCTAAATGCAGAGTTAGCATTAATGTCAAATGATGTAACTTCATCTATATTAAGGAATTTTGGCAAAGTTCATTTGTTGCCATGATGAAAATATTGGAAGCTGCTCAGTCTTTGATGTGCTATAGTTCTTGCCAAGGCAACTGAATAGGTGAGAGAGTACTAGCTGTAAATTTTTTCTTCTGAAATTCTCCAGTCAAACCAAGACTGAAACGAGCAACTGCAGAATCTGTTTGCATGGCACCAGTGTTGAATCTTTCTGGAACAGGTATCCAGTTATATTTCAGTATTTTATGTATCATCATAGTCATAACATAGTTGGGCAGCTACCTTTTAAAATAACTAAAAGTCTAATTTATAAAACATGGAACTGTCTTACAGAAGGGGATACAGGAGACTTCATGCAGAATGGATTAAGCAGGCCCTTACTTGTACTTATACTTTGGCCTCAACTTTCTGACAAGTCAATTTGCCTTTATTTGGCATTATACTTTGATCTCAGCAGTTCCTCAATAATTTTCAAATTCATACTCCTCCTTTGGTGGTCATTTATGCTTTGGTACCAAATCCATCTCCAGCTGATGTCAATTCCATAGCTACTTTCAGAACTGTTAGATAAGAGGAAATCAGAATGTTACCTTGTGTGGCTTGTGTTTTTCATAGTGTTTTTCATCTTTGTGTCATCTTCTCTCCCTTGCCACAGGTTCACTATATGGTTTCTGCAGCATCTTGAAAATAGTGAATGAATTCCACAGCCTAACAGGGAGGATGGAAATATTTGCTGGTTAATAAAGGAAGCCAAAGAATAGAGATCATGGCTGTATGCTAAGGAAGCTAATAGAGGACTTGTATCTCCCATACCCTCAGAATATAGAGGGTTATAGAGCAGTTCAATAAGGAATTTTCTTCTTGCCCCAAAATGTCAAGTTGGGCCAGTTTGAACAAATACTAAATAGATTAGCCGTAAGAGTTACCAGTTTTCTTTTGTAGTTAAAACTCTGAATTGGTTTATTATTTATGTATTTAGTTTAGGTTTGGGTAGAAAAAGGCAGGGTTATTTGAGGGAAGCTGGGTAGCAACTTGCAGTGATCTCCATAAAAGCTAGTTATAATGGTGTTGGTGCAGCTGTTCCTGTCGTGTGCAACTTACACAGTTTCCTACTGTAAAAACTAAATCTCTGTTTATACCAGCAAGACCTCTCCAGACTTGCTGAAACACTATGCAGTCTGAAATTGTACCTGATCAGACTAAAAGAGCTGGTCATGGGTGACTGATGCTTATCTGTGAAGGCTTCTTTACTTTTCCCTTAAGCACCTTGGAGGGCTTCTGCAGGGCTATTTACGGTCTTTCATTGTATGCCCTTTCCCATCTTCCTGAATACTAGGCTTCCCAGCTCATAATTCTAAGAAGAAGCTTTATTTCACAGTAGAAAGGGGCCCCAATATGTGGCCTATTATATCCATATCAGCTTGCTTACCCTTTTCAAACAGCTATTGTGTTTTAATAGGGCCCTGCCTGGCAGGGGGAGTCCTTAATTCCTGCTATATAAGAATGGTCAGCTTGAGTTACAGCAAACTGCAGGATGCTGCTCTGATCAAAAGGCCTCTGTTTTTAGATTCCCGTGTCCTCCCTCTTTGCATTTGCCTTTTTTTCCCTTCTTTTTTTTTTTTTTTTTTTTTTTTTCCTTTTTAATCCTGGGCTAATAATTCAACACAGTACAGTCATTTTGGCTTGTGATTTGGAAGCCTTGAGGTGTTAAATTACTGACCTACCATATGAAAAATTAAGGGAGGGGGACTCTAAAAAAGATAAAGGCTTTGTGGATAATAACAAACAAGCACAGCAACTCCTTTAATCCTTTCCTTCTCCAGAATCTGTAAACTGGTCTCAGAGGGTTTGATTTATTACAAAGCAACATAAGAAAGCTTGTTCACTGCCTACTCTGAGCTGTGTCCCAGGTGGTGTGGTTCATTTCCTTCATCCCAGTACATGGGATAGTGTCTGTACCACCTGTATTAAGTCTGCCATGAATACAGAGATTCCTAGCCTATATGAAAAAGTCTGAAAACACACAGTTAAAATTTGTGTTGCTCCTTTCCCTCTTTCCACACCCTTCAGCTGAAGTAAGCTTTAGTGGGTGAGATAGAAAGGATCTCAAAAAATCCAGTCTCTGTGTTTGCAGTGTTATACCACCCAGTCTTGCTAAAATTTTGTAGTGTTAATGATTTCCTGTCTGCCTGGTTGTTAAAAAAACCAACTATTTTTTCTTAAAGCCAGTCTTCAGGAATAACTTTTAGCATCTGTTTTGTCTTAACACATTTCCAAGGAAATCCCTAAAAAGCACTGCTAATTTCATTAGAGGAAGATGGTGGTTTCTTTGAGGCTGACCTCAGTGTCCCAAGTTCTAAGATCTGTGGAATTTTAAAAGCACTTGATACAATGGCTTTGAATTGAGCAATGCTAATGGTCCTACACTACCTTCCAAGGGGGATAGCTAAAGAAACAGTCCAATAATTCATCTGAATATTGCAAATATTGTAGTTCACTTAAACCAATAGGTGAAGAATAAAATGATCTTAAATTACATTCATACAGCAGCAATTTAATCAGTACAACAGTGATTTTTTTTTACCCAGTTATGCCATAGTTTTAAGTGTTTCCTCTCAGGGTTCCTTCTAGGCAAGGTAAACCTCACTTTGCTATTTCACAGCATAGCCTTGGGCTAAGTGGGATTGGTAATTTGGGTCTGCTTTGTTGTGGATAGGTTATTTAACAACAGAAATGGCCTGGTCTTTAAAGCCTTTTGTATTTCAGTATTTTCTGTTGCTAGAGCTAGTTCATTGTTACCCATTGTACCATAGTCTCTAATCCTAATACTCCTGGTTATCCCTACTTACTGTGCTTTGGTTCACTCAGTGAAGCAGTCTTGGACCTCTGGGTTCCTTTCAGATGGAGCTAAATGTGTTCCTTCTGCAAATGAGCATTCAGTCAATGGGACTAGATTAGAACTAGTCCAGAGCATGTGTCAAGATAAAACAAATCCTGGGATGCCCATAATGTTGACATCAAATCCTCCTCAGTGTTTTTCTCTAAAGATGTTTAGTCAGTCTAAACATAGTCTCTGATAGCAGCTTTGCATTTGAGACAACTTTCTTTTTGCTTAAGACACCCAACTCTGTTTTAATGACTTAGACACTTGTGTAAATGTCAAGAAAAAAAGGGGGGGGTGTGATTGTGTGTAAATTGTTCATGCTGAAGAAGCCTTCAAAATTGTTATCTTCATCATGCTCTTGATAGAAAATGCAAGCAGTAATGCTATTAAGGGAGAATGGTCATTGTTCTTTGTTTACCATTTAGCAGAGGAGGGGTCCTGTGAGCTTGTTCAGCTCTTTGCATGGTAACCAAAGGTGGCACCTGCTAGGGGAACAGCAGGGTCCTGGCAAGCTCCTCCATCCTTCTTGAGGACTTGGGACTCTCTGCATTGTGCATATTTGGCTTTGCCTGAGTTCAGCAGGCAGAGGCTAACTGCTGTAATGGGTTTCAACTGAGATGTTACCGTAGCATCCTGGGGCTTTTACAATCTATTTAGAAGTCCAAAGGTTTGAAAAGAGTGCTTGAAAGTTTCTGAACTCTGGCAGGTTGCCGACATGTAATTACACAAAAGACAAAGCCTTATGAAAGCTGCTCTGTTCAGAGAAGCAGCACCTGAGTGCTAGAATTCCCAGCATAGCCATTTTCAAGAGTTGGGGCTGTTTTATCACAGTCTCCTCCCAAAACCTTTTTCTTCCTCTGCTGTGTATGGGCCAACCCACAAGCATAGCCCGAGTGTGCTGCAAGATGCAGCCCTCTCAGCAGTGGTGTTGGAGGAGACTGTTCTGGAGTTTGGCTGCTCTGCCACACTCCTTTCTGGTGAAGGAAAGGAGTGAGAAAGCATCGTGAAGCCCCTACTGTAAGATTTTCTTAAACTCTCCCCATCAAGTGAGAACCTTGCTTTATTCTTCTCTCATCTTTTTCCAGGATTTTCTCACAAGTGAATGAAAAAAGCTGTTTTGTTAACAGAGTATCCAGTTGCCTAACAATTCTTATGTGAAATATGAGTGCTCACAGTAAACTGGTGTTAACTAATGAACTACAAATTCAATTCAATTTGTAGTCTTGGTTTCAGCAAGAAAAATAAAATCACATCATTAGTAACTGTTGTTATTCTTCAAATTTGCCTACTCTACTGGTAATGTAGAGGACTGAAGCAATCATTAGGTTTGCAATAGGAGGCTTGGAGACCAGCAGAGTTGTTGAAAGCTTTCTTCTGGGAGGAATCTCTTGCAGATGGCTGCACTTTAAATGCCTAAAAGGGGAAAAAAGGAAGTTAACCAGAGAAGTGAAAAATTATTTTCCCTGCTTCTGGGTTTGCAAACCCACTTCTAAATGACTGAGGATAAAGTAATAACTTGTTGAGGTACCCTGTTTTTTTCCTAAATCTTTCTTCAAATGTGCTGAAAAGCTCTGGCCACTTAACTTTGTTAGCAGTATGAGCTGTTCAGTGAGAGAAGGACAGATAGAGGGAAGACTGAGCAATCCTAAAGGAAGAATCTCAGCAGCTGTTAAACTTGCCGAGAATGATTGAGCTTAATGGTTAAATCTGTTCCTTTATTGTTGATATCTTGCTTAAGCCATTCCTCTGAGTGCAGCTTGTTTCATTTTCGTATTCAAAAGGAATTGGAAAAGACATCTGTTCACGTGTATGTAAAACTCATAGGTAAGGTGTTGGTCATAGGCCCTACCTGCTGTTGGAAAACCGATAACAACTTTGGGTTGTCATAATTTCTCTTTCTTCCAGAAATGTTTACCTGTAAGATTACCACATTAATGGTAACTTCACCTCTGGGCAGCTGTTAAAGAAAAGGTGGCCAAGTTATTTTGGTGCTGCCCATCTACCCACGATAAAGGAATTTCAACATATATCGTTTATTCAAAATATATAGTGTTCCTGTCCCTTGTAGTGATCTTGACCCTGCCTGAGAACAGACCTGTTGATTTATTATAGGGCTGCTTGCTGGATAGCTCCATCATGGGCTGGCACTTTTGAGCTGAACTTTTACTACTTGTAAAAAGGAATTTATAAAGTAGGGTATCTGAAATGTAGCATCTTAACTGGGATAAAATTCTGACTCCCAGGCTTGCAATCTTGAACTTTTGGGGAAAAATCCTTCCATTGTATAGTTAAACAAAATCCTCCTTTACTCAGCTAGCTGGCGGCACTTGGCTGTCAGCACATCCAGGTGTGCTGATGTTCCAGCATATCCACCCACTCTTTTAACAGAGTAAGCAACAAATGATATCATACCCTTCTGCCTGGTAGGTTTAGAGCCATTCCATGCTGAAAATGCAAGCTAGAGTTTTTGCTTATTAGAAATAAGGAGTAATATAGTAGGGCTGTCTGCTGTGAATTAATGGTATGTTAGCTTCATGTCTGGACCTTTGCATTAAAATTGTGCCAGGATCTGCTTCCAAAATTGGCAGTTCTGTAGATGTTATGTGGAGCAGCATTATTTGCTGCATTTAATTGTACCACTGTGCCTTCATTTTCTTTCTCTTCCAAAATGTCTCCCTTATGTGTGTTATCTTTCTGAAAGCTGCCTTCTTTTATTACACCAAGTTTCTTCTTTTTCATCTGTATCCTTCTTTTCTTCATCAGTCTGTCAAATTGTCAGGAAAACAATGCAGATCAGAAATTAAAGAAGTCGTACAGGCTGTGGTTTGGGATGAGAAGATCTGAAATTCCATTTCCAGCTTTGTTGCAGGCATCTTGTGGGACTTATTGCAAGTTACTTTACTTTACTCTGAACTTGTTCACTCTAAGGCAGTGAACGACAGCACTTTGTAATGAATACTTTTTACTTGCAATGATGGTTATGTAATTTTGGTACACTTTTGATCTGGCACATGATTTATTTATTTACTTTAATCTCTTGGGACAATGGTTGTGCTTTACTTTGCATGAATAAAGTTTCATAAATATGAAATACTGTATTTGTCCATTATATTTACAGAAAGAATATTCCTAATTCCAGGATTTAAGTGTTATGAGTGATTCTTAATTATAAGGAGATTGTACTTATTTTATTTGAGTTACATTTCCTTCTGGGTAGGGGAGTTAGAAACTGTGTTCTATACTGCCTTTCAAAACATGACAACAAATTCTGTTTGCTCACATGTGTTTGAGAACTAGGACATGAAAAATGAGAAATTGTGACTCCTTTTGTAAAAATTGAGTGGCTTCTCTACACACACACACTCATACACACACAGAGCCCCAGTTGTTACATGACTTAAAATTTTGCTCAACTCTGTCTGGTATAATTCTCTTTCAAATGTGAGACACTTTTCTGTACTATGAAGGATAAAGTGATTTAAAGTCTTTATATTTAAAGAGGTGATTTAAAATTGCAAACTGAGAGGGTTCACACTGACCACAGGATTTTGTCTGTCGTGGAGATGGTACCTATGGAGAGGATCTGCTGTGATGAAAGTAAACTTGCATCTTTTCATTAATTCTCTCCTATGAGGGAGAGTTAAGCTGCTGTCCCAAGTGAATGTTTTAATGATCTCTCTGGAGTGTTTCAAAGCTTTGTCCCACTTGCATGATGCCGAGCGAAATGCACAAAATCTATCTTTGAGGCAACCCTGTCATTATACCTTTTGGTATATAATGTTTGTATTTGCATTTCTTTTGTTCTTGTATGTTGAGCTTTACCATGCCCAAAGGAGAACTTCTTGCACTTCAGAGAAACCTTTGTAAGACAAATGTTTGCTGTAATAAGTTAGCCTAAAGTGCTTGCAACTCATATTTTAGAAATTTATACTAAAATACAAAAATGTGAGTGTTGATTTGATGATCCATCATAATGACCAGCTAATCTTTTCGAAATGCAGTAGTGCAAATTGTTGTTTAGTGATGTGTCAATCAGCTTTTCATCACAACTGCAGTAAATTTTATACATCCAACAGTCAAGTTTCAGTAACCTAGAAATGATATCTTGAGGCTTCTCTTAAAGAGGATTTTTTTGTGGCTTTAAAGAACACTGTAATGAAAATAGCAGTGAAGTTCAAATGGTACTAAAAGAAAGGGCATCTTCTGGTCAGATAAACAACACTTATTCTTGGCGAGCCATTTTCCAATGGATTGTTTTCAAATAAGTGGCTCTTGGACACTCCTTGCTGGGATTCTTTAGAATGAATTTTACTTTCACAGACCTCTAATTCCTATAATTAAATTTCAATGTGTGGTTTTTGCAAACAGTCATCTCTCTAGAGAACAGACGGGTATAAACGTTGGAGATTTGGTTTCACAAAATGTAATGGCCAGTGGTTTTCTTGCTACCGTTCTAGTTGTTCCCAGAACATTTATGTTGGTTCAGCTTTCTAACATTCTTGTGTTGACTTTATGCCCACAGTTTTAACAGCGTGCGGCAAGGAACACACATCTTGTTCCGTGAGTTCAGCTTTGTTCAAGCCACCCCTCATAACAGGGCATCTTTTCTTCGGACCTTCTGGAGGTGTTTCCGAACAGTGGGCAAAAATGGAGGCAAGTATTCCAGCATCTGCTGCTGTCCTATTACCTTGACATGAAAATCATTAGCTAGGCTATTAATGCACTACAAATAGTGACCCTTCACATCGTGTTCTAATATTCTAATGTTTTTAATGGGGAGACATCACATTTTCCTCTGGAGTGGTTAAAAAATGCTTCCAGAACATAGTCATGTAGAAGCACCTTCTTGCAGTGCTACTTCTGTTACAGAACAGCATGTCAAGCATCAATAGATCAGAGGGAGGACATTGTGGGTCTGTACATTGAGATGGATAGGCAAAAAAAGTGCTGGAGGTTGGTGGATGGGACCCAGAGAAGGTTAGAATATCGGGTGTAGAGCATGAGGGAAAGGGGTGTTGAGATTCTCAGCCAGTTGGGCTCCTGAGTGGTTTCATTAGGAGCCTGCAGGAGGCTGGGTTCATAGCCAGGTGGGGCAGCGCATGCTGCCACCTGAGCTGTGCCTGACTTGTCCTGGCATAGCTGCTAGAGGATGCTGCGGAGTCCTGATGGCTGTGAAAGAGGGACCACTGACAACTGTGTGACCTCTTCCCCACCCCTACCCACAAGGAAAAGGCTCCAATGCCAAAATAAATACTCAGCACTGTGCTATCATGTCTAGCTATTCTTACATTGCACTTGGTATATTAGGTATTACAGAACTGGCCAGAGTTCAAAATAAACTCCTGTAACTACATGCAACTAAAATTATGTTTTGTTTTACTTTTTAATTTAGTATTTTAAGGAAATACACTGAAAGTTGCTGTACAAATATGAATGTTGGTGGGGGTTTTTTTACTATAAGCCTCATTTTTTTTCAGGCTATTCAGCCTCATTTCTTTTTGCAGGAAAGACTAGAACCATCTCTTAAATATAGGTAAAACCTTGCCTTCTGGCTAAGCATTGCAACACTTCTATTTTTGATGAACAGAGTCTGCAGGACCATGAATAAAGACTTCTTTGATATATGCCATTTAGATTTTTGGCAATTAAACAACCACAGTGAAACATGAAAAAATCTGTAGTAAGCTACTGAAGTAACTGACTATGCTGTCTGTAACAGCTTCTTCCATGTGAGAGGTACTTCGTTATATTATAAATAATTTAGTTCAGGGATAATATTTTAAAGATTTCAGGTAAATTATATGATATGTATGCAGTAAGGGCATATCTGATTTGAGATCAGGTCAGAGTCAGGAAAAATGAAATGTAGACTCCTAGAACATATTTCTATAGGAGAGTTAGAGATACTAGTGAACAAGTCATCCACCAGAACTGCAGCTGTTAGTGGTAAGCGTTATTGAAAAATTGAGAAGAAGCTCTCTGATGGAAAATATCCACTGCAGAACTTTCAGTGCAAGGTTTCATCAGGCTTCATCTATCCAGCACTGACCTCAGCCAGATGAAGGGCATCTGGATTTCTTGGAAAGAACAGAAAAGTTTCAGCTTCATAATATCTCCTTTCTCTTTAACTTTTAGTAGTTTTATGTGAGTGTGGATGAGGCTGTGGAAGAAGGTGTAATCACCAAGGTACTTTGAAGAGAAAGGGTAATAAGCAGAGGAACAAAAGCTCAGGTGGATGTTGGTATGCTTTGGCTGTGACCTAAAAAGAGTTCAGTATATATTTTTCTAACTTTGAAGTCCAGTAGCTTCACTTTTTAGTCTGTGTCAATATTACATGTTTAACTGTATATTTATACATTTATATACATTTTATTTTTACACCAACTAGAGACAGATATTCATCACTTTAGATAAATTACTATCAATATTTTCATTCACATCAAATTTCTCTGGTTCTCTAGCCATAATTATGGACTAGAACCTTGATATTTTTCATTTCAGTTTTATTTGCTGTGTAAGTTTTTTTGTTATACCTGTGCATAGGGAAACTCATAACATTCATGGCCACTTAAGAATTAAAATCATTTACTAAGAAGCCGAACCTGTGCAATGTGGTGGGTGAAATATGGTCAGTAGCATGCTCAGGCATAGACTAGACCTAGGTTTTTTCCTTGGCTGTGTTTGCATGGAAAACCTATGCTGGAGCAAACTCCTGGAAGGAGCTGTGGAGAGATGAGCCCACGCTGGAGCAGCTTTGCTGGCACAACTTGTGACTCCATGGGGAAGCCAAGGACTGTACCCCATGAAAGGGACCTACTCTGAGCAGTCTGTGATGAGCTGCGGCCCTTGGGAGGGTATCGTGCTGCAGAAGTTTGTGGAGGACTGCCTCCCATGGGTGGAATGCCATACTGGAGCTGGGGAAGAGAGCAAGGAGATAGAAATGGCAGAGACAATGTTTGACTGACTGCAGCCTCCATTCCTGGTCTCCCTGTATCACTTCAGGGTGGGAAGGTAGTTAAGAAATCAGGAGTGAGGTTGAGCCTGGAAAGAAGAGAGGGCTGGATGGAAGGTTTAAGATGTGGTTTTATTTCTTATTATACTACTCTGATTTCATGGGTAATAAATTCAGTTTAATTTCCTCAAGTCGAGTCTGGTTTGCCTGTAATGGTAACTGGTGAGTGATCTCTCCCTGTCCTACTCTTGTCCCATGAACATTTTGTTATATTTTCTCTTGATCATCATGTTGAGGAGGGGGAGTGACAGAGCAGCTTTGGTGGGCACCTGGTGTCCAGCCAGGGTCAAATCACCACAAGGAGGTAGGTGAGTTACAGAGTCCTGGTAAGAAATTCTGCTTATGGTTATATCCTATGCAACAGAGTATGGGACAAACAACCTGCTGTTTCTAAAATTAGTGGCAATATATCTTGGGCTAATATGGGAATATTGCTTTTGAGACCTGAACTAGAATTTCTGCATTTGATGCCCTGTGTCAGGTGTATGGAGTGTTATTCATCAAATGGCCACTTCATGTCAATGGAATTTCTGTGTGCAGAAAAGGATGAAAATATACCCTTTGTTTTCTACAACAAGATTCTGCTCTGCCCCAGTTTTCTCTCCTGGGTTTGTTTCTGGGCAGGGATTGCTCCGTTCTTTGTCACTGATTTATGTCTCTGAAGAGCTATGAAGGCATCTTTTGTCTTCCTTTGTCAGAAGTATTACATTCACTAACTTCCCTGTCTTCTAGGATGTTCTTGGTTTTATTTATGCCTTTGTCATAAAAGTGGTTACTGCTGTTTCCTCCTCTCTCAATTACTTTAAATTTCATTCTAGATTTGAATTTCATGTTTTAGGAGTGGTGGCTTTTTCTTAATTTTCACCATCTGTGGAGGGTATCCCTGATAAACTACATAAATGCCAACCCTGTGAGTATATAGGTCCACCTAATACATAACTTACATCAAAGCTTGTACCCTGGCTGGAGGGAAGTAAGGGAGAATATAAGAGATGTATGATGATGCAATTTCCAAGCTTGTACAAACTCACAAAACCCCAAACAAACAAAACACCCATCTTTCCACTTCCGAGTGTTTAATTGGGATTTTAGAAAAGTAGAAGAAATATCACAAATGAGTGAAGTGCTTGCTTAATCTGGCTACTAGTTGTTCCTCCTTATGCAGGGAAATTTTTGCTTTGTCTGTCAGTCTTGAAATGACCATGCCTTGACTTGGAATGTGCATGTCATTCACCCAAGCAGATGCATCTAGCCATGAGTTCTCAAATGGCCAATAAGAGAGAAATCTGTCTGAATAAAAGCAGTGCTTAAATGTAACAGTCTTTGTATGTGCAAAACCATGTATACAATAATTGAAATGCACTAACATTACTGTTTCTCTTGGGAAATTGCTGTAGATATTACTTTTCTACTTAATTCCTTATCCTTTCGAATTATTGGGAAATAGCCATTCATGAAGAAATATAGCAGATTTTATGTTATTTTTCCATGTTAGCTCTGCCACTTGATGGGTTCTGGTTACACTGACCTTTGTAAGTCCTTTAGTTTGGAGACTAGATTTATTTTTTCTTTTGTCTCTGAATAGCAAGGAAAAATTACTAATGTCAATAAATGTGATGATAACCCTTCAAAAAGTAAAGAAAAGTTTGTTATTTGGGTTTTTTTGTTTGCTTGCTGGTTTATTTTTTCTTAAGAGGATTTCTTTTTGGTGATATGCTAGATCCATTTTACAGGATTTTCCAGTGGTTTTAGAAGGTTAGTAAGATGCAGAGTTCTATTTTCAAGTATGCATGAGCATATCTGGGATTCCATGCATTGGAAATGTGATACCAGGACTAGAAGGAAACAGATGAATGTGATCCAGTGTCAAGAAACTGAGGTTTCTTTGTGAAAAAAAACCCCAAAGCTTCACAGAATTTCTTATTATAGGATCATAGATTATTAGTTGGAAGGGACCCATCAGGATCACTGAATCGAGTTCCTGGCCCTGCACAGGACAACCCCAAGACCTACACCATGTGCTTGAGAGCATTTTTCAGATGATTCTTGAACTCTGTCAGGTTTGGTGCTGTGACCACTTTCCTGGGGAGCCTGTTCCAGTGCTCAACAACGCTCTGAGGGAAGAAGCCTTTTCCTAATATCCAACCTAAACCTCCCCTGGCTCAGCTTCATGCTGTTTCCTTGACTCTTGTCCCTGGTCACGAGAGAGGAGATCAGTGCCTGCCCCTCCCACTTCCCCTTGTGAGGGTGCTGAAGATCACAATGAGCTTTCCCTGCAGTCTCTTCTTCTCCAGGCTGAACAGAGCAAGTGACCTCAGCCACTTCTCATATGGCTTCCCCTCCAGGCCCTTCACCATCCTTGTAGCTCTCCTTTGGATGAGCTCTAACAGCTTAATGTCTTTCTTATACTGTGGCACCCAAAGCTGCCCCCAGCACTGGAGGTGAGGCTGCTCCAGTGCAGAGCAGAGTGGGACAATCCCCTCCCTTGCCCGGCTGGCGATGCTGGGCCTGATGCCCCCCAGGACACGCTTGGCCCTCCTGGCTGCCAGGGCACTGCTGACTCATGATCCACTTTCTGTCAGCCAGGACCCCCATGTCCCTTTCCCTGGCACTGCTCTCCATCCTCTTGTTCCCCAGGCTGTCCACACACCCAGGGCTGTCCCATCGCAGGTGCAGAATTCAGCACTTTCCCTTGTTAAACTTCATACTGTTGGTGAATAACCAGACCTCGGATTTGTTGGGGTCTGTCTGCAGGGCCTCCCTGCCCTTGAGAAAGCCAACAGCTCCTCCCAATTTAGTGTCATTGACAAACTTATTTAGTATTCCCTTTGAGTCCCACATCCAGATCATTTATGAAGATATTGAAGAGAACTGGGCCTAAGATGCAGCCCTGTGGAACCCCACTAGTGAGAGGTCACCAGTCTGTTACCCCATTCACTATAACCCTTTGTGCCCTCCTTTTAACTTGTACCAATGACACACAACACTCAGAGGTAGTTAGAGGACAGCTAGTGTTTGTTGAAGCATAATGATCAGTTAGCAACAGATTTCTCCCGGAGGAAGGCAGAATGGCCAGAAGTCTTGTTTTCCCTCTGCTTATGCTTAAATTGACCTCTTGGAATCTATCTGACCTGCTCTTTTGAATTGTCTGTTCCTCAGGACTCTTTAATTAAAACTGTGCTTTCTCAGTTTAAACGGCCCCTGCAGAGTTCTGCTGTGAAGCCTCATAAGGTCAACATATGCCTCTCCCAACCCCCATGGCTTTCATGTCTTGTTGGTTCTCTGTTTTTAATTAAAAAGATTTTTCCTTAAATGCTTTCCAGCCAATTAGAGAAATTTTGCACTGAGAAACTTGTTCCAGGCCTGGTGTATTGAGAAGTGAACAGAAAGCTCAGTCAGAACCATTGGCACTTCTTTTCTAGAGCCCCAGCTTTCTTTGGTGCTTTTCAACAGCTTTTCCCTTTTTTCTTTCTTTGCACTTCCCCCCTCCTCCCCAATTTAGAACTGCTTCCAGCAAAAATAGCTGTTGTTGGAT
Organism: Rhipidura dahli; assembly: GCA_013399225.1. Classification (NCBI taxonomy): domain Eukaryota; kingdom Metazoa; phylum Chordata; class Aves; order Passeriformes; family Rhipiduridae; genus Rhipidura; species Rhipidura dahli. Next base: position 1,471,935 of record VXAC01003621.1, read on the forward strand.
ACCTTAGATATAGCACTGAAATGTAAAACTGCTGCAGAAAGTATGTTAGACTATATTGCTTGAGAATCCTTTTTGCAGACACTTACCTCTCCTTCAGACATAACGTACTGTTACTGTTCATACTGAAATAAAATCTCATAAAATGACCACGTTCCTTTCACATTCATCACATGGTGTCATGGCTACCTCTTTGCTTCTGCACACTTGAATTAGGAAATTGGAAGCCTAGCTGTCTCTGGAGCTTGTGGAACGGGAGGTTTACCATAACCAAGCACACAAGCTATGTCATGAAATGAGAAGAGTGGTAAACCTCTATGACTAGCTCTACTTGAGTTTTCCAGGAAGGCTAAATTCCTTACAAAAATGAAATAAATGTCTTATTTATATAATTCATGTAACCTGGAGATTGAGAAGAGCTAAATGGACCACTCTTCTCCCATCTCATTTTTAAAAGATGCTACTTTAATTCATTTTTGCTGACAAGATTACTTTCCTGAGGTTACAAAATCCCTTCCTTTGCTATTGTCATTCAAATGCTACTACATATTATTCTTTATATTCAATTACTCTGCCTTTTTTTACTCCCCCCCTTATAAGCTTTTACACTATCTCCATTTTTAGCTCAGCCAATCTCTGCTAAATGGGATGTTTAGAACAATATGGTGATGATCACAGTAAATATCAGAATCTCTTTTCCTTTCCTTTTTGTTATTAAAACCAAATCAGATTTTTATACCATGATATTATAGGAAATTTTTGATGAATCAGTGAAGTCTCATAGTATGTTCTAAAGATAAATAAGCTGTGAATTTTGATGCCGTGTTTTCTGGAAGCTCATTCTGCAGTGAAATAGCCTTGGCTGAAATGATTGATCTCCAACCTTACTCCCATCATAGTTCCTTCACCCTGCAGTTACAGCTGTTGGTATTTATGATTTAGCAACATAGCTCTGCCTGGAAGCACTGATGACTCTGGAGTATCAGGACAAAGGATTTCTGAAGCTGGGGAGAAATAAGTGGAGGATTGCATTTTAGAGATGGTGAGATATATCTACAAGCATTGTAAGTTAAAACATCTGCATTACATAGATCTAAAATGAATTGCAGTAATCATTTGTAGAAGTGGGTCAGCGATGGAGTCTTCAGTTAGTCTGTCCCTGAATTCAGTTCATGCCATTCTGTCAAGGCAGTTTGTGAAATTAAATGTAGTACATTAAAAATCCTCCTCGTCTAATCTGGTTTGGGGTTTATTTTTTGCCCCGGTATTATATTTCCTTTCCAACTGTCTCTGAGCATACACCAGCTCTTCTTAATATGCAACTTTTTTTTCAATTTCATATTCCAGATGTATATCTCTCTAGATGTTTCATTTTTGTTTTTTTAAAACCAATAAACTTCTCTGTTTGTTTTCTAATGTATTTTGGCTATTTTGTGTCTTTTGACAGTTCTTCACTGGTTGTGTCATTGGCAAGTTAAATTATTATGTTCTTTACTTTTTGTCCCAGTTGAGCAAAACATTTAAATAAGCAATTTAAATGTAACATTGTTGCATTCTGCTAAGCAATTATCCAAAATTCAACTGGTAATTATTATTACTATTTGCTTTGCAGTGTTCTGGCAAATTTCCCATCCCCATGACAGCATTCTTATTCAAACCAACTGAAATGGATTTTTTTAATTAAGATGTTTTTAGGTTCCAATATAGTCTTGAAGAGTTAGTATTCCAAATTGTGGGGAAGTTCCCTGGAACAAAACTAGTTCTACGTTGTGTGACCTGGCCTGGGATTCTGAATGCGCCATGTTTCTTATATTAAATAAACTTGGTCTGTCTCTTCTCTCACTTGTGACGTGTCTTGAAAGATGATCTGCACTCTTCATGTGCCTAGGCGACCATCCAGAAGAATGTCTATGAAGCCTTAGTTTCATTAATTAGTATGTTTTATTATATTGCTGACCTATTCTTCAGCAGCAGACATGCTGAAAAAGAGAGAGAAGTAGAGAAAGCAGATAAAAATCTTGTTTTATCTTAATTACTTATACTGTGACTTTTTGCAAAGAGGTTTTACGAGAAGAGTCTCTGTGAAGCCCACATCTGCTTTCAGCCCAGGGTTGGCTTAGTCTCCCCTGAGAGGTCAAAGTGCCTAAACTGAGGAAAGCATTATCTTCATCCCTTCTCAGTGAACCCTAAAGCATACTTCTCCCCTTGCTGTTGGCTTAGAGTGTGTCTATGCTGTGTTTATATATAGACAACCTAAGCTCGGGGTTTGTATTTCCATATGGTATAATTCAGCACTTTCTCAAGATACTAGCTTGGGACCTGGAAGTTGCAGAGCTCTATTGCTCTGACAGCAGCCTGAGCCTAGTTGATCTGTCTCAGCAGGTCACCTGACATACAGGGAGTGTTGTTATGGTGTGTCTGCACTCATCAGTGGAATAAACTCTGGAATCCCTGTGTTGAGCTGCTGTAAGCAGTAGATGCAATCTGAGGAGAAAGACTTTGAAGGAGGAATTTGTGTTCAGCATGATCAGGGAGTAAGGACTCTTGTTTACACGTATGCAATTAAGTCTTTGACATAGCCTTGGTACTAGGAGTTATCATTTTAAGTGAAGAGATAATTATCTTTTTAAGTATTGTTGTCCTGCTGCACAGAAAATCTCTGAACAAGTAATTTTTGTGTCTTTATCATCCAAGGTTCTTCTTCAGCTTTTCTCTCTGATGGTCTTGTTATTTATAGTTTCCATCGCTGCAAATTCACTTCCTAGCTTTCCTAAATTAATCCCATTGATTTTTATAGTGTGCACCTGACTCTACAATATGTGTCCCTTATTGGGTTGACACCTGACCTACATGTAGAAGTTTTTTTCTGTTTGTTCATTGGGAATTTGCACAAATACAATCTCTAACTCCCCGTTCTTTCACTTCTTCTATTAGTTATACTCACAAAAACTTTACATTCAGTTATTTTGATAAAATAAGTTTGGGAATGCCATTTATTTCTTTAGAGGAACTAATTTTTTCCTGTGGTGTTAAAAGGACTGACTGAATTTCTGTTTCTGTAACTATATTACTGAACTCTTCCAGTAAGCCTTTTCTTGTTAGGCAAGATAATTGGATCCTAGAAACTTAAAACCTTTCAAGAAGTCCCTACTTCACACTTTGTTTTGAGGCCTTGGTTCCATTCAGTACATCCCTATTTGACTAAAAGTGTGATGTTGAATTACTTTAGCTAAAAAATACAGCCATGCTTAGGTATAGAAATTCTTGCATCCTTTTAAAGTTGTCTTACCTGAGTAAACATCTGTAAGTCTGGTTTAAATCAGTATGATCATGTAAAAAGTTGTTGTATATGATGAAAATGATGGTTGGCTGATACTTTGTTATGCCCCTTTCAAGGATCCTAGATGAGTATCAGTAGAAGTGATCTGCATGCATGATTAGTGCTTTGATATGCTACTGTTACTCTGTGAAATGGGGATAAGGTATTACTATGGAAAACCTGTAATCTGCAAATGAGTTATGAAATGTAGTCTTTAAGTAAGTTAAGCTTGATCCATTTTGAATTTGTCACAGGAGGTGATTGTGGTAATGTACAGTCTGATACCTTCCTTCATAAGCTGGTCTGAGAGTGATTTGCATTCTGTGCTCCTGCTAAGCACGAATCTCATAACTTCTGTTGTAAAAATGGATCTTTCTTTATTCTGGATGAAAAGACACTTAAATATTGATCTTTTCTTGACCCATTTTTCTCTTTAGAGCCATATCCCATAGGATTCTTCCAAGGAGATCTCTGAAGTTATTAAAGTCTACTCTCCTGAAATCCAGGGCTGTGGTCCTAATTGGCAGGTGGATACATTTCTGAAACTTCTATGAAATGGTTTTTCAGATATAAAGAAAAAGACCTTAGAAATGCTTTGGGCACAGGAAAATCTTCCACGGAGGTTCACACTTTCCTGGACTGCAATGTCAGTTAGCCAAAACCCCAAATTAAGGTTCAGACTCAGAAGCAGTCAAAATTTACATCACTATTTTAATGAATTTGTACAGATTCTCCAGCAGAACTTGGGTAATATTTGTAATGCAGTAACCTGATGTTTCTTAACGGAAGAATCGTAGCATCAAGGGGGGCTGGAGAGTACACGGACTACTCAATAAACCTAAAGGAAACTGAACATCTGAAGAGAGGTTGTTTTTGGTTTTTTTCTGTTTGTAAGTGCGGGTATGTGAGGTTCCAAAGTGTTACTAGTGTTTGTTTTCATAGAGGGAGGAGAGATGTCAGGAAAGGCAATATTGTCCTGAATAGAGTTGCAACTCTTCCCCTTCAGTTCCTTGTGTTGTAGGACAAACTCACTGTGAGCTATAGTCATCCCCTTCTCTAGTCAGCTCTTTACCTGCCCATTTTTAATTATTTATCTCTGTTTTGATCATCTGTTTGTCAAATATTTGTTTCCTTCCAGCTGTGATATATGCTTATCTGTTACTAATTTTCCCCATACTCTTTCTGCTGGAGTTAAGGTATTGGATATTCAAAGTGCTCCTGTACTCTTCAGTCAAATTTCCCTTAACATAATTCCCAGAATAACTTATGCATTATCTAAAAAGAAGTCAAGCTGTCAGTGCTTTTGGCATGAAGCTGTCTCTGCATCACTATCTGATGTCAGAAACAAAGCTTTTTCTTTATTTCCTCCTTCTCATGCCCATTCCCCATGCTCCTATTAGGTATTTCTTCATTCTGCTGGCAGAGGCAGAGGGATAGCTGTGCTGTGAAAAGTTACAATGCAAAGCAAATGCTAGTTAACATGATTAGGATAACGAGCAGTTAATATTGAAGCTTATTCCTGAAAGAATTTAAATTCTTCTGTCTACTTTGATTGGAAACTTCTTTTATCAAACCCTTGAAATGACTGAGCAAGTGTAATTGTCCTTAAGGTGCTGAGAAGTGTTTCATGGCTTTCTTCTGTGATGGACAGGACCTCGAATGTGATGTCTTAATTTCAGAATGATGATTATTGATAACACTTTTCTGTACCTGCTCTCTAAGGATCTCCAGGTATTTAAAGGCATTAGGGAATGAAGCTTCCCAAAACTCTTGACAATACTATTTTCACTTCAGAGTTCTAGAAAGTGAGATGAAGAAATAAAGTAATTAGCTGAAGTTCGCATAGTCAGAGTTCAAGATGTTTGGCCTTTTGATATATTACTTCAATTTTTTATACTAAAGTTGTATTTTTTACAGATACAGGATTCTTTTACCATGAAACAAGTAGGAAAGCACATGTATGTTAGTATAAAGCAACACCATCCAGATAAATGGTTTGTAAGAATCTGTCATCTTTTTTCTTTTTAAAAAGTTTTGAGAGTACTCATTGTCCTACTCAGAATAGCAGATCACTGTGCATGAGCTGTGTGGGATGATGTGGGATGCATTTTTAGTTGTTTCCAAGTTTAATGTTACATCCCCCTTTGCTACAACCTTTTCTCAACTGTGTATTTATAGCAAGAGAGAAATCAGTTTAGTTAACATATGTCAGCAAGTTCATCCTCTCTGTGGTAGAACCACATGCTCAGTAATATTTTCCTGACAGTTCCTCGCTCTTCAGGAGGGGAAGGTGATTTCATGTGTGTGCAGTACTCATGTGTGCTGTGGCTGAAAGGGCCTTGGCTCATACCCAGTCTGGTGCTTAGGTGGTTACTGTATCACTTAGAATGGTAGTCTTGGTGTACAGAAGTTGCTGGCTTCTAAAGTAAAATTGGCAAGAGATTTTCCCTTTTGAAGGAGCTCAAAATAGAAACTACTTTATATGCTGAAGTATATTCTTTATTCATGTTCCCTCATTGTAAATTCAGACTATTTCCCTTTTATATAGAGGTTGCAATCTTTTGTTGTTTTTGCTTAGCTTCAAAGTACCAACTAGTAGAATCTTGTTCAAGCATGTTGTTCTTCAAGGGACCACCTTATAAAATAGCAGACTATTCTTTCCCCTGGGGTCCAGTCTGCTAGGCAAGTGGCATGCAATGTCTAGTGAAAGATTTCTTAAACATATCTGTTCTGTGAAGGGCCATCTTCTGAGTTCTTTCGTTTAAAGAGTAAAACTGTGAAGCTTAGAACCTGATCTGGCTATGTCATATCTTGCTATTTATCTGGAAAAACAGGCTCAAAAGCTGAACTAAGCTGAAATCTGGGACTCAAACCCAGCAAAGTGGGATTTTGGCATTTGCTCTGAAGAGGGTGTTCCACGGGAAAGTTGAGGATGTGCATGGAGTAGCTAAAGCCAAAACTAAAGAATACCTGCTGGGGCTTGTCCGTTGTTGCAGGTTGTGTCCGTCATGCCTTGTCCTGTGAGTATGCAAGGTTGATGCCCAAACTTGAAATCTAATGCACTTCTTTGGTAGTCAGCAGAGAGTGCCTGATCCATAGGGTAGTTTTGAATAGTTCAAATGGGCTTCTGGTCACTATCTTTCTCCTGTTGTTTACACTAGGAGTTTAGGTAGAACAGCCTTTTCATTGGGACTATAAATTTGGTGCTTGAATAGACGCAACTTAAAATTTACATTTCACTCTGCATTTCAAATGTTTTCTGTTTTCCAGATTAGTACATCAAACCCTTAATAAAATGTGACTTTCTAATGATGCTGTGTTAATTTATTTTGGCACTCACTATTCTGTAAAGTTCATGGATAAAAGTTTTAGGAAAGTTTTTTATTCCATGACGCTTTTCTTCCCCTATAAATCTTCCCCAGCTTTTGTATCCAAAGTATTCCCTAAGCAAAGCAAAGGGAAGTGAATACTATATTAAGTCTTACTAGACTAAAGGAGTTAAGAAATGAATCAATGGTCACTGAAATCAACTTTGTAATCTCTTGAAGCATTTCCTTTGAACCCCAGCTAAGATATCTTGCAGAACTAAAATTAAAGAAGAAAAACTCTAGTAAAATGTTCTTTATTTGTTTCTTGGTAAGTAAACACTGCTAGCTTTAGCAGATTGTAGTGGGTTGACCCTAACTGGATGCCAGGTGCCCACCAAGGCTGCTTTCTTACTTCCCCTCCTTTAGCTGGAGAATCAAGAGGAAAATATAACAAAAGGCTTGCAGGTCAAGATGAGGATGGGGAGAAATCACTCACCAGTTACTGTCATGGGCAAAACTGACACGGCTTGTGGAAATCAATTGGATTTAGTACTGGTGAAATCAAGAGTAGCATAAAGAGAAAAACAGATCTTAAAAACACCTTCCAGCCAGCCCTCCCTTCTTCCTAGGCTCAACCTCACTCTGGATTTCTGTACCTCCCTGCCCCACCAGAGCTACAGGGAGTTACAGGGGTATTTCTGCTCCAGTGTCTGGAGCACCTCCTGCCCCTCCCTGTGTGTGCATTGACCTTTGTGTCCTCAAAGGTGTTTCTCTCACACAGTCTCATTTCTCTCTCCAGCTGCAGCTCTGCAGTTTGTGGTTTGGGGTTTTTTACCCCTTCTTAAATGTGTTATCCCAGAGGCACTACCACCATCACTGATGGGCTCAGCCTTGGCCAGTGGTGGGTTGATCTTGCTTCCAGCTGGCATTGGCTCGACCAGACCTGGGGGTGAAGCTTCTGAAAACTCCTCACACAAACCATTCCTGCTGCTTTGCCCACTGCCAAAACCTTGCCACACAATCTCAATACACAGGTGCAGCGAATAAACAGAGTTACTAAGGGAAGCAGTTTTTGAAGAAGTAATACAGCTATTGAAAATTTTGTTTGTTATTTCTTTTGGCTTTCCCTGTTAAAAGAATATATCTGCAACATCTCTATACACACACAGAGCCCAGAGCTTTGTTTTACAAGGTCGTATGCCGATTTAAAATAAATTAGATTAGTTCTTCAATTAGATTCACAATATTTTGTGTCCTCAAAATATTATTTCTGATAATAGATATGCTTAGGGTGTTTATAACGGCAATTTCTAGTCAAACAGCTAATACTGAATAGGGGTTTGAAATTTTTTTTTTTTGATGCCAAGTGAAAGATTTCAACATTTTCCTCTGTTCTCTGCTGTCGTTGTTGTACTTAGTTTGCTGGAGCAAATATGGGATAAGCAAAGAAATTGAAACTGGCAACTCCAGAATCCTAAGGCTGTTAATCCATATCTTTGGCAAATCACTTAACCTCACTGTACCTTCATTTTTCTATTTATAACCTGGAGTTACACCTGTTGGATTGAATTAAGTAATCTTTGGACATCCAGTTTTGGCTGCATAGGTAAAACTAAGAGTATTTAGCTATGTGTATAGATCAAATTTGATGGAATCAAGGCCTTATGAGCTCTCAGATTTTTGTTAGTGATAAACAGTTAATTTTAGACAGATGAATGTAAACTGGCATCTTCTTTCCATTAAAATAATTTAACTCTTTTTTGAAAACAGAAAAAAGAGTGAGTTGAATATTATAAGCATTTGAAATTTAGAAGCTTTAACATAAATAAGCCTTTAAAATCAGTCTTTCTTCTCTTCTTTCCTCCCCCCCTTCCCCAGTTCAGACTCAAAGTTTTTTCCTATGGGAATTTTCCTGCCTTTTAACAGTTCTTTGGATGATATTAAAATCGGTTCTGGAGGAAGAGAGAAAAGGCTTTATGGCTGATAGACCTGGATTTCAAGGGTTATAGCTATTCATGTGAAAACTAACCAAACCTGCAGAGAGTAGATGTGAAAGTGGCGGCTCTGTTTGTTGTGGTTTGGTTGTGGAGGATTGTCACATACAATGTACAGAATCACCTTGAAATCTTTCAGACCTGGAACGGTTTCAGCAGAGTGTGAGGTGTACTATTCATCTTGGCCCAGCTGTTAACGTTTGCTCCTTTCCCTTTTCTTACTTTCTTTGTATTTGGGCATTTGCTAAACATTTAATAAAAAATTAAGTCAAATACATCAGATACTTAATTTGTGGATATTTGTAATATTCTAATTGGTACAAACTGAACGTATTAAAAATGTAAAAACTCAGATTGGGAAAGTGTCATCATACAAGCAAATCTGTCTTAAATGCCTTTTATTTTTGTGAGCATTTTTAATGTAATGGAGATGCAGGTAGAGAAGAATTTTACTTTTTACTCATTTATGATTACTCTGCAGGGCAGAGACTTCATTATTATGACAGTTCTAAAGAATGGCTCTAAGGTATTTTTAGAACAAGATTAAGTAAGTGTTAAGTTAATCTAATATTTTAAGTAGCCTCAAAACACTGGACATTTGCTTGCTACTAAGTTAACTCTCCTTAGAAAATTGTTTGTCTTCTAAGTTCTTCTACAGGCACCATGGCAAAAGGAATTTACATAACTCCTAAAGTTACACAGTAGTGTTCATTTTGAAACTGGAGCATGGTAGTAACTGACTGTAGAAGAGTTAGAGCGTTAACTGTGTCATCAAACATATTCCTTACAACCTAGGAACATGATTGTCCAAGTTATAGTCAGAATTTATTCTAAAATCTTGTTTTCAGACTGTAGTAGCTTTTTGAGGAAATTCAAGAAAAAATAAATACATCCAGAATTAAATAGACTGTTCCTCTGCAGAAGAGATGATTTAAAGAACATATCAACAGAGTTTTCTTCAAAATACAGCAGTTTTAAGTTATTGAAGTATCCAGAAGTGACTTTTCTGCTCTTCAGGAATCTTGTTCAGATCACTTTGAACTAAAAATGGTTTCAAGGTAAATATAGATTTGACAGTTATTATTATTCTTGAGCTTTAAAGAAAAAATAGCATTTTATTTGTCTTCTTTGATGATTTTGAGGAGAAACAAAACCAAATAATCAAAAATGACCGCACTGAGAAAGAATTGTTAGTGAAAACATCTCACAGAACATACCTTCAATTAAGCCTCTGAAACTGGCTCCCATCTGCTGTAATCGGAAGTGCAATGCAGAACTTCTTGGGGCTTGAATGCAGTCAGAGCAGCATGTAGGCTGCTAATTTTTCTGCACAAGAATTTATCTTTGCTAACTGGGGACTTCTCCAGATATACTGAGTACAGTGTTCTTCTATCATTTCACTGCTTGTATTGAATTTTTGTAAAGCTTATTTTTAACTCAGATCACTTTCATAAATAGTTCTCTCTGAAATCTTGGCATTGGATTAGTCTCAGTGGGATGCGGTGGGAATCAGTTGGGTGACTTTTCACAGAATTCAGTTTTGGCTTTAAGTGAACTACTTCAAATTCTACTAGAGTTAATATCTTTGAAAGTTGTTGCAGAATTTGTTCTCCCATTTCTGCATATGTCAAATAATATTTTTCCAGTTAAGTTAAGGTGCAGGTGAGAACCTGAAGGGATACTGTGTTCTGTAGTTTTAGCTGGTCAGGGTGCTACTTCTACAAAATATCCTTTGGTTATCTTCTACAATCTTAGCATGTGACTTCCATGCCTGAGAGCCAGAAGACATCTAAGGATCACTAAAACATTGTGATGGTTCAGTTGCTTGTTGCATGCGCATTGTTGCAGGCTTTAGATTCACTGAATAGATGTATTCTGATAAAACTACTGCATTCAATCTCCTTGCTTCCAAGTAACATCAATTGATTTGGAAAGGGCCAATAGCACCATGACAGGAGCTTGCAAGACAACAAAAGAAAGGCGAATTACTTCACTGGTTTTGAAGGAGTTTCAAAGTTCTAAAGTATTTTAAATTTTTGCTTGTTGGGAAGTCCAAATTCCACAATGTTTTACCTGAGTCACAGGTCTGTTTGAAGTAGCTGCCCAGTGTAGGCTTTGTCTAACCTGGGGGTGAAGGTGTTGTAGTAGAGATGTTTCTAGGGAGCGGGACTATGCCTGGTGTGCTGCATTATTTGTTAATGCAGCCATTTTTGATTAGAAGTGCATAAGTAGGTTAGGGAACAGAAGAGCACCTGTTCCCTGGCTTTCTCTGGCCACTGAGTATCAGAGTGTATACCTTTTGTTGATGAAACAGCAGAGTATCTGTGTGTGAGTTCAAACGTCTGAGTAACTGGCAGCTAGGTTTTGTCCATGTAAAATTGTAAGCATTCTTCTCATATCATACTATCCTCCCTCTCATTGGCTTCAGTCCTGCCCTGAAATCTTCTGTTTTGAGGGCAGAGTCTGCCAAAGATGCATTGGCAAGAAAAGCAAATTCTCCCTCTGAAGAGCTCGTGTCACTCATTAGCATGTGAGAAGGGTGATTGTAAATAAACAACAAATTATTTTAAGTTCTGTGTAGTATTAATTCTAGTAATGTATACAAGGACATACAGCTGACCGGATAAGGTAGAGATACAATTATTGTTTAGAAAGAATTGATCCCTGCTCCCAGTTAAGTGCTTGGCACTTTATCCCAGAAGCCTTATTGTAATGGGAACAACTGACACTATGTTAGCACAGTCCTTGGTGTTTTTCAGTTTTCACCTTATCGGGTGAAGGAGAACCGAGAAAGTACATGTGTGTGTCCTGTAGAGTTGTCCAGTATTCAGTTAAGTGCTGTTGCCAGTAATGCATGTTATGATCCCACACTGTATCTTTAATATAAATAAAGGAAATATACAGGATTGTATGTTCCACCCCACGGTGTAAATGGGTTGCCCAGGAATACTGCAAGTTGAAACCTGTTCTCTTAGAAATTGTACTTTCATTACCTTGGAAGCAATACAATTTTTCTTTCTTCACAGTCATTTTTTTGAAATGGCTTTAAAACCAAACCACCATGCTTCACGTGGCTATGAAACATTTATAGTTGGTTTAGTCTACTTTGCACTGGAAAAAGGCTCAGCATTTCAGATATCCTAGTGATTCAGTTTCTTGCGGTAAGAGCTAGACAGGAAAAAGAGATCTATTCTGGTCATATACCTAAGATAAATTGGAAAGTGAAGGTGTTGTCTCAGAATTTAATGCATCTGAGACTTTACTAATGCCTTAATTAAGTCTGCAGTACCATGTCAGCATAACCTGATCTAATTGCTGGCTGGTGAGGTACTGCCTTCTTGCATCCTTCTTATGGCAGCTCCAGCACTTGTTCCATCTTGTGCTGATCTGTCTCAGCATGCTAAACTGGCAACAAACTATTCAGTACTTCTGCTGCTTGAGTTAGTTTTCTCCCAGCACAGCACATTGAAATGTGCCAGTGCAAGGTCACCGAGAGGTGGAATGCAGAGTGTGGTACTCTGCAGCCATGGCCGAACTCAAACCGCCAACAGTTCCCAAGTGCAAAAATGCCAGCATTGACAAACCTGGCCTTAAAATACAGGTCATGTTGCTTTGTGTTGGTATTTAGTCTGGTCTAATTAGGGAATATACTGAATATATTAATATTTTGCTTTAAAACCTCCTTTAGAGAGTAATACACTTGGTTGAGTTTATAGCCAGAAAGTACTATTAGGCCGTGAAGTTTGACCTGTATAGCACATCATTAAACTTCACTTAGTAACACCAGTATTGAGCCAAAACACTTTTGTCTGACTGAAAAATAATTTGCATATCTTCCAGAAGGGCATTCAGGTTTGATTAAGTCATGTGAGCCTGAAGGGGCCGAAGGGCCCCTGGGAAAAATAGCAGGAGGAAGCAGTCAGCTGCCGGTGCTGCCAGAGCAATTAGGCTGGCCTGCAGCCCGGTCCCCATGAAGTACTGAGTTTTCATGGGAAGGAGGGCTTCTGCAAATAGCCTGCTCTCCTCTTGGACACCTTCCTTAGGAAGCCTGAACCATGGGTAGCTGTTCTGCAGGCATGCAGTAGGGTGGCCCTTGTGCATGCTCACACTGCTGCTGCTGAGAGGATAGTTGCTTGTGGAGATAGAAGGGCCAGGTGAGAAAGAAATTGTCCTGACAGGAAAGGAAGGTTGTTTATTGATAACTTGTTTGTTTTGTTGGAGGTCAGAATTTACCAAGATTTACTTGATTATGAACTGAAACATATCTTTGGGGGCCTGTGAAATCAGATTCTTGAACACACTATGAGAATCTCAACTTGGGCAGTCTTTAACAATGTGATTATCTTCACCCTAATTTTTTTTTAGCTTTATGAAAATTATGGGGTTTTAAGAATTTCAATTATTTGTTGAAGTCAATTCCTTATTCTTGTTTTTGACAATTTAAGTAAATTATCACCTTGAGCCTCCCTCTGTGAGGCATGCTTTGTAAGCACATGATCATTCTTGCAGCCCTTCTGATTCCTTTTAAATTCAACCATCATTCCAAAGTTGTGGGTATTTCTGATTGGTCAAGTGCTGATAACTGAGCCTCTCTACTTGACATTGCTGTGTTTACTTGTCTCAGGGCCATATAATTCTCCTAATTGAATTTTTCTAAGCATTTCTCGTGACCACCTTCTTCACCTGTCTTTGTAGAAACTATTTACCCAGGTGGAGCCCTCTGCATTCTTTGTTCCTGGGTACAGTGTTTCATGTATGAGGCTCTAAGCTACTTGTGAGCTGACTATGCCTATGAGGGTTTTCCATGCTACTACTCATTACTTTTAAATTTTTAGTTTCCTTGGTTTGTGTATGGCTCACAAATGTTATACTTAATTATTTTTCTCTTCTAGGCCGTTAATAGAAAAATTGCTTTAAAATGTAGAACTGAGGAGGTATTCTTGGGGATCCCAAGAGAAATACACCTCCTAAGTAGTAATTCTTCATTCTTATTTTTAGATGTAACAGTTCATGTAGTTAGTTTTTGTTTTGAGTAATTCAAAATATGTAATCACAGCACTGTTTATATAAAGTGTAATATCTCAGAAAACCTAACTGGTTTTTGATTTTTTACACCTAGGCTTTGAAAAGATTGCTTAATTCACCAAGAAACTTTTCTTCATGTTTCATATCTATTAGTTATTAACTGATAAAATACAATATTTGTTTGAATATTTTGTTTGGGAGTGCTATCGAGGTGGCCATGGTACAGGTGCCCAGGTTATCTCAACTGGTGGCAGCACTTTAAGTGTTATTTTGACCCCATCCTCATCAGTGTACTGTGTGCTCTTGTTGGGTAGGCACTTCACTCAGCATAAGCCCTAGTCTTACAATTTTTAAGTGCTGAAGTGACTTCAGCTTTTTTCTAGTCCTGTAAAATTTCCCAGGTGTTTCAGGCTTTAAAAATCACTTCTCAGTAGTACTCAGAGCTTGTCAGCCAACCCTCTTCAAAATTCTCATAGAAATTATGAACATCTGCTTTTAATTTTTTAATATGTTAAGTACTACTCCACTACTGACATCCTCGCAAATTATCATTGAAATGGAAAATGTTTTGGATTCTGCACAAAAAGAACGATGATATGTATCAAATTAAATACAGCACATGCTTTTTCTGAACAGTGCTTTATTTTTTCCCCCCATGTAGCAAAATGTCAAGAGGACTATCATTACTACATTTTTCTCCTGATATGCTTATCATTATCTTTGTCTTCTTGTCCCCTGATCTTTTTTTTTTACCAGCTTCATTTTGTTACTCTTCCTAGTTTTCTGTAAATTCCTGGCTTCTGAGTATTACTTGCTGCTGTCAGATGCCTTTTATTTACATTGTATTATTTGTTTTTATACTGCTTAGGAGTCTATGAAAGATATTTATGCTAATATTAGATGAATTTTATTTGAATCTTCCACTTGAAATATATCAGAAGGATAGTTAAAATATTGCCAGTGTTTGGCAGAGAACTTAATCTCTCCCACTATCTGAATTTCATCTTGGGTAGGCTGTGCACCTTTTGAAAAGGAATATATCACAGAATATGCTGAGTTGGAAGGGACCCATTAGGATCATTGAGTACAAATCCTGTCCCCACACCAGATCAACCCAAACAGTTGCACCGTGTGTCCAAACACCTCTTGAACTTGGTCAGGTTTGGTGCTGTGACCACTTCCCTGGGAGCTTGTCCCAGTGCCCAGCAAACCTCTAGGTGAAGAGCCTTTTCTTAATATCCAACCTAAACCTCTCCTGACACAGCTTCAGGCCATTATCATGGATCCTGTCTCCAGTCACCAGAGAGAAAAGTGCCTGCCCCTCCTGTTCCCCTCACAAGGAAATGTGTGACATTTCATCCAAGTAAAGTATAATACGAAAATGTGTCAATAAAGACGTTTGGCAGCACTGTGACAATGAAATTTGTATGAAGTGTGCAAGAATGATAAATATGAAGAAACTAGGATAAACTCTCTAAAAGCATAATGCTTCAAAATAGTGTTTGCATAATGAAGTGTTGATATAATTTATGCAGATTTGAGGTAGTTTTCTGCACATTCCTGATTTTAGCATTTTTTTACATTTACAATGTTGTATTACTGTCACATTTTAAAATGGCTTTTCCTTGAGGTTTTTTCAGATAAACAAGACCTTACGCTACTGAAATAATTGATTAATACTAGCAGCCTTCTTACTCCATGTACTGCCATGTCTTCCATGTACTGAACGAATTCCATAGCAGGTGGTTGTTCTTTGTTCATTTTATGGCTTGTGCGTAAAATTAGATCACAGCTTGGGCAAAGCCTTGTTCTATTCTTTGCATGGCTTCTAAAACATCTGAAGGAGTAAACAGGGAAAAATTTCCATTTCAGATGCAGGAATTTGTAACATAAGATTAAAAATTCCATGCTTAGGCAATGCCATAAAGTTTCTCAGATGGTTATTTTCTATACATGGATCTATCTCTGTTTATCCTTATTTTATTTTATTGAGTGGAAAGCTAGATTTTTAAACTGTGAAGATCCAAAAGCAGGTTTTTCAGTTTACTCAAATTAGAGCGGCTTGCTGTAATGACGTTTGCCATTTATAAAGCTGAATAGTAAGTCTTCTAAATGATAGAAGCTGACAGCAAAGGCAAAATAAGCCTTATGTTGGCATGTCGGTTCAACTGTGGGTGGATTTTCAGAGTTTTGAACTCTTTAGCTATTAATAACCCACTCTCTGCAGAGAAATCTAATCTGGTAATTTCAAAATTAATTATCACACTTTCAACCACCTGATAGTCATGAGTAACTTTTGAAAAAAAACAAAACACCCAAACCAACAAAACCCAAAACTTCAAAAGGATATGTCCTCCCATTACTAGGAAAGAAAATTGACTTGTCTGTAATACCTTAAGGCAAACATGGCACTTTTGAAGAAGATGCACCTTTCCAAGTCAAATACAAATGCGTAAGAGGGGGTGGAACTAGCTGCGCTAATGACTTTTTTGCCCAGAGCAAGGGATGTTCCAGTGTTGTTTAATAAAATGCAGTCTCTGAATGCTACAAAATAGAGGCTCATACACCACTGCTGAGTGCTAAAGTGACTAGTTAAAGATTCATTTGTCCTTAATTAAGATGACCTTAAATTTCTTCGCACGGTGGCTACTGGAGGATGTAATTGAAGGCACCTGACACTTATTCACTAACTGTAGTTCAAGATTTTACCCTTGTAAGAGATTCTTCAGTAGATAAATTCAGAATGATTTATCCCTTTAATGCTCCAGCTTTAATAACCATAAGCTGTTTCCTTAATGATTTAGAATTGTGTGATGCAGGAGATAGTTAAGCTTACTCTCCGGGAGATTAATTTCCTGCTTTTACACTGGCATTGACTTCTTTTTTTTTTTTAACAGGAATATTATGGATTTTAGTCATGTTTTCTAATTGCAGGTACTGTCAATTATAAAATGTTGTCACTCTCTCCTGTATGCTGTGGAGGTAGGGACATTTTGTGGATTGCATTCTGAGGAAGGTGATGCATTGCTTTCAGACATTGGAGAAAAGAGTTTGCCTTGGACTCCTGTGGCCAGCTGTTCTACAAGGTGGATTGCAAGGAAACTGCTTCTTCCCAAGAACAACTGAGCCTGTGGCTTAAGGACTTTTAGGACTTTCAGGTTGGCACTGGTGAGGGAAGGAGTAGTCTTTGCCTTTCTCTCTACTCCTGATTTTCTTCCATTTCTTTGTGGGTGTGCAGTTGGCTGTATAGTGAATACAGCACAGAGCTGATCCAAACAAAAAATAACCTGTAAAAAAGAAATTTCAGTTTCATTAGTTTGTTGTCCTGTGTAAGCAGCTGTTCTGGAATAGTGGAGGGGATGGGAATGAAATGTAAGGGGGGATAAGACTTCCCTTTGCAGAAGAAGACCCTTTATAAAATCTATCTTTGTATTACAGCTTTGCCTTATGGTCTTGGCAGGTCAAACCTGTTCTTAACACCATTAAACTTCTCTTCCTCAGAAAACAATTTATATATAACTTCAGATCTCTTGTTTACAATTGTAGCATAAGCTATCAACAGCTTGTTGAATTTGTCTTGTCTGGCTTTATCTGCATGCAGAAGAGTGGGAGCCAAAGCAGAAAGATGAGTAGCTTATTGTCTCACATAACATTTTACTGAAAACATCCTGGTTGCAGGTATTTCTAGTGTTTTCCTGAACCTTCTATACAAAGAGTATTATGGATGCTTAACTGACAGATATTAAATCCTCTATGGTATAGGTCCTTTATTTCTCAGTTTATTGTTGTTCTGCTCATCCCAAAGTTGTCAGAATATTTTTTTCTATTTTTTCCAAAAGCCCTCTGGTGCTACAGCCAATGAAGTAGCTTTATTCTTTTCCCTAACTTTGTGATGTACATTATAATTTGCTATACACACAGAACAGAGTTTGCACAAAACGATGCATGTTTTACTCAGACCATAGATGTAATGAAGCTGCTTTGACGGGCAAATTTAATATATCTCTGCCCTTCTCAAACTGTGAAAAAGGCTCTAGGGGAACCAAGAATGTTTGCCAAAACTGCTTAGCCAAATGCCTAAACATATCCTCCAACCACACTCATAGTGCTTGAACACAGCAGACTAGGACTGAGTCAGACTGACAGTGTTTCTGGAATAATTCTGTTTCAGATGTTAAAATTAGTGGATGGATAATGAAAGCACCTCTGCTGACTGTGAGTACATTAGAATAACAGAGCAAAACACACCACTGCAGACAGACAGGAGACTAACATTAATCAAGGTGTTCACCTGTATTTTGTATTAAAGCTTCCCAAAACAAACAAAACCACTGAAAACATTATTCAGGCTATTACCGGTGGTTCCTTAGTCTTGACAGTACCAGCTCAATTCAGGGCTGGTTAGCCTGAGGATTCTTTCTCTTTACCAAGTAGTGCTATCTCTAGCACTCATCTTCTGAGCATATCCACTTGTATTAAAGTGCTTCGTGTGGCAATACTTGAAAGCCTCCTTCAGAATTTGTTGTGCCCTGAGTTTTAGCTGAGCAGTTTTTAATATAAACCTTTTCTGCTTCCCTTGCCTATTCCCTTCTTCCCCTCTTCTCTGCCCTTCTTTTTCCTGAGTAACTGTAGGGTGAGAAAAGAAGCAGTTTTGCATTTCAGTACACTTAATGTAGCCAAGAGGTTTGTTCATTGCTGCTTTGTACTTTAAAGCAAACGAGAAAATTTAGATTAATAGGTTGTTTATTCTTTTGCGTGTTCCTCAAATCAAAGGCACTGGATTGCATTATTAAAGCAGTTTTGTGTGGCAGGCTTGGAACTGTCCTCGCTGAGCTGTACATGAAGAAAAACGATTGCTTTTCATCCCCCACTCATTATGCAGATTGGCACAGGAACACTGTTAAATGTGGTATCATGTACTATCACTTAAAGACCTTCCTTCTGTACAGCTAATGTTGGGCTCCAATTTCACAGGAGGATCAGTCTTGGAACAGACAAGGAAAACTCTAGAAATAGAAACATGTATGTCCTTAAATTCTAAGATTTTAAATACTAACCAGTTTAATAAACAGAGGTTTTGTTCAGAACACTTGTGACTTTCTGCTTTGCTGTGCTCTCAGGTCTCTTCATTGAGGATTCTGTTCATTTGTTTCTCATCTGTTCAGTTAGCAATAATGCTTAATTTAGGCTTTCAGCAATAATCTACCCAGCCAAATTAATGAAGAAAATTTTCAACATTTTGAGACCAGACCCATAATGGAAGGATTTAGCTAGTGTTGGGTAGCTGACTAAGTGCATGACTCTGTCCTATGGATGTTCTCTACTGAATGGGCAGAAGTGTATCTCTGGGTCTCTGATTGCATTAGGTACTCTAATTCCTTTTTCATTCTGTGACAGCAGAGTCTCTCCTTACCCAAGGCCTTCTGCTTTCAAAGTGAAAAGTCTAGGGGACAAAATTTAGGAGTAGAGGAGGCAATTGTACCTATCTTGGGTAAATAGGAGGAAACAAGTTTCTTTGCCTTATTGTTCTACTTCAGCTCTAGCTTATGTTTAGAGCAAGAAAACCGTACATTCATCATCTTATAAAATGGCAAGAATTCTACTGCGTGCAACACACCAGCATGGCTGGGTGCACAGTGGGAAATAAACTCTGTCACAGTTACCAGACTGGCTGAACCTCTATACTTTCCTTGTGTAATATGAGGTACTCTTCTTCAGTGTCAGAGCTGATTCAGGATGAAGTAATTATGATTTTTCTCATTGTATGCTCTGTTTCTGATTCTGCAGTCCCTTTTCCTAAATTTGAATCCTCTAGTTGGTCTGACTGAAATGTACATTCTCTCTGAGATACCACTGCTGGGTTCTCCAAGTGTCTCTAGAGGAAAATGTTGAAAGCAATGTTGTAAGCTTGTTTATAAGCTAAACTGTCGTCTTCCACTTGAGGATCATGTAGAATTCCTCCAGCCACTTTCTTATTTCACTTGTCTATGTTAGTTTGTATTTGCATCACAGATCACTGGGTTTTCTCTGTCAGGTAACCATTTTCTTTCTCCAGGGGATCTCTACCTTTTTGGGGAATTGAGAGTGCCAGTAATTTGTTTTGTGGGGTTGGTTTGTTTGTTTTCAATCTCTGCATAGAAAAGTGATGTGTCTTTTCTATCTGAAACATGGAAATGTACTAGTGTCTTCTAACTGCTATACCAGATTTCTGGGGATAGTATCAATTTTGGTCTTTTTATAACTTTTCAGTTCTCTAGATTGTTCATTCATGCCTTGTTTCCTGTTTGCATTAATGCTTGTAGGCCACAGTAACCAAGTCCGTAAAGAAATTACACATCTCTGCTTCTAATGTTACATATTAACTTTTAACCCGATATAAAATGCCTCCAACGTGAATAATTAGACCACTATGTTCTTCTCCTATATTCATAGGCAGGGGAGAAAATGTGACTGGATCCCAGACATCCGATGTGCAGCTATGTGTTTGATCTGTGACAAATATGACAATCATTTAGCTGAACATTGTCACTTTTTTGAGAAAATCATAAATATTTTTATCTTTCTGCTTAAACATTTTATTTTGCCTGCTTAAATTTACTCCTTAATTCAATTTTTTTCCCCTTATAGCTTTTGGACATTTTTGAGTCAGATATGGCTGTTTCATGATATATCATTATCATTAATCTTGTGTTGGTGACCAGTAGTATTCACACTTAGAAATACTAAAATACTGAAAATATGTTATACTTGTATTATCTAGTCAAAACTCGTGTCCCTGTTCCTGTTTTGCATCTGAAGGCACATTACTGCAACAACAAACTCCACTCCTCTGTCTCCAAATATTCCTGCTATACAAGACATTTCCAGTAGTTGTATGGTTTTCTTTTTGTTTCCTAATAGATATAATATCCTAATAGGTATAATAGAAAGTATTTTCAGTGCTTCCTTTTAACGTCTAGAATAGTTATCATTTTTACTCAGACATTGAAATTAGAATCTAGTCTGTCTAGTGCTGAAAAGCTTTCAAATCTACACTGTATTCATGGAAAGACTTTAGAGTGATACAGACAGCAGTTCAAAAATAAAATCAGAAGAAAGGCTAATTAAATTTCCAAATAATTCACTGATTTGTTATTTCAAACATTAACTGTGAAGCAAGTAATGATCATCTTCCTTTTGCCATGGCAGTGGCTGCAGAACTGTGTATTCCTCATTCAGCAGAAGTCTGTTCTGGTCACAGCTGTGTATACAAAGCTAGAAGTGAAAACGAGATGTACACATAAAGGCTCTCAGTCTATTTCTCTTTGTAGCACTCATCTGTTTGTTCTTTACCAAACCCCAGAAAACATCCTTTTCCTAAAGAAAAGCACAAAAGTAAATAGTGAAAAGATTTGTTTTTCCCTTGATAAACATGTCATGCAAAGTGACTTTCCAAACATATCCCATTTAGTGGAGATAATTTAGAAACCTTGAACTTCATCACTGTTTGTTGCCCACAAGCATGAATCCTAAAGGCCCCTATTCTTCCTGTTTCCAATTCCAGGATCTGTTAAGCCAAGTCTTGTTTTGGCACATGGACCCAAGAGACACTTTCTGTATTTTTCTAGTAACTGAGGAACTGTCTCTTGCATTTGTCTGCTGAACGTCTCTGAGTGTTCATGGAGATGGGATATTTTTCACTTTCCTTTTGGATCCCCTGTGTGTTAATAATTTCATTTAATCATGAATCTCTTAAGAGCTAGCAGTACTAGTTTTGGAGCCCTTAGTATTGCATGTAGGCGAGGACTTGGCACAGCAAAGCCTGAAACAGATCCAGACAGAAGATAATTCATGTGAAAGACAACTGAAAGGATGGATGCTACCTTTAAATGTGGCCTGAAAGTAAGAGGAGTATGAATTAATACATTCATATAGCATCCCCTTTTTTACCATCCACTTCACACAAAATACTACTAAAATACAGATACATCTGATGCACTGAATTGAGATAAAGATCTTTTGCCAGAAACACCAGGAAGCATTTTTCTTCCCATCAGGGCAGTATTAAGAAATATTTCTAATTGCTTGGAGCAAATAGGACCTCAGCTTTCAAGCTTTGCTTTGAAAGATGCAGCACATTTCCTTTGAGTCAAGAACACATGCCGAAATACATTACATTGAAGTACTTCTTACAGCTCTATTGCTGTACAGTTTGCGCCATCTGATTTTCAGACTTGCTCCATAAGTCTTAATATTGAATGGGACAAAAAGGGCAAATGTTGCAGGAAATAAAAGGAACATGTGTGTTCTAAGTCTTCAATGGCTGGAGATGCTTAAAGAACAGCTTTCATCTTACTCCTCCTCTGAGGGTTTACCATACTTGCATTTCCATGATGGTTTTTTTGCTGAACAGTCAGGATATTGTTGCATGGGAGATGAAAAAATGTAAGTAAAACCACAAAGAGTACAGTTGTGTTAGAGCAATGTAGCTGAGGCCCCAGCTGCTAGTAGAGGTTAATACAGTGTTACTCACTCACTGTTAGTCCACTCACTGTGGATGGCTCATCTCACTGATTGTTGCTATTAAATGGGTTAGTCAGCAGTAACTATGGGGTTTTAGGACTCCTGCAATCTTCTGTTCCAAGTAATGACAGTCCTACATCTTTTAGAGATGGTGTTTTGTTTCTGGGTTTTTTTGCATTGTCTTCTCAGTAGCCTGCATCACAGCAACAATCCATCCAGGGTTCTACAGAAAAGTGATCATGCTTCCTTTAGAAAAAATCTATTGCATATCATATCTAATGAAAATCATTTGCTTACTATGCTAAATTATCATCCCACAACTAATCAGTTAAATGATACCCCCTCCTGCCATAAAGATCCTCACAAAGATCTTGAAGAGCCTGACCTCGTTATGAGGCTGAAAAAGATTACACAACTGAATTCTGTTTTTCATTTCAACAAGCCAGGATTACAGTATGGATTCCTCTCTATATCTGTCTTCCAGTAGATGGCCTTTTATTCCTCTCTAGTAAGCACTGTGCAGCAACAATAAAGTGTCCTTTTCTCTTTCTGCAACAACTTCCTCTTTTGTCTAGTTTCTTAGTCGTCCCTGATTACCATAATATATGCATAGCATCAGTGTTAGGGCATAATGCTGGAATATTTAGGACATTTGCCTGAACTTTCTTCCAGGAAAATATTCTTAACTTGTGGTTCATGGTACATGGTCCATGGAAGTTTATTTAGCTGTAAAATAGGTAGCATTTAAGTTTAACTTTGACAAAGATGCATGACGTCCATGAAAAACTTTCAAGATTAATGGAAGAGTTTAGAACTTTCTTAAAGAAATATTTAAAAAAAGGGCTTTGTTTCATTTTTTAGAAATTAATATCTGTGTTAAATTCTTATTAAATAAGTATTTCTCCATATGAAATACAGAGAAAACTAACATTCTTTCTCTCTCTTTTCAGTCTTAAACGAAAAAAAATTGTTTGGACACATAGCTCACTAGAGTATTGTAAGAGTTAAAATCAAGGGACATTACAGAACCTTAGCCAAAAGCATACCGTTAAAAGGGGCAGTTGGATGCCTTGTTGTTTCAGGTTTCTCTTAGTGCATTCATTCTGTTCTGCATTCAGACCAGTTCTGTAGTGGTGGTCATTTACAATCATTAATCTAACTCATTGATATTATAATGGGCTCCAAGCATTCTCTGTGAAGCTTACATGCTCCACTGCATTTCCTTCTAAATAACTAATGATGACTTCTTCAGTCTTGTCATTAACCAGATTACCCTTCTCCAGCCGGTTCTCTTATAGATTTACTTTGTTTGAGGTTCATTTTCTTTTTATGTTTCCACTCTTATAAAAGAGGCGCAATATTGGTGTGTTTAAGACCATTTTACATGCCTGAACAACACTGTCCAAGCATAGGTCCACATACCATACCTATTTTTATGAATAGAGGCTTTAACTGTTGACTCAGAGGCTCCTAAAAACAATGCCCTTTCCTTTCAGACTGTTTTTCTAGGCATTATAATTTGTCAAAGAAAATTGGAGAGAACTAGCCCACAGTCTGGGTACTTGGGATTATACTGCATAGCCTGTGTACAAACCTCTAGTAAATACACTGTGCAGTACAGTCAAAGAATGACCAGACCTGCTGATGGCTTTCAGTTCTTGGAAGATGCATGTTTATGTCAGTTAATCAAATTCTCTGTGAACACAAGTGCACAGGAAAGATGTGCTAGACCCTTCCGTGCTTTGTGGATCACAGCCAGCTTCTTGAGTTTCAGCCACAGTGAGTTGACTGCTTTGTGTAATTGCATACTGGTACCACTGTTGGTGGCATGTGAGATTCTCCATTCTTCACATGCCTAAACTTGTCTCCTTCTCCATGGTTGGGCTCATGATGGATGTGTTTCAGAGAAGCAGTATCAGAGTGCCTGCTGTGATGACAGCTGTTGGTGAAGGTGCATTTAACTGTTCAAAACTTTGCAGTGGATTAGTTAAGAGTTGATGTGGAGCAGGGACAGGAAGAGACACAAGGCTATCCTTAGTCATGATAAAATTATGCTGAAATGATTTGTCTGTCTTCCACTGGGTGCTTGTAGCAGCTGCACTGTTCTTTGAATATTTCTTCCAAAGCAGTCATTAGAAGAGGAAAGTCGAAAACATTCCTGTTTTATTTATTGTTCTGAGAAAATTGTTGACTGTTGCACTTTATGCTTTTACGTGCCACTTTGTGCCATATGAACATGTGGGAGATTGGAGGTATTTGAAAAGACCTGATTCTACCATAACTGGTTCACTGGAGCCTTTCACTAATGTTTCCTGGAAAAGTTGTCTAGAAAGAAACTGGAAATCAAGGAGATCTTTGATCTGACATTGCTACAGCAATCTGCAGCATTTCCACAGTTCATTGTATATCCTCCTTATCCTCTACCTCCTTTTTGTTTTAGGTCATAGCTTCCTTCTGCTCCCTGACCCTGTGTGCATGACACAGATGAGCTGTCTGCCAACTAACTGTATTTCTTGGGGCTCCCAAAGCAGAGAGGAAATACCAAGCATTAATTGAAGACTGGCCATATTGTCACTAGTTCTAGTACATATCCAAGGGAGGAGGGGTTGTATGTAAGGTCCTGCACTGAATGAAATACAGCTGCATACCACCTGCCCATTTACTCTGCCCATCTCGTGATGTGTAGCCATGAATTCTTTAGTTGTTTTGAAGATCTTAAGCTTAATGACAACTTGTTTTCTTGAGTAGAAGCTGATCCACATCTTGTCTAAAGATTACTGCTGCTGTTTGAGATCTTGGGGAAATGTTGATGGTACCCTTCAGTGAAGTGTTGCCGGCATTCCTGTACTTCACTATTAAGAGTGCTGTGGGTCCCGTTTCAAGTGGTTGAGCAGTCTGCCCCCCAGATGGCCAGAACTTCAACAGGAATGTTTTCTCCTTATTGTTTACAAGACCAATTAGCTCTGGCATTGGATTGATTATTTTCTACACAAGTGACTGAAAACTTGTCAAAGTGAGGAAAAGTCAACTGTTGAACAAGATAAAAGCAGGCTAAATCACCTATAGCTGGGCAGATCTGCTAGTTATTAGTAACATTATAGTGAAAGGAAAATATTATTTCGAAGTGGACACATACATAGTGGACAAAAATGTCAAATGTTATGGCATTCCAGTTATAAATTGCTTTCACTCTGAAATGGTACCTTATTTCTAGTTTTCTAGTTTATCTGTCTTAAAAGCCAGTTCTGTGTTGTGTTGTTTTGGTCTGGGTTTGCTATGCCTCTGAAACATGGTGGGTAGTCATATATTCTCATACTGTAGTCCACAAAACTAGGCTTGTGTCCTTTAGAGAATGCTAAATGCCCTTAGAGATCATACCCAGTGAGCTGAGCATATCTTTAGGATTATACATGCTTTGGAATATGCATGGATTTATCTTTGTAAATGTTAAAGAAAGTTGCATGGAGAAAATTGGGTGTCCATTTAAGCCACCATCTGGTTCCTGTAGTCAACTATGTACTGGAAAATTTAAACCAGACTCTTTTGTTTGTCATCTTCTGTCTTCTTTCTCTGCTTCTGGAAATACTGCCAGAAGTTGTGGCTGCTTCTCCTTTCTTATTCTTTGCTGTTCTTGCACTTCAGGAACTCTGAAATCTTTAAGTCCAAACTACATTCAAAGTCCCATTCTAGACTTAAAATAAGAAATTGAAGAGTTAACATTGTCTTTAGTGTTGCCTTAGGTATAGTGTTAAGGTTCCCGAAATGAAAAGATCAAACTTCAGTCATGTTTCAGATTTTCTGTGGATTCAGGATTATCACACTGCATCAGTTAAACTCTTCCAATATTGGAATGTTTTCTTTACAACCATGAGAGCTGAAAACTTTCTCTATGTTTCTAATGAAAGTTTGAATTTTTCAGTTTGTGGATGTGCCATGTTAGCCACATAAGCACGCCAAATGATAGCCTTGGACTGTACCTTTGGCACAGCTTATGGTGCCCTGAGTAACATTCACTGAAAGCTGAAGTAATGCTGCCACATGAAACACTTCATACTAAAGGGTAATTATGGGGAATTTGAAAGGGACTAGAGGATGATTAACATTTGTATAAACAGAAAGAATCTGGTTTCTGGGGATAGAATTGGAGCAGTTCTGTATAAATTCATTTTCTGTTTTTGTTAATCTGGCAAGTGGTTTATTGATAAAAGGGCTCAAGATCAAAGTGTAGGAAAACAATTGTACCATCTAGATGATTTAACTCTTTTAAAAACCTTTTGCTTCCTTAAAGTAGGGTGCTACAAGCTTTGCCCATAATGGACCCACTTCTCAATTCATATGAACTGTCCAGGCTACCTCCAGAACAAATTACTTCATTCTTCATACCAGCAGCAGCTGAATCTTTTCCTTCTTATCCAAGTACTTCACAACTAGCTTTCTGCTCCATCACAATGCTAATCCTCTCTTCCTCTTCTCTCTTGCAGCACTCCCCCAACAAATCTTTTTAGGTCAGTCTGCTTAGCTCTCCATGGTATTTGTCCTGATTCTGACATAGGTTGTCCCAGGCAAATCTCACTAAATGTCTTTCACTCTTTGTTTTTTCACGTCATAAACTGGGTCTTTCTACCTACTGTCAACAGGAGTCACCTAAGTCTGCTGTTTGCAGCCATGCTGCTTTTGTAGAGTACAAATCATCTTGTTTGTGAAGACTGCTCACCTGCAGCAGCACCCTTATGTCTGGCAGGATTTTGCTCATATTCTTACAAGTTAGGAGAGGCAATCCAGGGTGCAGCCAATTCCTGCAAGTACCTTTCTATCTGAGCCATGCTGTAGTAACTGTGCATTCTTCAGTTACCCTGTCTGCTTTTGCTGTCGTGTCATGTCAGACACAAAGGCTTCCAGGGTCCTTTCCCAAGGGTATTCTGGGATCTGTTCTGGGAGGACATAAACAGTATCGGTGGAAAGAGTAGGTTTGTGAGTAACCTGGATTCATCTGCCTGCTTGCATAGTAAGGATGCCAAAAGTTCTGTCTTTAAGTTGTCTGATACCAGAGTGTTCACAAACCATCACAGCAATAGGGTATAAGTACAGCAGGTAAAGCTGAACCTGCTTTTGATTAGGAGGATCACTAGTTGTATGACATTGTGTTGCATGCATCCTGGACTTTAAGGATTAAAATGTCTTAAGCAGGGAACTACTTAAGCCTATCTGTTTTTCTTTGCTGAGGAGGTGTGAATCTGCTGTCCTTACCCACCTTCTTCCCTCTTCCTTGCATCTAGCTGTGCTCTTCCATAGCTTGCTTTGCACGAGCTTTCAGCACATATTTCTGAGAGCCAGTGCAATTCACTAGCCTAGAGAAAAAGTTGAATTTTCTTAGCAAGAGGCCTGCCAAGTGCCAGAGCTGGTATAAGGGGTGGTTCAGAACCGTGTGGCCACCAGCAAGTGATGGGAAGGGAGAAAGAGGAGTGAGCCTGTCCCTTTCAGCAGGAGTAAGGGTTTGGATTGACTTACATGCATGTTGAACTTCATCATCAGGAAGACAGAGTTAATGCATCCAGTTGTTAAAATAAGAAAATATATGCTAGTAATATATAAAATATAAAATATAGAAATAATATATGCTAGTATATAATGAGATTGAACCAGACCTTGGTACAAAGCCACAGTATTTAAAGCTACTTATGTCCAAGACTGCATGTAAAGAACAGGTTCTTATGTTGATCCATGATACTGATTTTGCCATTTTCCTCTCTAAACCATTCACTAGAAAATCTTCCTTTAAAAAATTAAGTTGTTTTTTGTCCAACCTCGCATCAGTCTTTGGCATTTAGAGCATTTTCCTGTTGTTTAAAAGTAACAAGTGGGTCTCTCTCAGTTTTCTTCTGATTTTCCTACACTCTTTAGACTATGATGTAACATTAGTGGAAACTGTCTGTACATTTCAAGAGCAGAATGAATCCTGCTGTACATGTCTTACATGAACATGCTTGGTCCTATGCATGGATTAATTTTCCTAGAATTCTTGGCTCTCTGTTTGTTATTAGCACTAGATGTATGGAGGAAATTAGGCCATAGGTATCCTGTGAACAAGGCATGTGCAGGCTTAGCCTGCTAGCCAGATGGTAGTTGTGAAGTTGCAGTATTATCAATACTCATGTATTTTGTAAAATTGTAGTTCTGGTAGACAGCATGAGAACACACAGACTTTTATTTTGGGGGGCTTTTGTTTTTTTGGTTTTTTTTTCCTACAAGGTTGCAATCTCGCATGGATATAGAGAGAATCTTAAATGCGCGATACACCAGAAACACTAAAAAACTAAAGGCCAGCAAAGACTCTTCCAACACTTAAAAAAATTAAATTATGATGTTCTCTGTTATATTTGCAGGAGACTGATTTACAGCTCTATGACTTTATGACTCTTGAATGAATTCATGGTTGTGGTAGAAAAGCAACCTGTGGAAATAGTGTGTCCTACCATAATTCAAAGGGGACAGCTACATTGCTCAGGGCTCCAGTCTGCTTGGATACTGTTGTACATAAAAAATTATGGAAATTGGGAACTTTAATGTATATTCATCAAGGCAGTCCTTGTGTCTCTGGGAAGCTACTAATGTGACTTTTTGGGGCAGATTTCATACACCAGCTGCAGTAAATATTCTCCTACTGCTTTGGGCATTTTTATAGCTGTCACAATGTTGTGACAATGTTGTAGATAGCTACTTTTTGTGCTGAAAGCAGCCTAGATACAGCAGCAATGACTGCAATTCAGGCTAAGTCCTAAATATTTATTGGCTTCCTGGGTAGATTTTACAGCCTTCACTGAGCTCCAGGCTTCTATGTCTAGGCTGCTGTCACTATGAAAGATAACTTGTTTTAAGATAATTCAGGTGTGTCTACACTTCACACACAACACTGACAGCAGCATTAACACATCACTTAGTACTCCTGGAGTGTGCATCACTCCAGGTCATGTGCCATCTGTTAGCCACATACAAACCAGAAACAGTTTTGATATGTGCTTCAAAAGCCAGGGAAGTACAAACCAGCTGCCTCCATGTTTCTCAAGGTAGGCCATTTTTATCCAGAAAGTGGTACCTTCTAAGACTGTGCCGCATGGGCAAAATTCTTTCTCTACTATACCCCTGAAACATGAGAAACAGTCTGCCTTAGGCACTAAAAGACAATGAACTACTCACGGGACAATCCAATCTGTAGGAAAGAGTTAGGATTTTGCTAGTGACATGGTCTCAGCAGCAGTACAATCTAGGCAAGAATTTGAAGTTCAGTACAGCAAAAATTATGCTGAATGGTCGAAGTACTTCCTGTTAAGCTCCTTCCTAGTGAGCTGTTGTTTTAAAATTACTTCGGAATTTATTATTAGTTCTTTTTTTCTAGAAGAGTGAAGTGTTAGTTCAGCTGTAAATGAACATGATAAACATAAAGACTGCAATCTTCATCCTTAAGCACATGGTATGAACAAGTTTGTTCCACTGCAAGGGCATGGTAGAGGGTATATATCTCACTGCCCTGTGCTATGGGGTCAGATTTAAACACTCCATGATTTGCTTCATTTGTTACTGGAACTTGAGATGCAGTAATTTGTGGTAGCAACCAAAGTAGCAGTTGTGGATTCCAGTTTTCACTCATTTTGACTGGTACCTTCCTTCTTTTCTTTCTTTCTTCATCATGCAACATTGAACTCTATTTACTCAGCTGTGGCCTGGAGACAGGAAGGAGCAACGTGGTCATGCACCAAAACTGCCCTTGTTTATTCCAAGCAGCTCTTGGCAGACAATGTGGTGCATGGGCAAATGTAATTTTCTGCATGGTCTTCACTGACCTTGCTGTAGGGGATAGGAAAACAGTGATCACAGCACAGTGAAGATACCTCCTAAGGTCTGTGGTGATCCCACTTCCTGTATAAAAGGTACCCAACTGTAGTCTGAAAAATTGGTATGATTTGTTGGTCAGGCGCCTGGGGTGTCTACAGATGAGTTGTGTTACAGCCTAAAAAAGTCTGCCTGTGTACTTCACTGAATAATTTGATGTCATTTCTCCAGGTATAAGGAACATGGATTTCTTTAGAGCAGGAACTTCCCTGCATCACTTCAGCTTTATGGGCAGTTCCTGTCTAAATGGACCATTTGCCCAAAAACCGAAACTGTGATTAATTCCACTTTTATTGACAACAAACTTCATTCTCTAATGTGCTGGCTGGAGAGGATCTCTGCTACTCTTTCCTAAATTCTTTCTGAGCAGACTTCTGTTTTTATTCTATATTGTTTTCTTGTTTTATGGTAGAGGAGTAAGGATGATGCTGTAATTAGGTATGAAGAGAGAGAAGAAAAAGCATAAATTTTTATAAGTTTTAAAAGTATGTTATTTCTACCAAGTGAGACATCTCTATTTATGCCTCAAAACTAATGTTCTCTTAGGGCCCAGTTACTGTCTGAAGCTGCTTTTGTCTATCAATCAGACAGGGACTGAGAAAAAAGTGCAACTTTCTCTGGAGAGCTCATCCTTCAAGAAAAACCAACCTCAAACTCCTTCACTTTCAGGGAGAAAAGAGGAGACTCAAAATCAAAATCAATGAAAAGGGCCTTTGCTGATTAAAGCAGGCAGATTATCCTCCTAGAGCCTGTCTGTTCTGAATGCATGAAAGATGCTTTGTATACTGCTGGAGACCACACTGTGAAAATCTAAAGGGGACCAAAGTAGAGGAAGAGATATAACTGGGCTAAGCAGGGAAAGATATAGACGGTAAGGTAAACAGATTTAACTTAAGCTAAATGTAGTTATCTGTTGAGTAGATTATATAAAATACAGTATGAAGAAAGGGTTATTATAATGGTCTGTTGACAAATAAAAGGAAAAAATAATGAGCAAGAGGTATAAGGATGCATAAATAGGAGTTTGAACTTAACCAAACAAAAAATGGAAATTGAGTATTGCATAAAGCTTTCAATTGGTGTGACTCCTGCAGACCAACATGTCGACATTTTAGCAAAGATCAGAAAATTATTGTCCAGCATTATTCAAAGCTAGATTTAGAAAGCCTTGAAGAGTAAGAGGTCCATACTATCCTGTTCAATTATAACCAAGTGTCTGTTTCAGAAACAGCTTTTTTATGTCCAAGTTCTGTTTTCATGTAACCTGCTTCCTGTGCTGGGCCTGTGGAAAATCACAGAATCATAGAATGGATCAGTGACCACAGTGGGTCATTTGGTTCAACCTCCCTGCTCAAGCAAGGTCATCCTAGAGCACATTACACAGGATTGCATCCAGATGGTTCTCTAGTATCTTCGGTGAGGGAGACTCCACAGCCTTGTTGGACAACCTGGTCCATGGTCACTCCCACAGTAAAGAAGCTCTTCCTTTCTTCCTTCTTTCCATGTGCAACTTCCTGTGCATCTGTTTCTGCCTGTTTCCTCTTGTCCTACTGCTTGGCACCATCAAAAAGAACCTGGCTACGTCCTCTGACACCCTCCCTTCAGATACTGATAGGCATTGATGAGGTCCCCTCTCAGTTATCTCTTCTCAGTATTGAACAGGCCCAAGTCACTCAGCCTGTGCTCGAAAGAGAGATTCTCCAGACCCTTAATAACCTTTGTAACCCTCCACTGGACCTGCTCCAGGAGCCCCATGTCTCTCTTGTCCTGAGGATCCCAGAACTGGACACAGTGCTCCTGATGCAATCACACCAGGGCTGAGCAGAGCAGGATCACCTCCCTGGACCTGCTTCCAATGCTCTTCCTAATGCACCCCAGGATCCCATTTGCCTTCTTGGCCACAGGGGCACTGCTGGCTCAGGGACAGCTTGTTGTCCACCAGGACCCCCAGGTCCTTCTCCACAGAGCTGCTTTCCAGCAGGTTGGCCCCCAGCCTGTAGTGGTGCAGGGGGTTGTTCTTTCCCAGGTGCAGCACCCTGCACTTGCCTTTGCTAAATTTCAGATGGCTCCTCTCTGCCCATCTCTCCAGCCTGTCAAGGTCTTTCTGAATGGCAGCCCAGCACTCTGGGGTATCAGCCGTTCCTCCCAGCTTTGTGTCATCAGTGACCTTGCTGAGAAATCCTCTGTCTCTTTGTCCAAGTCATTGATGAATAAATTAAACAATATTGGGCCCATTATTGAACCTTGGGGGAGATGAAACTTGTTTGTGCCTTACATGACCAGATAGTTTTCTTGAGAACTTAGGTGATAAATCTTGGTGATATTTTTCTTGATGACTTGAGCTAACAAGATAATAGAGAACAAAATTTTCTTTCTTCTATGTTGTGTCATGAAAGAGAAATAGTGAGCTGAAAACTCAATTCAAAATATTCATAATCCTGTTTATGGTAATTGGGACATTTTCAATATCTTTTTGCACTTATACATAAAACTTGGTGATACTTTCCTGAAGCACATTCAAGGAACTGATTAACTAACACTGCAGGAGGAAATCCCACCATTCCACTGAATACCATCATTAACACAAGCTCAGGTATACATAGACTGAAGGACCAAGGTCATATCTGCAATAGAAAACAACTCCTGATTTGTTTTTTTGGCAATAAATGACAGTGCAAACAAGGAACACGTGCTCCAAGATACCTGTAACTTCAATGCAGTCACAGAAATTTAATTCTACTCAACATTCAAGTTCTGGAAGAAGAGAGATTCTGATATATTTATCCTGACAATAGATTAGATTGTACAAAACCCTGCAATGGTATTGTAGCTGTGCACAGGCTGGTACTTTGGTGTGTTACAGCAGATTCCTGACTGCAGAATTGGCTGTTCCAGACAGAGAAAAATCACCTTTTCATAGCATGGCCCTAAACACAAGGTGCTTCATTAGACAGAAAGTCCTTCCAAGAGCAGTGCAAAGTATAGTACTCTAGAGTGTGTTTATAATGGATGTCAGAGTGTCTCAGCTATGTTTTTCAGCTGTGGGGCTTCCTGAACTGAAGAGAGAAATGATAGCTCTTGATTCTCTTTCCCCCATTTCCCTGGCTAATAATGAAGATAAAGGAAAAGTCTGTAACTTGATTTTGGTGACCATCTTCCTACAGTATTTCTTTAGTCAGCATTGAAAACATTAATTTGACTGGGTTGGATGTTGCAGTGAAATGTCCCTTTGATACTGTATCCTGCCTCTTGAAATGTCTGACAAAGATGCAACATTTTCCCTTTCTCTTGCTTTTACCAGACTGCCAGGCTTTAAGAAGTCGTGGAGACAGGGAGAAGCCCTCATCTGCCAGGGCTCAGTATTGGGGCCAGTCCTGCTTAATCTCTTTAACAGTGTTCTGAACAAGGGGATCAAGTGCCCTCTCAGCTAGTTTACAGATGACACCAAGTTGGCCAAGTGTTGATCTGCTCCCTGCAAACGGATCTGGAGAGGGTGGATTGATGGGCAAAGTTCCAGGTCCTGCACTGGGGTCACAGCAACCCCATGCAGTGCTGCAGGCTGGGGGAGGTGTGGCTGGAAAGCTGCCTGGTGGCAGAGAACCTGGAAGTGCGGATTGACAGTGGCTGAACATGAGCCAGTGTGTGCCCAGGTGGCCAAGAGGGCCAATGGCATCCTGCCCTGGATCAGAAATAGTGTGGCCAGCAGGGCCAGGACAGCGATTGTCCCTCTGTACTTGGCACTGGTGAGGCCACACCAGGAACCCTGCATCCAGTTTTGGGCCCCTCCCTATGAGAGGGACATTGTGCTCTCTCTGGAATACATCCAGAGAAGGGCAACCGAGCTGGTGAAGTGTATGGAACACAAGTCTTGGAAGAAATGGCTGAGGGAGGAGGGGTTGTTTGGCCTGGAGAAAAAGAGGTTCTGGGGAAACCTTACTGCTCTCTACAGTTACCTGAAAGGAGGTTTTAGTGATATGGGGGTCAGTCTCTTCTCCCAAGTAACAAGATTAGAGAAAATGGCCTCCAGTTGCACCAGGGAAGGTTTACACTGGAAATTAGGAAAAATGTCTTCACTGAAAACGTGGTCAAGCATTGGAATGCCCCCCGCCCCCCACCAGGGAAGTGATGAAATCACCATCCCTGGAAGTGTTCAAAAAACATGTAGATGTAGTGCTTAGGGATGTGGTTCAATGGTGGACTTGGCAGAGTTGGTTGGACCTTACTTACTCTATGATTCTAAGTTGTGGCTGTCATCTGAAACAAGGTTAATTATTTGGACGAGAGCCTAATGAAGACTAATATGTTTGTGGCAAAAGAACTTATGCTCTGTACCTCAGTCCCACTGCCAGTGCCCTTGAGATCCCCTCCCTGACTACTGCTTGGCTCTACTTCCACCTCTGGCTCTTTCTTCCATACTTTGCATTCTTCTGTATATAGAAGTACTGCAAAATTGCTGCTGTTCAGTTAGTCGTCTTCTTAACTCCAGTCCACAGCCTTTTGGACTGTGAACATGCAATCATGTAGGGCTTTTTGACATCAGGATGTTTCCATTCCCTTGGGATCCTATAAGCTTCCCTAAGAGTCACCTCTTTTAGACTCTTCTGCTGAGCCACAGAGTCCCTTCTTGACCAGTCTTTCACAAAGCTGCTCTCTAACACATGAATCATTTGATTGGTTTTCTTGTGTTTTTTGGATCTTTGTTCTGTGCTTCCTATAATACAGTGACCAGATTTGTACACATTATTCCAAAGGAGACCATCCAGCTGCCTTACTGAATGCCAAAGTAATAACGTCTGTGGTTTATACTCTGTAGCCTTCCATACACAACCCAAAAACCTTGTTTGCCTTTGTTACTGCTGCCAGATGTTCTGTGGATGATTTTCAAGTGTATTGTGGGGAATGTCACCATGCCAGCGAATTTCAGCAAATTTAAGCAACTTTGAAATTATTCCTTTTTCCACATGGTTATATTCAAGTCAAACCAAACTGTGTTCTCACTTGAAACTGCCCTATTTTGGTTACCCCTTTTTCACACTGAATCAGTACCTGTTACCAGTTTCTCTGCAGGAGCCTGTTGAATAGGATTTTCCCTTAATCAGGCCTCTTTCAGATTGTGCTGGAAACTCCATCTGAAGAGCCCAACTCTGAAGGTCTAGGGAGCAGTTATATTGTCTTTAATACCCAGACTACTTGAATTGGAAGTAAAGGGAATATGAGGTTTTTTTCCTAGAGAGGAAGCAAGGGGAGGGGACAGCCTATAAAAGAATTACAATGTTCTCACCTCTCTTTTCCTGCAGATTTGCTGACAGCACAGGAATACCACTGCCTGCTGCAGCTGCTCTGCCCTGACTTCCCAATGGAACTCACTCAGAAAGCAGCAAGGTAGGGTCCTCATTCTCTCTTTAAAAGCAAGATTAGTCCTACATGCATGGACTTAGGAACTAGGCCTGTGGGTAAAAGCATGAACAGGGACCTTTAACTTTTAAGGTTTTGGGGAAAAGAGACACCATCTTTTGAGGTTGGGAACAGGGACTTTCTCTAGCAATGTGGAAGAGTATATAATTAAGATACACAAAAACTGAAATACCAGTGCAGAATGCTGCTCTTGGCTCTGTGTTCACATGAATTGCAGATAAAACAATGTTAGCCAATATGGTTTTAACTGACACGATTTTTAAACTCTGTTTCAAATACTGTTTACCATTCTAAAATGTGTTCCCCCTTGCCCCAGCTTCTATGGTTGATCACACTTAAGCACACTAACCTCTGAAGGATTGCCAGTGTTTTAAAGTATGTTTGGTAAGAACATGGTAGCTAATCTGTTTGAAATTTTCTTTTAATCTAGACAAGGCAAAAATCAGCTAGTTGGCTCAGGGCATTGATAATGTGATATGGAATTTTTTACTGATTGTGCTTGCTGATTCCAGTGCAGCCCAGGCAGTTGATTATTAACTATCTGATAATTGAAAATTTAATAAGGTACACACATCTGTTCAGTTGCTTGTCCCCCAATGCCAGACTAAGAAAGAATGCTAGCCCTGTAGTAGAGATGTATCTGCTGCTTCTTTCATGGAGGTACACAAGCACCAGCCCTGTGTGCTGGTGTGTATTTCATAGGGCTCCAGCTGAACTGAGCAGGAATTTGTGATGGTGCATGCAATGGAGACTTCAGCATATCTACACGTGTCGTGATGTTTGTGTCAAGGAATTTAGTCCACCAGGCTGTTGTAAACTAGAGGCCCCATTCAGGGGCCTGCTGCACTGTTGTGCACGTGCCATAGAGACAGACAAGCTGGCTTTGGGAGCAGGTGTTGGAGAGAAATGAGATCTCCCTTAGAAGCACCCAGGCTCAGGTGGGGGTGACCTCACCCCTACTTTTGGCTGGCTAGAGATTTACTTGCACATTGCTAGCTCTGTAGCAAGCTGATCTATTTGAACAATTTTAATAAAACTTGCCATATTTCTAAACTATCTTTCTTTTTGCTTACAACTGTTGCTCAAGCTCTTGTCCTTTTTCTGGTCTGCACTTCCCATTGTCCTCCTTATTCTCTGCCTGTTAGAAGGGTGAGCTCTGCAGACTTTCTTACAGCACCAGTTGACTGAGTCTTTGCAAAACATGAGTGCAAACCTACAGATATTGTTCCTTCTTCACTCTGCACACCCCCAACAAATTTGTTGCTAATTTTCTTGGGAAAGGAATTAAACAAAGTAGCAGCAGGAGTAGCCACAGCACTCAGTGATACAGCGAGGACCTGCATTGGTGCTGCTGGGAAGAGGGCAGTCATAGCTGTAGTCTCAGTGCTGCATGATTGAAATGATCTCATGGCACGGTGCAGTCCACTCATCCAGGAGCTGTTGCTATGCACTGATAACAAACACCAGGACTAAGATCAGGAAATGTCAGAACATAAGAACAGGGGCTACAACAATATAGGTTTTATTCACATAACATCAGAGAGTTCCATTTTTCTGTTCCTGGTGCTACACAAATGTAGAAGTCATACCCCAAAAATGAACCAGGGTATCTGTGTCTGTGAGTCTTCTTGGATGTTTTCTTCCACAAATGGTTATAGACATTAGCAGATTAAAGACTTTAATCTACAGAGATACCTTTGAGGTTCAGAGACACCTTTTGGCTTTCTGAAGCAATTGCAGGACAGAAAACGAAGGAGTTTTTCTGGTTTGATGCCATGATTTTAAGATCTGTACCTGAGCACTGATTTTTCTATTGTAAGAGAAACGAAAGGAACTCACTGACCACATCTGAGTAGTGAGAGCCAAGAAGTTCACAGCTCCTATGCTGTTTTATTTGGTGTGGAAGCTCATGTTGCACTGATCAGTACTAATGGAACTGGGGCTTGAAATTCTGTACCCCTATTGTTAAAAGATTGCCTAAGAGAGCAGATCTTGCCTGTTTTCTATGGTTTGCTTATTTTTGCCTCCATGTCTCAGTAAATAAACCAAGTCTCTGAAAACTCATTTGGGCCAACCTGGCTTTGAGACAGATTGTGTCAGTTAGCTTTTAATGGTAGCAGAAAATGGTAAAAGTCCTTTCAACTTGCCTGGTCTAGAGTTTGTCCTGGGAACATCCTGTCTAGTCTGGATTTCTGAGATTTTAACCACAATCAGTAGACCATAAAGTTTCCCCACTGGCACAATAGCAAGGCTTTCCTGCCAGCCAAACCCACTTGAACCCTGGAAAACCACTGTGCCCTCTACCAGAATGCCACAAATGTAGGCATTTTTATTCGGTCCTTTTCATTATTCATTGAGTGCCAAATACTAACTTTTTAAATACATCTGTGGCCTCAGGGCTTAAAGTCTGATTTGGACAAAGAATAAAAAATCCCTTGAAATATGAGATACCTGATAAACTTTTTTGAGTTGCAGTTCAGACTTTCAGATTTTGGTCCTACTGTCTAGGTTGCAGTCCGTGGCTAGGTTTTTCTCCTTGACCAATATTTCAAGGAAGAGGTGCAGATATGTTGCATATGATGCTCTCTCAGCTTCCTTGAGTGCTCAGTCAGCTGGCTATGTGGGGGAGTTGCCAGCTGCAGTCAATCTCCTCATAAATGATTGTCTTGGATTTACAGACTTCTCAACACTTCTGGCGTGCAAACTCCTGGGCCAAGCAGAATCAGTAACCCAGCACCAGAGTGCACCTGCTTCTATTTAGATGCTTCTCTGTCACATATGTGCTGTACAGACCTCCTCAGAGGCTCCTTGTTGTCTTTAACAGCAAAAATTCTCATACTTCTGCGTACTTCCTCATGCTCTCCTCTAAGTGAGAGACTGGGGCTTGGTGCTACAGAGCACTGCCATTGAACAGAGTTTTAGATTTAACAAGTGAAATGAGTTTCTTATTATGAAGGTGGTGTAATGTTGTCTCTCTGCATAACACATATGTAAAACCACTCTCCACTGTTGTTTTCCTGCAACTTTGAGAAGAAAGCTTCGGTGCTTTGAGGGTATCTGGGAAACAGACCATCATTTCAAAGGAGGGAGTGCAACTCATCAGTAATGTGGCCAATCGCATTTCCAGTGCTTAAATAGTGGTTGGAAATGCCAGTGGCTGAGCAGTATTGCCTGAGAGATGAAGCTGCTCTGCCTGCCAGCTTCAAAGCCATTTCCTTGATGTGGCCACTGACAATCTCAGTAACATGCTTATTAGTGAGAATTAAGAACTGAAGCTACTGCTTCTTTAGACAGGAGGAGAGGAGGCTTCTGGAATGTAATAAATAAATCAGAAGCACTTTGACATCTTCAAAGGGTTTTGTTTTAAATATTGGCTTTTCTCCTGGGGACCCTCTTAGCCCCAGTCTTTCTTCTTTGAGATAATTAATTCAAGCTGCTCTACATGTTTGATTTTGCCACAGTGAACAGAACTGGTCTGAGTGGCAGGGAAGTCTTGCAAGATCCTGTGTTCTTCTAGGTCAGCCTCCCACACAGCTCCCTGGAGTCTTTTACATGAGACAGAACAGTGTTTCCCCAGCAATGTGTTTAGACAATTGATGCTGCAGGAGTTGGTGCATAGATTGCATCTGGCCCTGTGTTTAAAAGGGTCCTGCTGGATGACCCATACTTGGGCTATAATGAACTGACAATCCTCAGATGGCACGGTGTGCCAGCTACTGACTGTACAGGTTCAGTAGACCAACATGCAGTTGAAAAGAAACACCAATTGCCTTTCTTTAGCATTGCCTGAATACTTTGGGGTTTTTTCCATCAAAGTGGAGTATTTTTTTCTGTTTCACAGTCTAAGCTGTCATTGATCAGACAGTTTGATTGTCCCCACTTCAGAGACTGACCTTTTTATCTCTAAGTAGTGGTGGCAGTGACCAGAGCATTGTTGTTGTTTTCATTTTGATGAACATTTTTGCCTTGAAATCCACAGGTTTTTTTCCTGAAAGGAAGAGTTGAACTTTGCTATCACTTATATCTTGTCTTTATGGCCTATGGATGGTATTTGCCATATTCAAGAAATAAGCTTCAAACCTGGGACTCCTGTAGCTCCCTACATGCACCTACTTAGCAGGGAGAAAGAAGACTGTTTCTGGCCCAAGAAGTCTTCAGTTGCCATGAAATTTGACCTGATAGTCAAATAATAGACCTGATATGAAAAGAGAGCAATTCTTTTATCAGGAAGGGAGGATAGGATGTTCACAGTGCAATTAGGAAGCTGATTGTTGGTGCAATGTTATTTCCTCTGTAGTCAAGTAGAGTTTGTTTGAATATGGATGGTGAATTACAACTGTTGTGATCTTCATGAATCTGAAAAATATCCCAGTCAGATGAATTCTGGTATACAGAGGGATGGCATGAGTCTCGTTCTGCTTACACCAGTTTACTACTTGTGTAGCTGTCCTGTCTGTAATCATAGTTATTCAGAAGCTGGGCTTTGATGGTCCTTGTGGATTCCTTTCAACTCAGTATATTCAACAATTCTATATAACCATGTGAACCAGCCTTGCAGCTTTTTGTGCCAGTGTTTGTTCCATCATGTCCACCGGGCTTTGAATGTCACACTGCTCTGTTCACACTGTAGCTGAAGTGTGTGATTGACATTCAGGATCTTCTCCTCACTCCAGGTTCTTAAGCTGCCTTCGTTTGATATTAGGGCATCCACATCCATGCAGCAATGGGTGTTCCCATTCCTCTCCCCTAACTTCTTATACTGGCCCACTAGCAATCCTCAGTTGCACATAGTTCCTTGGCTGCACTTTCTCAAGATCTGGGGTTCCTGGTTACAGACTTCACTTTTTTTGTAAATGCTAAACTGTTTCTCTCATCTTTTAGGATTGTGCTGATGGATGATGCAATGGATTGCCTGATGTCTTTTTCTGATTTCCTCTTTGCTTTCCAGATCCAGTTCTACTACTCAGGTAAATGCTGAGAACCTGTTGACTTTTCCCATTTGTAGCATTACAACTTTACATCTTCCCAATCTTTGCACTTTTTTGAAACTTGAAAGGATATGGTTTTTCAAAGAAAATATATAGCTAATGGAATCTACTGATGAAAAGCATTGCTGATGTCAAGAGATTAGGGGACTTAATAAGCAGTTTCCAGATTTTGGTGAATAACGACATACCCACAACTGCTATGTCTTATGCATGTATTTGTCTTGGCCTTGAGACATAAATTTCCAGCTTTACCTAGACTATGTTAACACCTAACAATTAACTTTTACTAGGAACATTTTTTTCTCTTTCTTTAAGGGAATTATTCAATCCTGCTAGAAACAGGATAGGAAAAGCCCACCAGCTAGTGCCTTTAAAGGAAAAGGAACTGGACAAATAT
The DNA here is from genome assembly GCA_013399225.1 of Rhipidura dahli. Lineage (NCBI taxonomy): Eukaryota > Metazoa > Chordata > Aves > Passeriformes > Rhipiduridae > Rhipidura > Rhipidura dahli. The sequence goes on from VXAC01003621.1 coordinate 1,512,767, forward strand.
ATATATAATTCTTCCCCTTAATACTTGCCCAACTATGAGCTGGTTTCAGCTCAGAGAGCTTCTGAACTGGATATAATTTTCATGGGTTTAGGAACTCTCAGTGGACTCCATTCCCAAGAACTTCTCCAACAACTTCCCCTAGAAATCACATAAAATTGTAATCTCCACACCTTTTGGTGAAGAATTGCCCACTGTCCAATAAAGAACCACCTATCTTGTTTTATTCAAGGCCCCCTAGTTGGAAAGCAAAAGGAACAGATAATCCATATGAACATTCTTCATGTTGTTGGTCATTTATCTTATTTTATCCCTCTTCCCCCGTCTGTTTGAACTAGATGGGATAGTTCTAAAATTCTTAGCAAGAAAAGTAGAAACCAAATAATACTGGCTTGTGTGTGTGTATTTACTTATGCTTACCCACGGGTATATATCTGCAAAATCCCCAGGTATTTTTAAACTTAAGTTCAGGAGACAAGGTGGAGAAACTCGGATGAGCATTCAGGTGTTTGTCCTGTATGGGAAGACTGCTTTAAAATACATCAGCCTGTTCACCCCGGCCCCTCTAAATTGTGGTTGAGGAACGAGAATCTAATTCAGGACAAAAAGAGGGAAGCATTAGATATGTTCCCAAGCAGTGGGGACTGCTGGCGTGCCACTTTCTCATCTCCGGGCACGCAGCACTTTCTAACATAAAGCTCATGGGTTTGTGTCCACTTACACTGAAATAGCTCCCTCTGATGGACAGAGCTCACAATTGGCCTCGACCAGGCGAAACGGACCAGGTTTGGAGACACTGGCCAGAAGCTTTTGTGAGTATAGTCTGTAGTCAGAGAGTATACTTGGGTGGCCTTCTGAACTGATCCAGCCTGTGAGTTCCCATCTTTCTGGGAGTCAACTGCTATCCCTAATATAAAAATCTCTTTTTCTTAATACTTCCGTGTATACACTTCCCTTGTAACTGTGCTGTGCATATCACAACTTTATCCGTAACAATTCATTGTAAAAAAACAGTTCAAAATGATGATTTTGAGTTGGGCAGAATCAGGCTTGTAATGCCTTTAGTCAGAGACAGAAAATGTGTTTGGAAAGTTTTCTCTGATATAACAAATATTTCCATGGAGCTGCAGAACCTCAGCACAGCCTCAGGGCCTGCTGACATCCTGACTTTCCTCTCCAGCCTCCTCACGCACAGCATTGCACGTCCATTCACTCAGAACTTAAATGCCACTGGAGTCCTGGCAAGCTCGTTCTTGTGTACACACACTCCAAGATCCCATCCCTGTCCTGTTCGCCCAGGCACAGTGCACACACACAGCCTGTCATACACTCTCCCACCAACCCACACACATGCAAACCACTCCAAATGGAATCTAGATTTGTAAACTGCTGACCACATCCATAAACAAACTTGTTTAAAATTAGACTCCTGCAGTAAACAGTGGGTAGTATGAGGAGCCTGGGGAGAGACTTTCTGCCAACTCTAGCCCTGACCTGCCCTGGCCCTTCCTCTAGATCCTGTGTTATATTTACTTTGGAGCAGCACAGAGGCAAGCTGGGATACAGCCTGAAGCCCTAACTAACTTGCTCCTTTCCCTTCTGTTGCATTTCAGTATATTTGCTCCCAGCTTGGATGAGTTCTTAATCAGTGTCAAGAGGTGGAGAAGGAAAACATTTTAGACTTCACAAACTAGTTTTGTGTTTGACATTAGCTTTCATGTTTCTCTGTTTTATCTGTGTGCTAGCTAGCCTTTGCTCCCTTGAGATGAATCTTCTAAACAGAGTGAGTGACCTCTCATAATCATCCTAAGAAGAAGAAGGCAACAACTTCTATGGAAATGGCTGTATGGGCCTGCATAATATCTGTTCTGAATATGCAGGATGCTGTAGAATTATGCTTATTTCCAGTTGGTGCTATGTAGAACACAGAACAACAGTTTAAGCTACAGTCTGGTAGATCAGGAGGATGCTTTGCTGGTTCCAGCCCCGAGTTTTCAATGGCTTTCTGTTGTTTTAGAGTTCCTGGAAAGTGTGGCTGCCATTTATCAAGACCTACTGGCTGGTAAGAATCCAAATACTGTGATTGTGCCAACATCATCCTCTGGGCAACATCGGCAGCGCCAACCCCCAAATGACTGCAACCCACTCGAAGGAGTAGAGGCATCTCTCTTCTACCAGTGCCTGGAGTCCTTGTGTGACAGATCAAAATACAGGTATGAATGGAGTCTAAAATACAAATTTGAAGTCTCTTTCTCTGGAGACCCTTTGTAAGGTGAGAGCTGTGAAGAAATAGAGGACTTTAAACAAGCTGCTATTCCCACATGGATCTCACTAAAGAAGTATGAAAGGAAACATAGCTGAGAAGTTTTAACCAAATGAGAGAGACAATTTCATGGACCACAGAAATAAGGGTTTTGGACTAATTCTTGAAGTAATAGATTGATTTGGGTCTCTGCTCTCTATCTCACTTCTGCATTGACACTTTCATCAAGGAGAGATCCATCATGAGTTACCTAGAGGGGCTAAACAAGTACACTTGTGTTCTTGGGAGTTCAAAGAGCCCACTGTGTGGATGGAGCATGAAGCCTTAGTACCTAGGCAAGTTTACACTGTCAGTCTGTACCCAAGCCTGTGTTGGAGCTGATCTCCAGCTACATGACACAAGACTAGCTTTAGTTCAGCAGGGGATGGAGCAATACCAGACCTTACTGTATGGCTTTGACAGACACTTCCAACATAGTTTCTTGCAGGTAGTGAGCATACACCCTCCTAGAAGGTTATGGTCTAGAAAAACAAAATAACTCAGGACACAAGTTCCACCTGATTTCTACTTTAGGTTTCCAAATCCAAATTTGTGATCCACCAAATACTGCTGTCCAGTGCTACAGATATCTAAGCATGGAGTTGACGAGTTGTTTTGTTCTTTTAAACAATGAAAGCTCTACGTTCCCTGTGTGTCCTGAGAACTTCAGATGGGAAGAGTACTGTGGGCCCATCTGGTAGGTCAGGCTTTGCACTGCACTATGAGGGGAGCCATTCCCAGCCTTTCGTGCAGTAGCTCTGTATTCAGTCAAGCTTTGATAACCACTTCTGCCTGAGGCATCACCAGCCTATCCCCACATCTCCCAGGGTACCACTACAGCACTGACTGTTCAACAATTCCTCTTCATGAGGCAGTTTGATTTTGCATTAAATCCTTCAAGGAGTATTGGTTAAGAGCAAGAATCACCATGATTGGTTTAGAACTCAGGAACAGGGGTTAAGGTGAGTGTAGAAGAAGGGGATATGCTAATCTAGTCCTCACCTAAATAGTGTTCTCTGACATATTTAGGCTATCATTGGAGAGGTTTTCTTGGGCCTTGGATGACTATCACTGATAATGGTGTGATAGCAGCATTGCTGAAAGTGTTCAAAAATGCATAGATTTGGCAGTTAGTGGTTTAGTGGTAAACACAGTGGTGCTCCACTAACCACTGGACTCAGAGGTCTCAGTCTTTTCCAAACTTAGGAAAACGCTTCTATGAAAGTTTATTGACTTCTGAAAGAAAGTATTTCCCAGAGTATTTTTGAAAGAACATGCTAATTGTTGGGATGTGTATGCCTCTGAGTGCATCTAGGCTTTTCTCACTGTCCTTGGAATGAAGACGCGTAAGACTGCTCCTAGGGATGTCCCCCAGCTCAAAGATCTTGCTTAACAAATGGGGAGCAGATCCAGGGCTCAATAAGCAAGCTGCTGGTTATTTGTTTTAAACTGAGTCAGGGCAACCTGACAGTGTTAGAACAGGTAAAAGGGTTTATTTCTCCAGTTTGAGCTGGGCCTTAGAAAAAAAAAATAATATAATTTGGAAGACAAGATGATCTCTGTCTCTCTTTTTCTAGCTGTCCACCTTCTGCTCTTGTGAAGGAAATGTTGAGTAGTGCACAGAGAATGACCTTCTATGGATTCCTCATGGCTCTTGCAAAGGATCAGGCCATCAATCGAGCCCTAGGTAAGACTCCTCTGAATGATACAGCTCTAGATCTTCAGTTATTCTGTACTTCAGTGGAATTTTCTTTGTAATTTTGACCCACTTTTTACACTGTCAGGAAGTGAGTGAGGGGAAAAAGTTTTTCATCTTTTGGTTGATGGATTAACTTTAAAAACATGACACTGTTGCCTTACTGTCTGCCTGAAGCTGTGGAGCTTCCTCAAGGATTATTGAACTGAGGTGCCATCCTATGTTTTAGCCCTTAGTGCTCCCACAGATTTTAAATGGCTGCTCTCATCTATAAGAAAAGAAGGTCCAGCTAATGGAAAACCTCTTCTACTTCCTTGGCTCAAAGGTTCAAAGCCCAGACTTTCCCAGCTCTTCCCCCCTTCCCTCAAGGCAGTGTGATCTTGCTAGTAGCTATCTATGGCCTGCTGAAAATCTGATCATAAAACACAAACTGCTATAAAAATCTGTATCACACTGCTGTGGGAACCACAGGATTATCACCCAGCATCTCACTGCTTGTTTCTATGTTGTGATGGTTTGGAGCAAGGAAGCAGTGTTGCATTGGCAAAGGACACTATGTAATCCATCCATAATTCACTCGCGGTTTCATATTTCCCCCATATGCCTTGCTTGTGCTCTTCCTCCTCTTACAAAGAGGAAATGAAATGGCTTTTCTGTTTGACAAGACTGTAACCAGGAGATAAATTTAAATGGCAGGAGCAGGGAGGGAGGGGGGTTGAGGGGTGTTCCCAAACACTCATCTTCACTCATCTCCACTCAGCAAATCACCTGGCCATTAGGGATAGGCCTCTCTGTCTTTGTGTAAGTATCCTCTTCCTCTGCTTCTAGGCTTGAGCATCTGCCAGTCCCTAACTGCAAAGACAAAACTCAGTGAAAAGGTGTATCTGGCCTGAGGGCTGCTTCATTTGCACGGGTGTGTGTCATAGTACAGTAAAAGTGTGCCTTCCCTGGCTGAGCCCCTTCTTACAGCAAACCATTTAAGCTGCTAATGCTCCTCTGGGGCAGGGCAGATTATATATCAAAGGTGCATGAATACAGCCCTGCAAGCCCCTCTGCAAACAGGCTTAGAAAGCAGTGTATTCACTGGGAGGAAGGTGATGCCTGGATGGCAGCAAGCAAAACCTTTTTTTCCTTTGCCCTATGAAATCCACTTCTAGTCAAGCACAAAGAAAACAGATGAAAAGAAAAAAAATCCTGCCCACAGCCTCCATTGTGCCATCTACAAAGTGAGTGGGTTTTCGTTTCCATTAATGTAGGCCCGTCCTCTGGCCCTCTGCCAGCCTCCTGCTGAGGCCTCTCTCAGAGGAGGGGCAGCAGCCACAAGTCTGACAGGTGCTAGCGTTTTGGCAAGGAAAGGAGGATTCTTTTCCTGGTGTCTTTTAATCTCCCCTGAAGGGTGATTTCAATAGTCTTTGGTCTGTAGGGGATCACAAGCTCCCCAAAGACCTTCGTCGAGAGCCATTTCAGGCAGAGGAGGTTTTGGTCTCACAAAGCCAGCCGCTCCTCTTAAGGAACAGCGATAGGGATTAAAGCAGCTTGTTCAGGCTGGGACAGTGCCGATGAGTTTGCCAGGCAGACTGGAATCTGCAGTGTATCTCCAATGTCAATGTTGATTTGTGAATTCTTTAAGTGCCATTTATCAACTCTCCTAAGTAATTTTTGTGCCCTAGAGACTTCACTGTGCACTCTGCAACTACAGAAACAAGTTAAGCTTTAGTTGCTTATTCATTTAATTGAGCCCACAAAAAGAATCAGGCTGGGATGCTTCCATGGATCTCCTGACACTGTTTTGCAGTGCCAGTTTCCCGTTCATTTGCAGGAGTAGACCAGAACCCAAAAAAATGGGGGAATCAGTTCTGATCTAAATTTAATCTAGTTTTCAGGCACTTATTGCTACATTTTTGATAACTGCTGCCAGCCTGCCTCTGTGGGACAGGTGGCTCTCCAGCCTCTCTTTCAAGAGCAAGGTAACACAGCCAGAAAACAGATTTGTGTCCCCACAAGGAATACAAAGCCCCTTCCAAAATCAATTGAGTTTAGCACCCAGGTTTCCTGAAAAACTGTAGATAGAGCATTCCTCACTTTTCTGTTGGTATAGATTATCAAATGGGTTTTTTGTCCTGGTGTGCAGTGGTACTCTCCAGCCTCTGGTAGGCAATCTCTGTACTGTTCTCTGTCATTTTTGTGCTGGCTGATCACACTCTCCCATGACCCCTATACAAGGTGGAGTTTGTTAAAGAATTAGGAAGGAGGGCTTTCCTAAGAGCCCCATCGTCCTTTCTGGCTTTGCTGAGGTCCTAGTGTTTTCAGAGAAGAGCAAGGATCATCAACCAGCTGTTCCAGTCCTGAACTATACCATGTCCTTCATCTGGAATAGGGTTTCTCATGTGAAAAGGAGCATGCTGATCATCTTATGCTGAGGGGTACCCAAGTACTGGCCCAGCCTTTCATGCTCACACCCGGACAGCAAGCAGTGCTAGAGCACAATTCATCCACACTTAATTCCTGTAGACAATGTGCACAAGAGTCAGACCTGACTTTTCTGAGTTGCAAGGAAAGCAAAAATCTTAAATGTGTGGAGTGTTTGATCCCCAAGATCAGTGTGCCACCAGAAATGCAGGTGGCACAAAAATATAAATTTCCCTGGGTGGTATAGCACATGTTTCAGGCTGTGGCATGGACAACACCACAACTATTACTCTCATAGGATCTGGGACTGGTGACTATACTGGGCAATGAGCAGAAGCCCAAAGTTGACAGACTACTCAGTAATTTTGTACAGTGAATGAAAACTGCCAATCCTCAGGGTTGTATGAAGTGAGACTACTGAGGCTGTCTCCCATTTAGTCTGAGCTCAGCTACAGCATGTGTGAAAGACACAGAAGATGGATCATCATTCTTTATCTATGGTCCTCAACATTCAGTGTCCATTTCTCCACCAGGTATAGAGGAAAGTGTTCTCTGTTCTGCAGGCCAGATTTTGGATGCTGCTATGGCTTGATCACTTTTCTTGAAGAATGAATAGCCTAACTCTGCTCTGATAATTTTATCTGTTGTTTTTTCCCCCAGGGGCTCTGCCAGATAAAGGAGACTTGTTTCTGGACCCTGCCATGGATCAGGAACTTGAGAGATTGTAAGTGGAATTGCCTAAACTAGGACGTAAAGCAACAGATAAAAGGTAGCATGCTAAAGAAGAGTGTAATAAAGTACTGTCCTATTCCTCTGCTCTACTACAAAACAACAGAGCAGCTAAAAGAGCAGCCTGAACAGGAAGGGCTTCTTTGTGGTGCCTCAGTGCAGTTAACAAAAAATCCTTACAAAAGTGTTCAGAAACAGAGGGAAAGAGTGTGACTCAAAGAGGGATCTAGAGGAAGCAGTAGTCTCTAATGAACAGGGAAACTTTGTTTGGATGGTGAAAATTAGGAGTGTTGGAAGGAGTGAGCTCAGCCCAGAAGATAGGTTTAAACAGGAAAAGATTCCCATAGTGAGTCTGGAAGGTACCAGTGCAAAGTGTTCCTCCTCTATGCCATGAACATCTTTCCATCCCTGTGCTAGTTTTAAGTCTTCCTCCCAGGTTGATTCCAAGAGTGCTGCAGTAAAAGTTTATGCAACATGCTGCCAAGCATTTGTCTTTTCTCTTTCAGGGTAGCTCAGGTTTCAGGGCTTTCTGTCTCTGGTCCTGCCAGCTCCAGTGCAGACACAGCAAATATGCCCGTTCGTAACTCGCCCAGGATTAACTCACCCTGGAAACCTCTACACCATCGTCGAAAAATGGATGCTGAGAGTGAAGGCTCCAATGAAGAGACAGACTCCTCTGAAAACTGAAGGTTGTGAGGGTGGGCACCATTCCCATCTTGGGTTTCTCCAGAACCTCCTCCCAGCACATCTGCTCTAACAGTGGGTTCTGTTTACATCACCAGTGTGTGTGTGTGGCTGTGCTAATCCCCGGTGCCGGGCTCACCCATCTTTTCCCAGGAACAACTTGCCTTTTTCTTAGCTCCAAATCCGTGCAGGAATAACGCCTCTGCAAAGCCATATACAGAGTTATGCTTCCCTCTGCTGGCAATCAGGACAAGGCAGCAGCTACCAGCTCTGCCACCACTTGGAACCAGCCGAGTATGCTCGCACCGGGGTGCTCCCTCCCAGTTCCGCAGTTCAGCACCTGCTGAAGCAGCAGGAGTACTAGTGCAGGCTGCTTGCCAGTGTTTTGTTGTGTAGCTCTGTTCAGATTTGGCCCAGTTAACAGAGTGGTTAAATGGCCAGCAGCAGCTCTGCATTTGTTCTAGTACTATTCCCAGTAAAGCTGCAGCTGCGTATGATCAAAGGTAAGGAAATTCCTGAAGTTCCTAAAAAGGGCAGCTTAGATAGTGCCATGCAACCTGTCTCTGCTTTGTGATTTCTCCTCTATGTGTCCAAGACTTGCCAAAGCAAATACAGCAAATAAGCTAGACTGCAGTAAGTATGGCATGGTGCTGTCTAGCTCCACTGCTGTACTGAGTGCCCTTCTGTGAGGTCTCCCCCTCTCCAACAGCATATTACATACATTTGAAAAAGTGAATTTCAGGATTTGGAAGAGAGGGTCTTTACATTCCTTGGCCACAGGTGCTATGGATTGCAAGCATTCTGTTAGGTGGGCAGAAGCACTAAGGGAAAAGGAAGCAGTCTTTAAGTGAGATCATGCTGGAGTTTTTTGTAAATATTGGTAGTGTTGTAGCAGCAGCGTAGCCCTTAAACTACAAAATTAAGTAGCGTCACACTGCATTACTGGCAGCCAATGCAGCAGTTTTAACTTCCCCAGACCCAAACGCTTTATCTAGCCCAGCTCCTGTGCCCCAGCTTGCATAGACTAGTTATTTTCTGGGGAACTTCCGTTTCTCATGCTTCTTTGGGAGCCTCCTTGCTCCTTCTGGTCATAAAGTGCTGCAGCATGGGCTACCAGGGGCTGGTAACCCAAAGCTTGTACCAGGGTGCTGGCAGGGTTATTTATTTATTGTAAGATAAATTATTTATGATCTGTGCATTCTCTCCCAGCTTGGTGAGTGGCTGTGACAGCCTGGCAATAAAGCACGCTGTGTCAGGCCTCTGCTGCGTCTGGCTCTTCGGGTCTTCTGGGCTGCTCTAGCCCTTCCTCAGCGGGAGCAGTATGTGGTGGGCAGGACCAGCACAGGGCTCCGGCTGCCTTCCAGGGCCCCAGCAGTCCCCCTTGTCTCAGCCGGGGAAGGTGCCCAGCCCACCCCCAAGTGCCAGGGTGGCACTTGTGGCCATGCCCGGACCACCACCATACCCTGCAGCCGCGCCGAAGCTGCACCACCACTTCCCCTGGAGCCCCCGCCCGCTGTGGCTACTGTGACAGTGACACAACTGCATCAGGGAACAGGGACAGGGAACAGGAAGATCCAGCCCTTACAGCCCTCATGCCCCACCGAGGTGAAACAGCAGCACAGAGCGGCAGAGTAACGCTTCCCCTCCCACACGCAGCTACAGCAGCCCCTCAACTGGACAGGAGAGGTGAAGCACGTGCAAGCCTCTTCCCAGTCACAGACCGAAAGCTCCAGAACGAACAGCCCCAGCCTCTCTTTTGCTGACAGCAGCTAACTAGCCCTTTCCCACCCTTCTTCTTACTACCTAGTCCTCAACACCGTAGTCCAAGGGAAAGAAAAACACTCTTGTTAAAACCAGAGATCAAGCTGAACAGGACTAAAATGACAGTCCTCACTGCTGCACTTCATGGTTAAATCAGAGGCTCAGTACTTTGATCTGATCCAAAGCTGGGCAACAAAATAACCAGGGATCCAGTAAATTTCTTTACTTCTTTACCTGGGCCTTTTTTGCTGATGATGTAGTTAGAAGCTAAAAAAATAATATTTGCTTTGATTTTTTTTCTCCCTCATTCATATATGCTGGTTTAGAAGACAGTAAAAAGGACTAGATCACGGTAAAAGGCAAACTCTGCAAATACAGAGGACTCCACAGCACCATGGATTGGGAGCAGTGATCAGAACAAAAAACAGTCATGTCACATGATGTTCAGAAAAATAGCATTCCCCTTTCCTCTGTCACTTGGTGAGCTAAGGTATGGGCCAAAGAAGGACAGGATCACTGATGAGGGCAGCCCAGGAGTTCTGTCATATCTTTTACACCAATGAGGTTAACCCTGTAAGAAGGCCTGTCTCCACTGGCTAGTAGATAGCAGTGGGTATGAGGGCACATTGATTTTTAATAGAGTGGAATCCAGAGATATTCAGAAAGCATCCTGGGCACAGCCATGTCCTGACCCCCTCCGCTTACCTTCTCCCCTCCCCACCCAACCCAGACAAATAAGACAATCCTGCGGAGTTCACTCCAGGCAAAGGTGGCATCAGTGCCTCTTGCTAGCTTCCCTTTGAGTTGCAGTCCCTGGGTCATCAATATGAACCATAACGATCCTGAGAAGGAAAAAGACAGAGACACCTTGCTACAACACCTTCGTGCAAAATCCACAAGACAGGTAACGAGAAATTGAGGGGTCCTATCTAGACAGGACACTGTACAAAAGCAGAAAGTAAAATGACCTTGACTTTTAAAATTCTGCCTCGAATTTGTGGGAAAAGGTGTATCTGACACAACAAGGTGCCCTATGCAGCAAGAGAGTAAGTAAGGCTGGCCAATCAGAGTTCACTGGCCACCTGGAATTGCTCAGCTATTGTACTGTAATCATCAGCTATAAAAGACAGGTGTTACCTGGGACTTTCCACATAATTTGAGAAGATAGTGATAATTCCAGTGGAAGCCACATTATGGTAAAAGTCCCTGAACATGACAACAGCCTTTCTGAAGGTGACATCATGTAACCTCACCTGGAGGGAGTTCATCACCCCATTGGCCAGGACAGCCATCTTGCCGGCCACTGATTTCACTCCTTGCTTGAACTGTGCAATGTCAGCTGCAGGCAGGACATTTCCAATAGACACGCCACCTACAAGAACCAGGAGTTATCCCAGAGTCCTTCAGCTCCAGAAAGCCCCCTGATCCCCTCCAGTCTAGGTCTTCCAAAGTTGCCCAATCCCTCAACCCGCTGAGTGCTAACAAACCTGAGTGCACATTGTCAGCCTCTCCAAACAGGTCTGCAGAGCTGATGGCACTGCTGCCTGAGAGCTGCTGCAGGCGGGATCTGGCTTCATACTGCAGTAGGAAACAAAACAAAAAGGTTATATAGGAAAGGAACAAAGTAGGACCTGAGCAAACAGGAGGAGGTAAAGCCTGAGCTGTACCAGTGTTAAGCACTGCAGAATGCATCTACCTCAGCGTCTGCCTCCCGCCCGAAAAACATATCTGAAGAGATAGCTTTAGCCCCTGCAAACTTCTGCCGAGCTTCATTGGATTCCACCATGGACGGCCTGTTCTCCATCTCCCGCCTGCTGGTGGGTCTGAGGAAACAAGAAGAGACATCTCAGATTAAGCTCACCAACACATTAAAGAATCAGATTTCTATCTCAGACCTCATCTAATTACAGGCAAGCAAGACATCCTTAAGTGTTAGTTACACTGCATCTCTCCCCATTTCAGGACCGTCAGCACTTGATGGCCACAGGCTGTATAAACTTATGGATATGACAGGTAAAGAAGTGTCCAAGGCCCTTTCACTCAAGGCCCTTTTTCTTGGGCTTGTCTGTGCAAGTTATTTGCTGCAGCACAAGGCTCTGGCTGTAACACAGCAGCATCTATGCCACAGCCCCCACAGTTATCCTTTGTCCCCTACACAAGGGGCACAAGGTACACTAGCAGTGGCAAGCACTTTACCTCTCTGAAACCGGCCGAATACTGGAAATGGTCACCTCCGGTTCCTCCTCTTTGTCCATACCCCATGAGGAGTCTGTTTCCCATCGTGAGCCAAACGCATCCTCGATTGAGAAGGGATTGTATTTGTACCTATATACCAAAAATAGGTAATTTAGGCCAGACATGAAATTCAGGACTAAGACAAGACTACACTGAAGACAAGTCTTACTTGGGGGGTCCAGATGTGAAGCTTCCACCATCTTCAAGTAAGTCCAATTGGGAGCGGGAAGATTTTGCTACCAGCGGTGTCTCCTGCTCAATTACTTGCATCTCAGACATCACCGAGTGTGAAACAGAACTAGGACAACAAACAGGTAATCAGGGCTGATGGGTCTGACAGCATCCAGTCCCTACCACCAGTGTGCCTCAAAACTGAATCTGGCCTTCACAGGTAGGGCAGGTGACACAAGTTTTGAGGGAGACTTGTGGGATGTCAGCCCCCTTCACCACTTATCTATACTCCTTCAGAAGTCTTGAGCTACCTTCTTAAAGGAAGGATTCTGCAGGAGGACACCTGTCAAGCAGCAGGGCTCTAGTGCTAGACACTTGACAGGCCACACATATCTGTGGAAAAGTTCAAATGAGAACCAGAAACTTTGAACAGAATGCTTATTCCTTCTGGGGCCTGAAGCATTTTCAGTAAGAGACCAGCATATGAGCACTTAACTCATCTCCTTATCTGTTACAAGAGAAACTACTGCTTTCAAGAAACTCTTCCAGAGCAGGGTACTTCCAGTCTGTCCTATGCCATCCACAGCCAAGTACCTTCTGGACACCAATCCCATTCCCAGCCTCTCTGCTTGTTCACGTTTCTTCCCTTCAAGGTTCTGGAGTTTCTTCTCTTCCTTCTTCCGATCAAGCTGCAGTTCCTGGTAAGCCAGTCGCATTGAGGTGACTCTACGGGAAAGAGCCATGGTGGGTACCAGCTCATTATCCTCCCTTTCTGCCCATGTTGTAGAGGAACAAATGGTAATGTAATCCAAACCATCCTTCAAAACAGCCACTTTCACAACAGTTCTGCCAAAAATCCTTGTTTTGCCATCTCATCTCCACTGGGATTCAACTCTTCATTGGCTAACCATGATTTCCTTACTGTAAGCATCACAATGTATATCTTTCCCTTGCCCCTGTACCCAGAATGATCCATCCAGTTCAGCCTTTCCCTTTTTCAGTCCTGTCCAAAGGTGAACAGAAACACATAATACAGAAGTATCTGCTCCCTAAACTCTTCCAGGAATGCTAATTTGAATAAAATACAGCAGTATAATTTGTGCCCTGCTGCAAGGGCCATACTGGCATATAGCTACTGCTCATCCTCTCATGCAGTATGTTCTGTAGTCATTATTTGGTGATCCTAGGGTGAACAGCATTTACCTCTGACTACTGCTGCCTTAGGTATGCAAGGCACTCATCCCAAACAGGGCACTTACATGGACTCCTCGGCTTGTTTCCTGGACTCCACTGCCTGCTGCTCCCTCAGCTGTTCTGCCACCTGGGCTTGCCGCTCAATCTCACTGAAGCTCTGGCTGCTTACTTTCTGGGCTCCAAGACCTTTTTTTGCACCCAACTTGAAAAACAAAACCAAAATCCTGTGAATTCTTCATCCTAGATTGTTCATTGTAAAAGAAAACCTGAATACTACTTCTTGCTGCACCAATGAGGCCTTCAGTCTCCCTGTGCAGTCACAGCCTACAGACCCCAAAGAGCTTTCAACACTGTGTGGAAGAACACCCAAGAGTTAACCCACCAGTGGCCAAGCACTTGGAGATCAGCCACATACACTTCAGACCAGAACCAGTAATGATCCAGAACCTAATTTTTTTGGTAATAATATACAGGCTTGTTTAAGGTCTCCTTTCCCCAAAACCGATCTCTACAGCTTTGTCACACAGCTGTTAAGGGCAGAAAGCAAGGATCAGGGAAAGGACAGCAGAAATGCAAGACATGCTTTACCTCCCCTCCATGAAAGAGCTCAGACATACCCCTTTCTTGGCAGCTCCTGGCTTCTTCTTTCCAATGAGGGAGGATTTAAGTTCTGCAAGAGGAGGGAAGCAGCAAACAAGCAGAATCGAATTAATTTAAGAGGCCAAAATTAGACAGCAACCCACATGAACATCCACACAGTCCAGCTGTGGTAGCATCCAGGGCACACCATGCAGCTTCACATCAGAAGCCTGGGTGATTTCACCCAGGCAAGAAAGATGCACTTAGAAGCTCCAGTTACAGGCTGGTGGCCTAAAGAAGCATGTCCATTTCTGGAGCAATTTATAATTGAATGAAGAACTCTGAGTTTTATGCAGTAGGTGACTCCACCCAGCAGGGATCAGGGTAGTTAGAGAAAGACTATATTTATTCCATACACAAATTCAAGAAAATGCAGCTTCAGAGGCATGTGAAGGTCAGTGCTTCACCAATGCCTTAGGGACAAAGCAGCAAGAACCCTAATGTCGTGTTTACATGAACATACCAAAAAAATGGACCTAAAGTGCAGCAAGCTGTAAAAGCAAAAGGTTCCCCAACACCTTGCACTTGTCACTCTCAAGGGCATGCCACACTTGTAAAACCAGACAAGCGCCAGCCAAGCAGCAGATGTCTGGGGGAAAGTGTAAGAACAAAGCAGAGAGGGACTGCCCAAAACATCTTCCAGCTTCCTATAGGTAGCTCCAAAATCTTTTATTGCCCTTGTTGGGCTTTTCTTCTGCATGTGTGTGTCTCCTGACTTTCTACAGCCACATGACTTTTGTTAGCCCATAGATTATTCTTCACAGCCTTTCTTTTATCTTTTCTAGTCTTATCATAATCTTTTTAAATAAGGGGATTCAAAACATTCCCACTATCTAAAATGGTTTTCCGCTCGTTGTTCCTAACACTTGATTCAAGGTTGTTTGGGTTTGTCTTTGGGGTTTTTTATACTGTCAGAAAACAGAAATGTTAAAAAGGTCTCTTTATGACATATCTGGTTTAGATCTCAATACAATACATATCAGCTTTGGCTTGTTCTCTCCCTCTAAGCACAGGAAGCTAAAGTTAGAATTGAAGGCAGAATCTCAGGAGGGGCAAGCAGAGCTGTCACAAGCAGCCAGCGCAGGCCAGCTCTTAGCCAGTTACCTCCAGCAGGAGCGGCCCCTTGTGTTGACAGATACATGGACATGTCTGAGGAAGAGACGTAAAACATGGGGAATGAACAGACACTTGAGGACACAGGCCTTCCACCCAGGCTGAACCCACTGTGGGCTAGGAGCATGCTCTCAATAAGGAAAGAAGCTCCAGCTAGATGTTCTGTGTGCAGCCAGGACAGTAATGGCAGTGGAGAAACAGATACAAATCCCTATTACTCTGAAAACTAAAAATTCATTTGTCTCCGAAGGTTCTCTGAGGAAGCAAACCAAAAAAACAGCCATGTGGCCTCAATCACCCAAGTTCTACATATGCAAATGCCAAATTTTGTCCAAAGCTCAAAACCAAGAAAACATGCTTCTGGGAAAGCAACAGCTTTGAACTCAATCATATAAAGGAGGAGGAAACCTCCAGAAAACTGTGGCTTGGTTCTGGGCTTCAGGAACATCCTAAGTACTGGCTCCACAGGGAGGTAAGCTCATTTAGACATTCTGGAAACTGGCTCACTGCTTCCAGCTTCACTGAGCTTACTATGAGCAGTGGGTACAAGAGCAAGACTGATCCAATAGTGAAGAGTCATACTTACCTAGAGGAGCTTTAGGAGATGTGCTCAACAAGTCAATAGATGGACCTTGGCCAGGATCTGTGGGCACAAAACCAGAAGAGAACAGTCAAGAGATTGATTCTCAAACCTCTTTCCAGTATGTTCACAGTTCCAGTGCATGTCTCCTAGCTCCTCTGCCCCCATAAATAAATCCAGTTACAGCTTAAAATATGCAATTTCCAAGCACAACAACTTTACACCTCCGCAGAGCAAATTATTCCCTCTGCAGCGTTCTTAACAGAGTAAAAAAAGCAAACACTCTGCAGAGAAATATACAAAGCTGTTTCGAATTACAGCTATGCCTCCAGATTCTTGGTTTCCTTGTCCTTCACCCTAGAAAGTTTTCTGTCCTATGTCATTTTCAGACCCATTAAATTCAAGGGATAGAAAAGAGTGTTTAGACAAATAATTATGTCTGAAAGCAGGGAAATGGGCAGTTAATCCCCAAAACAGTTTTGTGTGCATTTCAGGAAAAGCAAAGAACTGATCCCAAACAGAGCAGTGTTTTAAGAAGTCTACACTAATTTAACTCAACATCATAAGAGTGCACAGGACTCCCACTCCTTCAAGCCTGAACCAAAGGAAAAGTTCAGTCCTTCCAACAGTGGTACAGAACTGTATTCTCCTGGAAATGAAAGCAGGTTCTCAGAAAAAAATTATTCAGCAAAGAACTCACTCAAAACTACACTGCCTTCTGATGACTTTGCTGCTTTTTCCACCTCTGGAGAAGACTGTGCAGGATTCTGGCTGGCATCTGCTACATCCCAGGTACTGGAAGACTGTAAGGAGATACTCATTCCAGTTATTTGCAGAAGATGAGTGAACAAACTAATCCTGACTTTACTACAGGTTTAGTGACTTGTATTCAATTTTAGGCCAAAGGAAACTTGTTCCAAACTTCAGACTATGCCTTCCTTGAAGATAACATATAGACAAGTCCATATTCCCTTAGCAGGGACAAAAATTTAAAAAAAAAAAANGAAAAAGGCAGGGGGGGTTTAGGGAAAAAAAAAAAAAAAAAGGAAGTAAGCTGAATGAAAGGCCAGGAGGAATGACAGAATTATTTGACAGCTGGCTAATGTAAGGACTTCCTGGGTCAAAGGAAATGAGTTTAAATGAGAAAGTGTAAATGAGTTTTCCTGGAAAAAATTAATCTCCTCTTCCACTGTTTCTATTTGCCATACAGCCAATTCTCACATCACTCTATGCACCTGAGAAAGTCTGTCTGGCATTGTGCAATTGCCCAAATCCACTTTACCAGGGTCTGTGCACTAAAATGTTTCTTCTAAACCAGAAATTCAAAGTAATAGCTAGTTCTTGCTTTAACTGTACAAAGAAACTAAGCATTAACACAGTACACAAAGCATCTTCTAGGGCATAGCTGGTAGCTCTGAGTACTTCTTGAAGTTAAAGATGGTCTCAAAAACACAAGACATGGATATTACAGGGACTGTTCAGATATGTCACTATGTCCCAGGCAGATGACTGAATCTTACTTCCTCCATGTTACTACTGAATTTAGAGTATATACTGAATACAATTTAGAGTCCTTCCAAGTTAAGGGACTGCTCCTGGCTGAGCAGCTGGCTGTTGAAGAGCTATTAAGGCTGCACGGTTCAAGTAGTTCTTCTCACCTGTGTGTGCTCCGTGAAGAAATCAGCATCACTCTTGTCAGGGGAGTGCCCAGGGGCTCCACTCAGTCCATCTATAAGCAACTAAAGAGAGAAGAGGAAAAAAGTTAGGTATCCTACAGGACTCAGTATCCAGCACTAAGCATCTAGCACTCCAGAGCTCTCAGACTTACATCAGTGCCATACTTGGCCATGGCAGCACTTGCCAGCTGCCGGATCTTCTCCCTGTACATCTGGGCAGCTCGACTGTTATATTTAGCATTGGCATCTGTGGTGGTACAGCCATGCTGGCGGAAGAACGCAGTCTGAAAAGAGAGGAATAGTCAGTCTCCTGACTGCTAGATCACACTCAAACAAGCACTAGACAAGCTCAACAGAAAAAGAAAACTTCCCAGAGACAAGGGATGAGAACACAGCACGAACCAACCATTCATTGATCAGCTTTCTACAAGAAGTCTCACTCCAGGGGCCTATGAAAATCATCCGTCTTCTCTACAGAGGGATGATTCTGAGGCACAATGCTGAGCATGAGCTTTCAAACTGGTAAGTGTGATTAACTTCTCTCATTTAAATGAGGTGCAAAAAATGACAGCTCTGCACTTCCGAAAACAATGCATGCAAAGATCAGAGTCTGACTTCCAAGCACACTTGACAAATGCCCCCCTTCATTACGCATTTCAGATGAGATTGGTACCAAGAAAGCCACACAAAGCAAAAGGACAACAGAGGATATGGATTAGCAAGAGGGAAAGCAAGCAAAATGCCTACAGAGGCTCCTCACCGCGTTGGCATTACTGCCCACTTGCATACACCTCAGCTGGAACCAGTTCCAGTTAGAATCCAACTCTGTGGACCTGCGTGAGAACCCATTATTTCTATTAATAAAGAACAGGCAAAACAAATGCAAAACAAAGCTCTGGCCTGAAATGGTCGGATATTCCACTACTATCCCAATGTGTAGGAGGCAAAGGTGGAAAGAATATCTTCAAAACTTCTTTGCTCCTATAAGAAATTCATTTCAAATTTTAAAGTGAGGAAAAAGACCAGCATTTTTCCAAGTTTTGAGGATCTCTCACTTGTAATGCTTATTTAGAGGGCAGAACTTGAGCTAGGAAAGCATGGTCGAGAACTTTTGTTCCACATGTGATCTCACCACAACATGAGAGACTCGTATTCAGCCCGTCCCACAGATTAGGCCAAAACACGTGATAAAGCAATTGAGGATACATCCAAGTAAAGCTAAGGGACACAGCATGTCTCATATCAGCTACTCAACTTCTCTCCTAGCAAGTAAAGGTCACAGTGCTGTTAACTTAAAATGCTCATTTTTACAAATACTGAAAATAAGAACTAGGCAGAAAAGCCAACACTATCTTCCCCATTAGGTTGATACCGAAAAGATTAAACGATATTCCTCTTTTTGCCTTGCTCAGCCTTACGAGAAGGTATATACACCACACTGCTGCCTTACTGCCAAGATTCACACACCACACTCTCGTCTCTGCTCCTAGAATTCCAAGTCCAGAGAGCGTTTCTGCAAGGCTAGCGAAAGCTGTTGCTTTCTTCATTATCACAAGCTTTTGCTTGTGTCGATGTTCCACTCGAAGTGCTTAGGAAACTCCATCTTGGAGTGCCGAGTGACCCAGAACCTCCAGCGAGCAAGCCACATAAACCCCGAGGTGATCGCTCCGTGTTAAGGCTTCTCTCCCAATCCCTGCGTGCTCCCACGCCAAGGCGGGATGGCCGCCCCAGGCCTGCCGGCCGTACCGCGGGCCGCGCTCCCCACGCACCTGATGAAGCTGAGGTGCACGCCCAGGGACCTGTGGACGCCGGAGCAGTCGATGCACAGGAAGACCCCGTAGGTGATACTGGCCCAGCTCGGGTTCTTGGCGCCACAGTCGAAGCACGACTAAAGCGAAGGCAGAGAGACAGCCAGGTTGAGGCGACGACTCTGCCGCTCCGCCACCCCCTGCCACATCCCGGCGGCCCCGGCCGCTCCGCCCGGGCCTTCCCCAAGGGCCCCTGCCCGGCCGCCCCGACAGCCGCCGCAGCGCGGCCCGGAGCCCACCGGGGCCCGGTGGGAGCGCAGGCCACGGCCGCAGGGCAACAGCCCGACACGGAGAGTCCGACACCCCCCGGCCGCTCCCCGCTACCTTGTTGGCCGGCGCTGCCCGGAGCCGCTTGAAGAGGGTCTGGATCTCCGTCTTGCTCGGCTCCGCCGCCATGATCTCTCCTTCCCAGACACCCCCGCGGGGACGGCAGCCCGCCGGACCCAATCAGCGCCGCGGCCGCGGTAGGTCGGTGCTGGGCCGCCCCCCCCCGTCGCGTCCGTGGGTCTGGACAGTGAGAAGAGAGCAAGGTCTCGCTTTCCTTCCGCTCCCTGGCTGTGGGGCAGCTTTAGCTCCGGGTCACCCCGGCCGCTGCGCCGGCTGCCGGCCCGACGCCTCGCGGGGTCTCGGCCTCGCCTTGCGCACATCGGACGTTGCAGGCGCCCAGAGCCCCGCGAGCTCGGAGCGCTTAGGGCCGCCCCACAGCGCCCTGCTCGGCGCTGCCGGGGATCCCTTCTGGCTGTGCCCTGCTTTTGGGGCCGCTGCGGGCCCGCACCGAGAGAAGGGCTCTCTAGAATAGCAGTGGGGGAGTGCCTGCCGTGGGTCGGCTGCTACCGGGGAAAAAGCTCAGAGCAGCGTTTACAGGCGTCACCTGCTCCAGCAGCCGACCTCAGGGCACCGGGCCTGGTACACCGGCACAAGCAAACGGTGATTTGGAAATGATTTACAGAACCACAGAATGTCCTGTGTTGGAAGGGACCCACACAGATCATCGAGTCCAACTCCTGTCCCTGCACAGGATATCCCTCGAGTCACACCATGTGCCCAAGAGCACGGTCCAAATGCTTCTTGAACTCTGTCAGGCTTGGTGCTGTGACCACTGCTGAGAGCCTGTTCCAGTGCCCAGCCACCCTCTGGGTGAAGAACCCTTTTCTGATATCAAACCTGCATCTCTGCTGACACAACTTCAGGCCATTCCCTCAGGTCCTGACACTGGTCATTGAAGAGATCACTACCTGCCCCTATGCTTCCCCTTGTGAGGATATTGAAGACCACGATGAGGGATGAGGTCCCCTCAGTTTCCTTCAGGCTGAAAGACGAAGTGACTTCATCCACGCCTCATATGGGTTCCACTTCAGACCGTTCTCCATCTTCATAGCTCTGTTTTAATCAGGGAGGACCTCTCAAGAAGCTATTACTTGGCTTACAGTAATCAAGGCATCATGAAGCAGTAATCAAGGTAGGGAAGTTGCTACTTCAGAGCAAAGATGATGTCAGGGCCTTTAACTGCTGTATTTATTACCTGCCTAGAAGCAGCAGGATATTGGCTAGAAAAGAATTCAATTATAATGCAAGAAAAATAGGAAAAAATATGGTTGTGCTGTGAACTAAAAGTCAATGGCATATAGTCCATTTCATGCTTTAGCAAAAAAAAAA